>JAHRIG010000326.1:6200234-6365942 GCA_020311275.1 Eira barbara
CCTCACCATCCTCACCATCATAACCATCACCATCACCACCATCACCATCACCATCATCTCTATCGGCAACACCACCATCATGATGACATCATCATCACTACCCTGACTGGCACCTCCTGTTGCCAGGCACTGGAGCATCTGGGCTTCACAAAGACCTTACACCCTCAGCCCGGCCTTTCATAGATAACATGACAAAGACAAAGGGAGCTCACTACGGGACCAAGATCACCAGCTGGTAGTCATTAGATCTGGGAGTCAAGCCAGGGTTGGCCTGACTCCAGAGCCTGAATTCCTAACCGCTCTGCTTCCCTTCTCTCCAGCATGCAATGCCCCCAGGAGAGCTCCTTGCTCAAGGCTGGCAAAAAGAAAGCAAAGGTAACAACAGAAAAATTATTTTCTCTAAATACGTAAACAGTGAACACCTGCACTGCTTTCTATGCTACCAACTCTTTAATTTTTGACAAAAAAAAATCAATTGCATCTAAACAACTTATTTAAAAAAATTCTATCTTCTCATTTCATCAGCATCATGCACAAAGTTGAAATGAAAATCAGTGTAAAGCAATTCTTGCGATTCTTGAGAATGATGAGGACGATCACGTCCGACAAGCTGGAATTCAAGATACATCTTCCTGGGTTGCCGGCGCTGCCCCACGCCACATAAATCAGCCTCTTCTCCTGCCGTCCTGGGCTTATCAGGGTCATCCTTGCCCTGTAATTCATCCTGAACCCATCAGATTTACCTTTGGAAAAGTAATTAAGCACCACCCAGCTAAAAGAGGCAAAGATTTAGAATGCATTAGACATGGAGATTAGAATGTAAACACAGAAATCTCAATTAACCTTCTAATCTGCAGTTCAGAAGGAGGGATCTCAGATCCACGAGGAAAATACAATGCCCGCTTCCTGGAGACCCCAGCCCGCTGGTGGCAGAATTCGGGTCACAGAGATTAGTTATAATAACGGAAGGACACAAAGGCGCAGAGCATCTCTGAAAGGCCTATGTCCAGCTGCCACTCACGGCCAGCGTGGAGCCTGAGATGCGCAGAGAGCCCTGTGGCCGGCTGCAATGGACTCGGCATCTGGGAGTTACTGCGGTCTGGACAGAAGGGTACGGCGGGGAGGGGGGTGATGTAAACACGCAGAGGGGCACGCTGAGCCGTGGACGGTGTACAAGGGCGCGTGCAGGTGCCCCCTGCGCGGCACAGCCCTCCGGGCACGAGGCGCTGAGCGGGAGTTTGACTTCAGCCTGTTCATGTGCCCTGGGCAGTGAGGGTCCTGTGAACGTAGCTGGGGAGGCCAGAGTGTCACAACAGCTTACTCAAGGTCGCTGGGGACGCTGGGGGACACACCGCCTCCTGACCGCACTCAGGACAGCGTGGTGCATGGCTCCCTCTGTTTGCTGCTTCTCCTCTCTCCCTGCTAGACCGCGCCAATCTTCTGAGCAAAAGGTGAACCTTGTGGCCAGTCCCTGAAGTGGCCTTGGAAACCGAGAGTCAAAGAACTTGTGTTTCCAGCTGTTTTTACGAAAATATGACCTGTTTTTGTTCCCCTGTCCTCGAGGGGACTTCCCGCAGAAGAGCTCAGCAGGAGGCTGCTCCTGTGGCCTCGGCCCAGCTGCAGGGGCATCTTTTCCGGGACCACGACCTGAGCTCTCGCACCCCCCACCACACACGGATCAGCACTGCCTTCTCCCAGCCGGATCCGTAGAAGGCAGAACTGAGCTTTCCACCCTGTTCTCAAGCCGCGGTGGAGCCCTGTAGCCCACACACCCTTCCAACGCTCATGTCCCTCCTGGAGCCTCAGGATGGGGCCTACTTGTAATTAGGGTCGTTACAGAGTTAACGGGTCCTGTGGAGCGAGGAGACCTCGGATCCCACGGGACTGGGGCTTTTATAAGAAGAGGGAGAGACATGGACTCCCAGGGCACGGCGCGGGGATGGAGGCAGACACGCCCCGGTGCAGAGGCCAAACCCTGGCGGCCGCCGCCAGAAGCAGGAAGAGGCGAGAAGGACCCTGCCCTTGAGCAGAGACGCTCCGGCGGCCGCTGAAGTCAGTGAATTTGCGCCCATCCCGCCACCAAGGCTCTAAGATGCAGTGGGCACCGCATCTCTCCCCAGGCAAGGTCACAGTCTCCCGCTACACCATCTGCCCGAGTGCCTACGTGGGTGAGATACGGCAGAAATGGAAAACCACTGAGACCGTCAGCGTCCCCTCGGGTGGCCACGAGCCCAGGAGGGGGGTGCAGGGGGGGTGCGCACGTGTCGTGGACGGGATGTCCCCTCTCCCAGCACGCGCGTCGATCACACTGCCCCAGAGGCCCCTGTGAGCCTTGCGCCTTGAAGGGGACCCCATAGACACGTGTGCTTTGGGGCTGGGGAAAGGTGGCCATTGGCGCCCAGCGCTCCACTGAGGGCTCTTGTGTAGATGCCTGTCTGGAAAGGTGGCCCGGCCTCCATGGGAGGCCACTGGGGCAGAGGCCACAGGCACAGAACCCCCTGCTGTTATGCTTCCCCTCCCCCTAGGACATGGGCTGCCTGACTCAGGGGCGATTACAGAACAGCCAAGGCCTCTTCCCCGGCCCCTGGCGGGAGAGGGGGATGCCATGTCTACAAGACGGACCGGGTCCTTCTCTCTCTCCGGTGGACTTGCCTGGTCCTTTCAGGAGGATCCGGTCAGTGCCGAGCACCGGGTCAGATGGGGAAGGTCTGGAACCACCCGGCCTAGCCGTGTCCAACCTGGGGCGACGGGACTGCAGGAAGTCTTGTGTGCAAACCAACTCCTCTCATAAAAACATACATAAATAAAGCTCAGGAGAATGCTTTGAAGCTGCTGGTTGGAGGGGCTGGTTGAGGAGAGGAGGAAGGAAAGCAGGAACCCATGGGCCTCGCCCCAAACTCTCCGTTATCCCGACGGCCGCTCCGTCCAGGCTCCCGCAGCTGCAGGGCTGAGGACCCTGGCTTCCAGCCGCCCCTTGCCGTCACCCCCCTCTGCGTTTTGGGCTTCCGAAGGCTCCTCGTCACAGATTACAAGGCCAGCACCCCAGCAGGTAGGATTTGACCCTGGAGACCAAAGCTGCTTTTCCTTCCCCAGCATTAAGGCTGCCCCTGGTTTCTCCCGAGCAGCCCCTCCCCAGGGGCCTGCCCGCCGGGGGCCCAGCTTCCTGCTCCAGAGCCGCTCGCGCTGGTGCCTTCGGACCGCAGATGGCTCTGCCTTGTCTCCGAACAGCGAGGGAGCCCGAAACACGGCCCACATCCAAATTCCAAGTTGGGTCCTGTCAATGGCTCCCAAAGGACAGGAAAGGAATTGAAGTTCGCTCCCGTGACAAGTTCCCTTTTCTGTCCTGGCCGGTCCCCTCAGCCTGGAGACTCCCGGGCCCACCTCTGAACTCACTCCTCCTGAGATGCCAGCTGATCCCCCGCAGGCGCTTCTCCTTCCTCTCAAGCCTGCCCACATCCCGAGCCCGCCCAGCCTGGAGCGGCCACGAACACCTGCCCCTGACCCCCAGGAGGACCGCTAGAGCCCAGCCTGCTGGTGGCCCTGCTCTCTGCAGTGGTGGGGGGGGGATCCCCGGAAACAGTCTTCTGTCACCTCATGGATAATTCTAGTAGGTAAAATTCTCCACCTCAGGACAAGTTTATTGTCTGTAATATTTCAAAATCCCAAACTGCCTTAAGGTCACATAACTGATTCCTGCTTGGGTCTCGTGTGCCGAAGCAAGGGACAAACCCTTGAGGTGAGCAGGATGGTCTCGCTGGTCCCGACGCCCTTCACAGCCTCGCCGGCCCCTCCCAGGGGCTCCATCAACACCGAACAGAGCAGAGGAAGGCGATCTTGGTTGCACTCAGGCAGGAGACTTACCTCCTCTTCACCATCCCATGCAACCCGATGAGATTTCGCTTCAAATCACATTATGGCAAGGCGGAAATTGTTTCCAGATCACAGAAGGATGCTGGCACAGTCTTGCCGTGACCAGAATATGCTTTGTGATTCCTTTCGCTGTGGTATCCTCGGGCCGTCATTAAACACAGGAACAGTGGGATGCGGTGTGGCCCCAGACGTCTGCCACAAATGACATGCAGGAGAGTGAGTTACGCTGGGCGCCGTCAGAGCTCACGACATCTGCACGCGCAGTCCGAGACTGGGTTCTCCTGCAGCACTGGGGACATCTGGAACCAGATGAGTAGGTGTTAAATACCACGCTGTTAGGTGCCTCGTGGGAGACAGGGAGATCGTAACTTAGAATTTCCTTCAAGGTTACTGTTGCGTTGCATGTCCTGGGCTCAACGAATATGCAGACTGATTTATGTTGCAGGAATTTGTAACTATTATAAATTATAACTAATTTGTAACTATTTAATATATCAAATCGGTCACCTGCCCACGCTTAGTATTTCAAAATATAGTCTTTCCAACATTCTTTTAAGGGAAGCGGACACTGTACAATTAAATACGACGTGACACAGGGTAATGCTGATGTTTTCTGGGAAAAGTTTCTAAAATGCTATAAAAGGAACACAGTCTGATTTGGCATAAGACAGCACTAGATCCTTGAAACAATGGTTATCCCATGTTCTACAGGCAAGTCGACGCATTTGTCTTTGAGTTTCTTGAGGTCAGTGAACAAGGTTGTCCAAATGATTTTGGAAACAATAAATCTGCCAGGAGGCACCAGAATTCCCTTCAATAACATCAAGGGGAGACTTACTGGCCTCGCTCCTTTGCTGGGGTTGGCTGAGGGCGGGGGGAGGTGCGGAGAATTGCATCGCAGAGCAGAGAGTGGGCGTTCCAAGCATGCGTCCTGCTCTCGTGTGTGAACAGGAAACACAGTCTCCCTGCAGCACAGCAAGCCTGACCCTTAGGCGGGGGCAGCGTCCGCCCTTGCAGCAGGGAGTGGTTTGGGGAGCACCAGGAGTGAGGAGGGAGCTTCACGGAGCCGCTGGAAGGAAGACGAGTGGCTCTGACAATGGGTCTGTAGGACCAGACTGGCCCTCTTTCTTTGTCTTTTTGGTGTAGTAAAACATTTCTCAACTATCCCAGTGTTTAATAAATTTGACCCAAATTCTTTACAAAACAGGGTCCCATCATCTACCCGACTTTCTGGGTGAATGGCAGGCCGGTCCCAGAGTCTCCTTTTTGCTTACGGGGTTCTCTTTGCCACCGTAGGTTGGAAACCCACTCTTGCTTCTCTGTTGACCCGCAGACTTGCCAGAGCCCACTCATCAAAACACTGAGACGCAAACTGAGGCTTCTGTACATCTGTTACATCTGCGTCAGTGAAAGCGCATAACAAGACTGGGATATTTTCCACAAAGATTTGCACAACACTTTAGAGAACTTGCCAATGGCACTTAACTGAGTTGTAAGGCACTGTGGGTAAAATGGGAGCGTTGGTCCCTTGGGTCCAAGGTGCTATCCTGCACACACGGCCCATCACTCCAACCTGCAGTACCTGCGAACCCTAAAACTTCCTGAGAGTTCGTGGGTCTTTTCCAGTATAGACAGTGCTGAGGCGCGTCTGCCCAGCCCTTAGGAGGCCTCTCAGCTCCGCAGTCAATCGGATCGCAAAGATTTCCTGCAGGATGTGGTGCATTTCCAGTTTTGACTTCACAAATAGTTCACAGTTGAGAAGGTTTCATATTTTTATTGAGTTCAGATTTTATGGTTTAATTTTCCACCGCCTCCCTCTGCTTCCGGCACGGTCCTCACCCCCTAGCTATTTATACCCTCCCAGATGCAGCGAGGACTCAGGAGAAAGTGAAGGGTTCGGCAGACCCCCATTAGATGCTTTATCACCAGCTCCATCAGAAACACATTTTTTTAAAAAGATTTTATTTATTTGTTTGACAGAGAGAGACACAGCTAGAGAAGGAACACAAGCAGGGGGAGTGGGAGAGGGAGAAGCAGGCTTCCAGCCGAGGGGAGAGCCTGATGCGGGGCTTGATCGCAGGACCCTGGGATCATGACCTGAGCCGAAGGCAGACACTTAACGACTGAGCCACCCAGGCGCCCCCAAAAACATATTTTTAAAAAAAGAAAAAAATGTGTTACATGTGCACGCTGCTTATCTTTTCCATGTAGACGGCTCCTGACCTCAGTTTTATGACTTAGACGTAGGGCCCTTCGCATGCACGCTGGTCGACTTCATTACTCAGGTGACCGGTAATCAGCTGGCCTCACAACTCGTGCGGTGTAAGTCTTCAGCTTTGAATTCTTCTGAGTATATCAAGGAACATCAAAACCTGCCCTCGGTTACGACGCACGCAGTTTCCCCAGCTGGTAAGAGATCACACTCAAGAAATAATGCAGCCTGGCGTGGCGCTTTCTCTCGCGTAAGCTGAAGCAATTTTCTTTCTTCCCAGGCAGTCCCCAAACATCTTTTTGAATCTAGCCTATCCGCCAGCAGATAGCCGATTCACTTGCTTCCAAAGGGACCCTCGCCCCGTTTTGGAAGTGAGGACATCTCTCCATCCCTTTTCTCCTGGTATCTCCCTCGTTCTCAGGATCTCACTAAGATTTCCTCCAAGACTCTCGCAATCTCATTTCCAAGGTCCTTTAGATCATCTGAGACAGACAGCTCATACTGTCTTGTGGAAAGTAGGTATTCTCATTTATTTTCTGACTATTTGGGATTTCAGTTCCCACAAGTTTACTCTGTCCTTTCTGTCTGAACACCATTTTCATATAAAGGAAGTGAAAAATAAAGTACAAACTGAGTCATTCTGGTTTCTTTTCCATCTGTTAACATTATACCATCTGCTCCTTGTTTCTTGCACCAAACGAAATGAAGCAAAACAAAAAGCCCAAGACGACTCTGGACTAGAGCATCACGGCCCTAAAGTCAGACAAAAGGAAAGCAGCTGAGGGATTTGTGGATTCCTAAAGGCAAAATATAGGCTAACATGTGGCTTAGACAAAGGACGGTCTGCCGTTGCTCTCCGGCTCTTTCCCAGACTTGAACCAGTGACCAGGCACTCCCAAGAGCAAATGGAAATGCCCCCCAATGGGCACATTGGCAGGAAACCCAGCCCAGTCACCACGCCTTTCTCTGGTAAGAAATGTAAGCCATAAAGTGCTGAGTGGGCAGGAAGTCCTGCTGGGCCCAAGTCTAAGCAAAGCTCTGCTGTATCTGAGTGAAAACCCACTGCCTCTGTGTAATTACTTAAAAATTCCCCGAAGGGTTAACTGGTCAGCTGATAAGTTAAATAAAAAAGAATTATAAAAATATATATACGTACTCAATCTCACGGCATCTGGGTAACTCAGTCAGTGAAGCATCCAACTCTTGATTTCAGCTCAGGTCATGATCTCAGGGTCGTGAGATCGAGCCCCTGCCTCAGGCTCTGGGCTGAGCGCAGAGCCTACTTAAGATTCTCTCTCTGTCTCCCTTTGCCCGTCCCCCCTCATGTGCTCTTTCTATAAATAAATACGTAAATTTTTAGAATCTTTAAAAAATATATACTCAATCCAAAGGTAGGCCAAAAAAGGAGGGGGGAACAAATAAGACAAGTAAAACGCATTAAGAAGAGGACAGATTTAAACCCTGCTATATCCATAATCATGCAAAACACAATGGTCTAAATGTTCCAATTAAAGTCAGAGACTATCAGACTAGATTAAAAAGAGTTAAGGCCACCTGTATCCTGCTGGTCAGAAACCTGACTTGGAAGGCATCTTGGCAGCATCTCACACGGTAGCACATCCTCTTCCTGCAATACGGCGTCCACACCTCAGCAATTATCCATGGGACATGAGGACACATGTCCACACCAGTTCTCTTTATAAATATAAAGCAGCTTCATCGATTACCAGCAGAAACTAGAAAACACAGGCATGCCCAAAAGTCGCTGAATGGAAAAACAAATTGTGGCTTTCTTTTCAACATTACACAGGAAGTCTTTGCCTCTGTGATTAGATAAGAAAAGGATATAAAAGATATACAATTGGGAAGAAAGAAATAAAGCTTTGTTTTCAGAAGTTATGATCAGCTCTGTAGAAAGTCCAAAAGGATCAGTAAACTCTTAGAACTAGTCAGGAATCCTAGCAAGGTTGTGGGACACAAGGCCAATACACACGTCAATCACATTCCTACATATCAGCAATGGACAGGTGGAATTTGAAACTTGGGACCCGGCACCGTTTACATTAGCACCCCCAAATGAAACACTCAGGTGATTCATTGTCACTTAGGTTAAATATATATATATATATATAGAGAGAGAGAGAGAGAGAGAGAGAGACAGTATCTGTATGAGGAAAACTATAATACTCCAATGAAATTAGTAAAAAAAAAAAAAAAAAGAAAGAACTAATTAAATGGAAAGATGTTCTATGTTCATGGAAAGGAAACGTTAATATTGTCAAGACGTCGGCTCTTTCCATGCTGATCTACAGATTCAGTGAAATCTAATCAAAATCCCAGCAGGCTGTTTGTGGACATCAACGAGCTAATTCCGACATGTGCATGGAGAGGCAAAGATTCGGAATAGCCACACAACGTGGAAGAAGCAGAGGAAAGTGGGAGAACTGCCGCGACTCGGAGTTAGGGCCTCCGGTAAGGCTGTGTGATCAAGACGGTGTGGTGTTGGTAAAAGAAGAGACAAACGTATCAATCCACAGGATAGAACCCTGAAATAGACTCACGTAAGTACGGACAACTGATCTGTGACAAAGAACAAAGGCAACGATGAGGCACATAATTTTTTCAAGAAACCGTTGGAGCAACCGGACATCCGCATGCTAAAAAAACAGAAAAATGATCCTAGACGCGGGCTCTACACCCTTCACACACACACATGCAAAATAACTCAAAACGGATCACAGACCTACATGTAAAACGCAGAACTATACAACCCTTCGAAGATAACATAGTAGAACATGTAGATGACCCTGGTACAGCGATGACTTTGTAGAAAAGACACGAGACGCGCAATCAATGAAATAAAGAATGGGCAAGCTGGACTCGATTAAATTAGAACCTTCTACTCCCTAAGATATAATGTCAAGAGAATGAGAAGACACGCCATAGCCTGGGGAAAATATTTGCAAAAGGCGCACCTGACAGAGGACTGTTACCAAAGTATATGAGGAACTCTTCAATTCAACAATAAGAAAACAGAGAAATGAGTTTAACAATGGGCCCAAGATCCTAACATGCACCTCGCAGAAGATAATAAAGATAGAAGAAAAACATATAAGGAGACGCTTCATATCATGTGCCACTAGGAAACTGCAAATTAAAGCAAAAGTGAGATACCGCGGCACACCTACGAGAACAGCCAAAACCCAGAACAGCCCCACCCCCACGTGCTGGTTGGGCACAGAGCGGCAGGAGCTCTCACTCATCGCCGGTGGGAATGCAAACGGCGCAGCCCCTTTGGAAGACAGTTTGGTTATTTCTTACAAAACTAAAAACACTCTTACCACACCGTCCACCATTTGTACTTTTTGGTACTTACCCAAAGGAGGTGAAAACTTATGTCTACACAAAAATTTGCACATGGATGTGTATAACAGCTTTCTTCAACATTGTCCAAGCTCCGAAGCCATCAAGATATTCTTCAGCAGGTGAGTGGATAAGGAAACCAATACGTTCAGACCAGGGAGCATTCTCGGGTGCCGAAGACAAACGAGCTGTCGGGCCGTGAAAAGACAGGGAGGAGCGCTAAATGCACCTCACAAAGTGAGAGAAGGGCAACCCGAAAAGTCTGCATTCTGGACGGTTCCGAGCATGTGACGTCCTGGAAAAGATAGGACTGCAGAGACCATGAAACGACCCGTGGTTACCTGGAGCAGGCGGGAGGGATGAACAGGCAGCGTGTGGAGGATCTGGGGCGGTGGCGCGGCTCCAAACGCTACTGTACTGGCGGGTAAACACTGTACATTCCTCCCAACCCAAAGAACGTACAAGAGTCAACCCTAAGGTCAACTGTGGTCCGCGGGTGGTTGTGATGTGTCAGTGGAGGCCCATCGGCTCTAACAGCGCACTACCCCAGTGGTGGTTGTTGCTAGCGGGGGAGGCTGTGCTGCGAGGGGGTAAGTAGTGGGTAGGAAGTTGTTACACCTTCCTCTCGACTTTGCTATGACTTTAAAACCGCCCTGAAAAAAATCGTCTTAAAAAATGTAATGTCTTGCTGATGTTCAATAAACATCTTTTCTTCCTTCTCTTAATGTCCTCCATAAAGGGGGGGAAACCGGGGGGGGAGACGAACCATGAGAGACTATGGACTCTGGGAAACAAACTGAGGGTTTTAGAGGGGAGGGGGTGGGGGGCGGGAGAGCCCGGTGAGGGGCATCAAGGAGGACACGGATTGCGTGGAGCACTGGGTGTTACACTCAAACAAGGAATCACGGACACTACATCAAAAACTAATAATGTCCTGTATGGTGGCTAACATAACATAATTAAAAAAAAATCTTTTCTTGACTAGCTGTGTGCTGGTCATTCGAAGGCACTGATCTCTCAGATTAGCAGCACGCGGTGCCTGTCTCTTACTTTACCTTCCCGTGCGCTACAACCTTCCTGCCGAGAGCTAACCGCTGAACTTCCGTCCGTGGCTCTTACCACCTGAGCCACCTTGGTGTCCCCTCCCAACGAGAGCTGGGAACAAGAAGCCGTCTTTAATCACTTGGACTGTGTTTCTAGAAATTCTATTCCTGAATATATTGCCTGCCATTGGTTTCAGTGTGAAGTCGGGCTCGAGTATTCAAGATGAAAGTCCCCTTTGTCCCGCGGTCACCCTGGAAGCTGTGGTTGCTACGAGACCCGTATCTGGGTACTGGGCGCTGCAGAAGCTGTCAGTCACCTCAGGTGATGCCCGATAACATGCCGGGTGCCTTCAGTCTCGCTGGGACACTTCCTTCTGCCTTCTCCTGTCCGTCCTTAAAGGACGTACCTGCAGAAACACTCCATGAACTCAAGGAGATAAACGGAGAGGAAGACCTTTAAGGAAGCAAGAAGCATCTTGTTTTATACACATCAGCTATTCCAAGGTCAAACCCGAAGGTCAGGCTCGCGTGCTTTCAGAGGGTGAGACAATTTTAAATGTCATCTGAGTTCCCAGACTCTCGGATAAGCGGAGATCTCAAACAGTCCCCGGGGAAAGGCCAGTGCCTGCCACCTTCAGACAAAAGGGAAGGTCCTGCCACAATGCGTTGTGTGGTTTAGAGAGAATTTCCGGGGGAAGGCGATCTTTTGGGAGCACATAGGATATTCCCTATTTGCCCCCTCAAACCAGAAGGTTTTTGTATAACCAGTCACTCCTGACTAGAGCAGACATAATCCCCTTCATACGCAGTCCGTCAGCTCCACACCTGGTCTACCTGAGTTCCCACTCTCATTTCCTAGAAGAAAACCAAGTCCCAGACAGGCCACTGAAGAAGCCCGTTCAATTTCCATCTCTGTTTTCCTTGGACTGAAAAAACCCACGATTCTAACATCAACCCAATATTGTAGACAAGTGCTTATCAGTAGTTCTAGGTGGTTCTCTGCCCTCCAAGCAAAAGCTAGAAAAAAGAGCGAAAAGGAAAGCCGTGTGCACTGCCCGCGGCCGCACACCACTCTCCTAGGTCGCGAGCGCATCCGAGAACTTGGACGACGGACACTCCCGGCTTCTCCGTCCACAGAGATTCCCCCCAGTGAGTGGCTGCTGAGGAAAATGAATCTGCGCACGGCTTGAAGCCGGGAGGGATGCAGCCCTCGCGAGCCCCGGAATGCCCACAGGAGCCCATTTTGCCCCGAGGCCACGAAGATGAGTCTAGAAGGAAGTCCGCTCCCACCAGGCGCCTAGGGCCGCTTGCCCGGGATGGTGGGTCTGCACGGGCGCGGGTGGACACAGCAGCGCATCCGCAATCCGGCTGCGGGAAGAGTGAGTCTCTGCGCGCTGCCTCGTGGCTCGCCAAACGGGAGGCGTCCGTCTGTCCCGTGGAGCTCTGTACAGGAGGGTGCGGGGAAACGAGGCCTCGCGCCTGCTGCGTGTTGAATAAAGTTTAGTCGAGCATCGATCAAATCCCCATCCCGTTCCTATTTAAAACGAAACTCTCACCGCAGCAGATTCAAATGACCTTTCTTTGTGGGTCGCAGACCCGGTCACCAGCCCAGGGGTGATGCCCGTGACACGAGCGTTCCTGGAAGAGAAGCCACGTGTGTGCCTCGTGTCTCCTTTGACAAAGCGACAGCATCGATCCCTTCCTCACCGGGTTGGGAGGACTAAGTAGGAAAAGGAACGTGAAGCTTCCGCCCGGTTCCCCGAAGAGTGCGAGGTCGGCAAACCCCGTCTGTAGCGACAGGACGACGAGCCCCATTGGTAAGAATCGGTTCAGATCCCCATACACAGTGGCAATGACAGGGTGCCCCCCAAGGCAGCCGAATTACGTGGCGGCGCCGTCCCTCGGGGACAGTGAGAGAGTCTGAGTCGTCCGCCGGGGGGCAAGGTGGGACCCCAAGGGAGGCAGTTTACCCAGCACGCTCTAGAGGCAGGAAAATACTCGAAAAATATGAGCCGTGACTGTGATTTCCAACAATATTTTGGATCAAATAGGCTGAACCTACTTCATAGCGACACCTAGAAATGCTGAATAAAATACGTCAATCATCCTTTTAAATGTGTAAGGAGCAAATCCCGCAGAGACGGGAACCTCCCGGACACCGGAGACCGGAGGGAGGTCCCGGGGCAGCCCTGGGGGCACCGTCGGCGCCTGCGACCCCGGCTCTTGGACTCGGAGGTCTCTGGGAGGCTGGGAATTAAAACCAAAACCCAACCACGAAGACGGGACCCTCAGAGATTTCCCCTCAGCCAAAGCGCGCCCCGGGAGAAACCCCTTTCTGGCAAAAGGAGATCGCAGACGAGCTTCTCTCTTCCCATGGGCTCTGACGTGGGGGAAGAAGGCTTCTCAGGAAATTCATCGCCCCAGGCCTGTTCTCAGCTGGGACTGGGGTTCAGACTTCACTACTTGCTCAATGAGGGAACACCCCTTACAAAAGGAACGCCAGCGGGTGACGACAGGGAAATGTGGAAACAGGAAGTCCGCTTTCTGGGGCGCTGTGGGAGTTACAGACTCCAGCCAGGGTTATCCGCAGCGGGTGCGACGATCAGGCGTAAGATGGAAGGAACCAGAAAGCCGCAGAGGAGCAAGGGGGCCCCACATATTCCCTTTTAGTCAGATGGGGCGAGGACAGGGTGAGGGGCAAGTGCCCAGCACCCGGACCTGTGGGCCTCGCTGAGCACTGGGTCCCACCCCCGCCCCTGCCCCTGGGGTATCTCATTCCCGGGGGGCGGGGGTACCTTGGTTGTCTCACAATGTGCTATTGATTAGGATATTTTATAACTTCGTAAGGAAGTTGCAGTAAGGAAAGATGTTAAGCTGCAGAAATCGATTCAATGCAAATGATCCTTTCCTTATAGCAATGCAAACAAATTTGGTCTGGTAGAAATATTAAAAAAAGCCTTTCTGGTAAAAAAGATACCCCTAAATCGTCCAGTTTCAGCACATGACAGGGCTTAACCTGTCCTCGATCTACTCAGCGCTCTCACGATGACACTGTCTCCCTCACTGGCCATAAATGCTTCTATCTTTTCTAGAACCCTTTGAGCAAAGATCGTCACCCTCTTTTGGCCTTATTAATGAGTTAAACAAATCTCAGCCGCTCACCTCCTGTTTGTAAGAGTCGTGTTTCTAATTTTTCGAAAACTCTATCTACAAAGCAGAATTTTACGACGGAAACATCAAACCATTATCATCTTAACCATCTTTTTTTTTTTTTTAAGATTTTATTTATTTATTTGACAGACAGAGATCACAAGTAGGCAGAGAGGCAGGCAGAGAGAGAGGGGAGGAAGCAGGCTCCCCGCCGAGCAGAGAGCCTGACCCGGGGATTGATCCCAGGACCCTGGGACCATGACATGAGCTGAAGGCAGAGGCTTAACCCACTGAGCCACCCAGGCACCCCTCGAGTTTTAAATCTATAATGACCAGATACAGTTCCTGACTGGCCGGGGTCCTAGTTTAAAGACACCAATTGCAAATAACGTTTTGGAACACAGGGGAAAATTTGAGATGGACAGTGGATATAATAAGATGAAAATGTGATTTTGCGCAAAAGTAGAGATAATTAACCAAGAAAAGTTCTTGTGTACATAATAAACTTGTTACATTTATTATATTATTTCATTATTTTAATATCTATCATTATATTACCATGGTAGTTATCTTATACATTATAATAAATATATAAAATAATATAATAGCCTTATATAATAATACAGACAACATAATAGAATTAATATATCATATTATAATCAGAGTGACATACAATATAATAATTAATGGTATAATAATTATCAATAAATATGATTAGGATCTCAATTTAATAAAAAAGAGAGAGAATGCATATTGGGAAGACAGGTTGAGAGATACAAAGGACGATAGAAGGGACACTTGGGGGTCTCAGTTGGTTAATCATCAGACTCTTGATTTCATCTCAAGTCATGATCTAAAGGTCATGAGACTGAATCCCACCTTGGGCTCTGTGCTCAGTGGGGAGTCTGCTTGGGATTCTCTCTCCCTCTCTCCCTCTGCCCTTCCCCCCAGGCACACTCTCTCTCTCAAATAAATAAATAAACCTCCTTTTTAAAAAAAGGACGTTAAGAGAAGACTGACTATATATACTGAGTTGTGTGGTAATAGTGATGAACTCAGGGTGGTAGAAATATAATATTTTCTTTTTCTTATCTCTTGTCTCTTGTTTTTTCATTTCAAATATATATTTACTGTTTTATAATAATAAATGTTATAAAAATAAATTAAAACATATAAAAACATTGATACTGAAAACTTCCAAGCTGAAAATTTTGTAAGACTTATCCAAGGGTAATAATTCTGGGTCTGTGGCAAAAGCAGTCACAGGATTTCCTGGGTGGGCACATCCTTACCAAACCTGCACAGACTTTCCCAGAAACATCATCACAGAAGAGGGGCTTATGATCCAAAGTCATAGACGGGAGTTTTTTAAAGGTTGAAAAAAATATTAAAGCTGGAGAAAGAAAGTAACGTACCTACATCAATAAATAAAACAGTGACTGTCTCGTTTACATGTATGGTTGTCAAAATAATTTATTAAAAGAACTGAAAATACATGAATGTTATCGTAGAACTCTATGTCCCAACAAGCTATCTTTCAAGAGTGATAATAAAATAAAGACATACTTTAAAAAAAAAGAAAGAATGAAAGAAAAAGGAGGAGCATTTGGGGAGATGAAAACCGGGAGAACAAATTCTGGAGAGTAGTTTGCAGGTGTGAGAGGTGGTGCGGGGTAGGGGTGGATGAAGAGGGGTTTTGATGGCCCTTTGCTTTGTTAACTTCAAAATGCACATTAATATTTCAAGAGTAAAAATTTGTCTGTGTTTGTAGAAAATACACCTCCAAAGCAGTGCAAAGATTGAAAGAAATATAGAATAGTCAATCAAGCAAATTAGAAAAGAGCAAAACATGGGATGAGAGAGAGACAAAAAGCAATGGAGGAATAAATATAAACCAAAAACGGGATAGAAATAAAACTAAATTTTTAGGAATTAAAAATGTGAGTGTTTTACCCTCATCAGTTAAAAGGCAGAGATTCTCACATTGGATTTTTTTTAAAGATTTTATTTACAGGGGCGCCTGGGTGGCTCAGTGGGTTAAGCCGCTGCCTTCAGCTCAGGTCATGATCTCAGGGTCCTGGGATCGAGTCCCGCATCGGGCTCTCTGCTCAGCCGGGAGCCTGCTTCCTCCTCTCTCTCTGCCTGCCTCTCTGTCTACTTGTGATCTCTCTGTCAAATAAATAAATAAAATCTTTAAAAAAAAGAAAAGATTTTATTTATAAATTTGACAGAGGGAGAGAGAGCACAAGCAGGGGGAGTGGCAGAGGAGAGGGAGAGACAGGCTCCCCACTGAGCAGAGAGCCTGACACGGGCTTTGATCCCAGGACCCCGGGATCACGACCTGAGCTGAAGGCAGACGCTTAACCCACTGAGCCACCCAGGCCCCCTCACACTGGAGAATTTAGAAAAGAAGAAAAGCAATAAACACAGCTGTGCGCTATTTACAGTGAATGCTCAGAGAATGAGAACACGGGTTGGAAATAAAAAGCTAAAGCAGCAACGGGCCAGTCTAGAATCCCGGTTATTCATATCACGATAGACTACGTACTTCTATGTTCTATTACGCATTATTTACATCATTTTCCATCCTTCCCTGTGGGCCTGAAATAATCATGACAAAGGAATCACGATTCTGGAATTGAGCAGGTGCGTCTACTTAGACGTGTCTGGCCAGCACCGGGGAACCCCAGGACACAGCCGCTCACCAAAAAGCCCCTTTCTGGGACCCACTGGGCAGGGTGCCTTCACCCCATGAGTAGGACTGTTTCTAGAGACGTCCGCAAGTTAGAGTTGAATTTGATTCCTTAATGCGCATCTGCCCTTAAGAATCTTCCCTTCAAAAAAAAAAGGATCTTCCCGGCATGGCCTTTGTACTGAGAGAGGCTTTCAAACATCTTCAGATCCCCTTTCAGCGGTGACCCTAAGGGTAAAACACAGTGAGTAGGAGGGGAGTAAGAGTAAGGGAATAAGGAAATGAGAGGAAGGACCCAGCCAAATAATTCACTCGGCGTGCGGACATTTCCAGGAAAAAGTCAAGTTCAGACTCGCACGGCAGATCTTCAGGTCACTCCCCAGGAACGTCTGTCTGGGGAGGGGTGGGCGCCGCGGTCACGCCCCGGGGAGACAGACTGCGGGCCGGAGACTCCGCCTGTCCACCGCAGCCGGCCTGCGTAAGTCCACCCCTCCGAATCCGTGTCCCAACACTGGTCTGCCTTGAGATGAAAGCTGCTTTTCATTTCTTTCTTTTCGAGGCAGAACTGCATTGAGATACAGGCCAAAGCCTTTGTTATTAGCCCCCACTCGGCAGTCTCCCTCAATACACGGGGTTACTCTCCCCTTGGGAGCAGAAGGAGGGACTTGAATTAGCCTCTGGGGGGGCTGGGACAATCAAGGGACTTCCTCTGTTCCCAACAAGAGAAAAAAAAGAAAAATAATAAAATCACACTTTCTCCCTTTTCTGTCCGGCAGAAAACATCGATTTGAGACCGGCCTCGCTTCGGTTATGCACGCGTCCTGGAAGTCGCGTAGACGCTCCGGTGCTCACTGCCTAGGGCTAGGAGTTCACAAAACCAAACCCAAACCTCCTAAGTGATTTCTTCCTTATCGTATCATTATTTTGTGATTAACAATAGGACTGCAAGTGTCAAGCAGAGGCTCAGGACGCTCGTGCTGAGTGAGACCTGCACCTGACCGGGTGCCGCGAGCCTCTGCGAGGGACACGGCTGTCCTCGGGGAATGCTGTCCTGATGTTACTTGTGACAACTGCGGGTGTGTCGGGTTTCTCCCTTATCAACCCTGCTCGCAGCTACGCAGATCTCCTGTCTGCAACAGTCTTTGGGGTCTTTAGAAAAACAAATTCAATTCAAATTATAAAATAATGTTTACTATAAAAATACATCAAGTACAGAACGTTTAAAAGAATGTGGAAATCGCTTGCAATAACATGAACACTAAGATACGTTTCTTTTTTTTTTTAAGATTTTATTTATTTATTTGACAGACAGAGAGCACAAGCAGGCAGAGAGGCAGGCAGAGAGAGGGAGGAGGGAGCAGGCTCCCGGCTGAGCAGAGAGCCCGACGCGGAACTCGATCCCAGGACCCTGAGACCATGACCTGAGCTGAAGGCAGAGGCTTAACCTACCGAGCCACCCAGGCTCCCCGAAGATACGTTTCTTGTATGTAAATCTGGTTCTTAAAACACTTCAGACTTGCTTTTCTCCTTCACGAAGCTGGTGGGCTGCTGGCAGGGGCTGATTCCGCGCGCGGAGCGTCGTGGCCTTCGGGCGACAGAGGGGCTGCGCGGCCCACCCTCGGTGAAGGTGGACGTGGCCGGGAGCCAGGCTTGGGTCAGCGAGTTCGAGGGGAGGCGATGTCTGTCGCTTCCAGAGAGCCACCGCTCGAGCCCGAGGGCCGTGACCGCGCTCCTTCCTTCTGCCGGGGGATACAGAAGTTAAAAAGCTTAATTTGTTAAAATGGGGCAGAGGGAGGACTGTGAATTCCTAAGCTCCCCTTGACCTCTGGCAGGATTTGCTGACGCCCTAAGTAACGCGGCAAGGGGGCGCCGGGCCCACGGTCCCTGGACGCGCACGGACGCGTCCGTAGCCATTTGCCGCTGAGATTTGCGCGTGTTTGTTACCGGCACGTCCGGCCCATCCTGAGTGAAACACCCGGAAGTACATTAGGCTTCTGGATCATCAAATATCCTTTAAAAATAGATGCTTTCTACTCTACTGCAGTTCATCACACGACTCACCCTGTCCTGCCTTTTCCGGGGAGCGGCTGGGAGGAGAAGCCTGGAGCCCAGTAACCGGCTCCCCCGCACGCACATGGCGGCGTTGGGTCATTTCTCTAAAGCCAGCCCACACTCCAGTTATCCCCACTGTGGCTGCCTGGGGTCCCGTCCGACCCACCGCTCCTTTTCTTGCGAGAGCTGGGCTGGGGGCTGAGATTTAAGGATGGCGGCCAAGAACGTGGGGTCCCACCGAAGCCCCACCGCCAGTCAAGTGACCACGCCCACGGCAGGCGAGGGGGGGGCGTCCATCCTCCAGCAACACGAGGACGCCCTGCGGGAGTCATCAGATGAGGGGGGTCTTCGGAGCCATCATGCATCTGCCAAGAGACCAGGAGTTCATCCTGGAGGTCAGCGCGGGCAGCGCTGTCTTTGCGTCGTCCTGGACACGGCCCGTGCGCCCTGCCCCTGGCCCGTGCTCACAGCCGTCCCCTGGAGGAGGCCCTCGGGTCTGGCCGAGGAAGGGGCTGCAGCAGCCAAGGGAGAACCAAGCTCTCGGCAAGTCTGGGTTTTCCAAACCCAAGGCAGGTGTCAGTTAGAGGTGAACGACCCTCAGGGTCCCGTGTCCACCTAACCCGGGGAGGGAGTGAGACTAAACTGCTCCCCGAGCCTGAGAGCGGCCCAGCACTCTGCCTACTTCCTGCAGGGTCTCTGGCCACGGTGCCCACCTTCAAGCCTGGCTCAGGGCTGGGGTCAGGGTCAGGGCTGGGGTCAGGGAGAGGTCAGGGCCAGGGTCAGGGCCAGGTCACGGCTGGGATCAGGGTCAGGGCGGGGGTCAGGGCCAGGTCACGGCTGGGATCAGGGTCAGGGCAGGGGTCAGGGACAGGGCTCGGGTAAGTGCCCTGGCTAGGGTCAGGGCCAGGGCAGGGCAGGGGGCACTCGGGCCTGCTGCCGAACTGCTGGTAGAGCAGGTGTCCCAGAGAGACATCACCAGCGGGAGGAGGAGGACGTAGCGGAGTCAGCAGCGTGGCTGCTCAGTGTCCACTTGTCTGCTCAGAACGGGAGGAGAGAAGTGTCCGGCTGCACTGAGGCAAGCATGAGCCCTGTTTTACGCTGTTTGTGTCCCTTCCTTCATCAACGATGCTGTGAACTAGGGAAGGAAGTCAGCATTGCTTTGTGGCCGCGGGGACTGGATAGGTGAGGACTGGGCTCCGGGCCTGCCCCCCTCACCTCCCCCCACTGCACTGGGGCCCCCCAGGCACCGGAGGGCTGTGGGAATGCCACGCCAGTGAGACTCCAACCACTTGGAACTCCAGGGGACAACGTTCCCATGTTCCGTGCTGGCCCCTCCGTCCCCCTAGGGGCGTTCACACCCGTTAGAGGACGGCACTGCAGGTTTACCTCCAGACTTGTGTCTCGGGCTTTTCCTACATGGTTGTGGCCATGAGGTGCCCTGAGCTGGTCCGCAGATGCCCTAACTGGGGTGGACACTGCTGTGGCCCGTATCTGGGACTGAGGCCTGGTCGAAGGGCCCTGTCCTCCCTCACATCCAGCCTCACCGCAGGCCGGACGGCTCCCCAGCCTCACAAGAGGAAAGACGAGAAGGACCCTGCGGGTGATTTAAGGAGAAATGTCCACTTAAGATAAAATAAACCTTTCTCAGCCTGTTAAAATGCACCTCACCCTAAATCAAATAGGAAACCCAGCGGCCAGACCCCAGAACAGGCATTCCCGTGCTGTGACACTCCGTCCTTCCGCAGGCCGACCTTGACCCCGGGAAGGCGGGGGCCCCACAGCCTGTGCCCCGAGGTCCTGTTCATGGTTGCCTGGACAGGAGGCCACTGTGGTGTCAGCTATGCTCCGAGTCATGCTGAGGGCTGTCCCCCGCTTGGTGTCTGCCGCCACAGGGAGCAGGGCCCGGAGAGCACGGCACCTGCAGGGCCCTGCCCCCTCCTCCCGCCTGGCTCCCCAAGAAGAACCAGGCCAGCACCCTTCCCGCTGCTCTTGTCCCGCTCGCACAGGCTCACCCCGTGGCATCCTGCAGTTTGGGTTTTGCTCCGTTTTCCAGAACAGATCTACACTCTGAACAAAGTTTATCAATAATTCGAGAAAGTTCAAACACAATGAGCATGCCTTCGAAGTTACAGGCAGCTTTGGGAATTTCAAGCAAACAATCATATTTTTTTCCTGAAGAACATGCCTTGAACCTGAGCAAACACGGTAGCCATGGCAATCCCAGATCCTGTCTGCTCTGAACCGAGGCTTTGGTGGGCAATTCCGGTCTTACTGTGACCCAGCAGCGAGGCGGTGCGCGCCCTGCTCCCTGCCGCTCGGCCGTGTCTTCCCTCGAAGGGGTCAGCAGTGATCCCCGGAGGTGGTGCTGATTTTCATCAAGGCAACATCTGTGCAAAATACACGGTCTGAGTAGAATGACTTGTCCACTCTCCCTTTTCAGAGACTCGGTGTCCGAATAGTCAGGTCTAAATGTCATTGTCTCCAACCCCACACGTTTTGAGTGGGGAAGGTGGGTGACCCCCGTGCCTCGTGTTCACGGCCACATACGTGGGTGCCCCAGGCTCAGGGTTTGTCTCTTCCAGCCTCGCAGCCACTGGAGGCATGAGCCCTGGTCTTCCGTTCGCCCCATCCACATGGGGAGGAGGGGCCACGTTTTCCTAGAGCCGAACGTGCTGATCACACTTGATGTCCTAACACGAGGAGCCTGGAGTTTTTCATACCATTAAGAGGTTGAAAAGTCAGAAGAAGAAGACTATTTCTTGATATATGAAACTTGTAAAAATATCAGATCTCAGCGTCCCCAAATAAAGTTTTATTGGAACATGGCTTTGGCCCCATGGCGTGGACTGTGTTGCATGTCCTTGACGAATGGCACCTGTGGCGCGGCAGACAGCAGGCAGGGAGTGGGGGCCGCGGGGACCTCGAGGCCCCACCTGGCCCAAGTGCTTGCTCTTTCCCAGGACAGGAATCCGCGGACCCTGGACCGGCCAAAACACCTGCGCTCAGCTGTCGCCCTGCTCTTCTGTCTCGTTACTGCTGTGACTGACTTCTGCTAAATCATTTGACTTTTTCTTTTTCTTTTAAAAGTGATTCATGTTTGGGGTGCCTGGGTGGCACAGTCGGTTAAGTGTCCAGCTCTTGATTTCAGCTCAGATCATGACCTCGGGGTCATGGGATCGAGCCCCATGCCAGGCTCCGTGCTCAGCATGAAGTCCGCTTGAGATTCTCTCTCTCTCTCTGCCCGCTGCGCTCTCTCTCCCAAATAAATAAACCATTCTAAAAAACAAAGAAAAACTTAAAATAAAATTTAGCAGCTGTTTAAAAAAAATAATAAGAATTCTTCCTGTTTAACAGGATTCCTCAAATACACCCCGAATGTTTAACTAGCCCAGCCTCACATTCTTGGGAAGGGCAGGAATAATAATAGTTGTATTTCTTTTCTTTTCTTTTCTTTTTTTTTTAATAAAAAATAAAACTAAAAAAACCTTAAGATATCCTGTTTCTCTTCAAAGAGCAAAACAGCTTTGCAGGCCGTCTTTAGGGCCAACTCTAAAGGAGGTCATAAAAAGAAGTTATTTATTCCCAAACACAGCAGGTACCTTTGGGCCTTTGGCCCTCCTGTCACCACCCCTGGAGCGCCCTCCCTCTCCACCAGGCACCACCTACACCGGCGAGCTGCCCCAGGCTTCCCCAGACCCTGCTTGGGTCCCTGAGTCCCGGGTGCTGCCCCGTTCTGTCCATTTCATTCTTTAAATCTCACTGCGCTCTTGTACAAGGCATGCTAAGTAATCAAACAAAAGGCTGCCTGGCTTAAAGTAGCATTATCTTCCTAATTTAATTTATTCCCCAGATTTCCGGCGAAGAAAGGGAGAAGCATCGTCGTTGAGGCTGCATGGGGCTGCGGGGGAGAGGCGGGTCAGGACGGTCACCTATGCGTGTGCCCCACGTGTGCCTGGGTACTTGAGCACGCTCGTGTGTGGACACGCATACGTGTGCGCTGCAGCCGGACCCCCTACGGTGGGACTGAAGGGCGGATGGCGGGGGCCAGGGTGCCCTGGGCTCTGGGTCCTGGCACCGCGTCCTGGGAGACAGTCCCACGGTGGCCGCACGGAGGCCTCAGCGTCTTGCCAGTGCTCACTCTGTCTCCCAAGCACAGCGCAGCACGGACTGACAAGCTTGCCATCAGGCGCGCTGCAGAGGAGGCAGGCGCGAATCCTTTCCACAGCCATGGAAGCAGGCGGGGGGGGGGGGTTAAAGGGCTTGTGGCTTTTGTGCGATAGGAACAGTCCCCGCAATCAGTGAGTCTCCACAATGCACGGGACTGGCATGCTAGAGCCCGAGCACATGGGGAGAATGGACACTGTGGTTGGCCGCGTGGCAGGTGCGGCCTTTCCAGGGGCTGTGGCGGCACGGGGTGGGGGGCACGTCCTTAAGTCCCTCCTGGGGTGACAGAGGCAGGTCTTCCTACGCGCAAGGCACCTCCCACTTCCAAGCTACCAGAACTTCTCAAACCTTGTTCCAAAGAGTTTGTCAAATGTGGTGAAGGACAGATTTTCTAGGTCATGAGTCCGGAAAAGAACTATGGAGCGAGTGAGAAGAGGTTTTCCAACATGCTTTTCACTCTTGCAGAAATTAAGGTAAATTCTAAAAAATAAAAAGCATTGAGGTTACAAATTAAGAAAAATATGAATGTATATTGTCAACAGAAAACTGCAGACTTCTCGCTATTTAGGTGACATAATCTTCCAACGTGCGTATGGCATTTTCTAAGACACCCCCGACCCCACCCACGTAGGACCTTGCTGCGTCTCATTTAATTTCATGACACTCACACTTCATAACGGCTTTGTATCAGCAGGTGCACTCGTGTTAAGTGCAGAATTTGTTAATTTGGGGCAAATTCCTCACCTGGGTAACTACCACGATCAAGATATTCTGGAAAGTTCCTTGTTCCTCTTTGCCGTTGGGTCCGTACTTCACCGCTGGTCTCAAAGCTCTCACCGTAGGTTAGTGTTGCTGCTCTGGAATCATATCACGGAGTCGCACGGTAAACATTCTTTCACGTCTGCCTCATTTTGTGCAATAAAAACTTCTGAAATTGATTCATCTTGTGTCTGTCAGGGGTTATGGCCCCTTTATTGCTGAACTTCTTTTCATCGTGTGGGTGTACAATGACACGTTTGTGTGTTCCTCTGTTCTTGGTCAGTGGGCTGTTTCTAGTTTGGAACGATTATGAATAAAGCTGCTGTTTACATTTGTTTACAAAGTTTATATGGGTGTATGTTTTCTTGCCTCTGGGCATCCAGCTGGGAGCGGGATTCCTGTGTGTGTAACTTCATAAAAAGCCGATAAACCCTTTCCCAAAGTGGTTGTGAGGTTTTATACGCTCAAAAGGGACATGTGAGTTCCCACTGCCCCTCCGCACCAACATGGGGAATGGCCCACCTTTTTTCTTTTAGTCATTCTAGTGGGTGTGAGGTCGTATTTCATGTGGTTTTAATTTTCATTTCCCTGATGGTTAGCGCTGTAAGGTAACTTTCATGGGCTTAGGGTCCATTATCATAGACCTTCTTGTGAAGTTTCTGCTCCGGTCTTTCGTCTGTTTATTGTACGGTTGTTCATTTTATTTTATTATTGATTTGTTGGAGTTGTGATGCATTTGGTCACAAATCCTTTTGTTGGATAGATGTGCTGCCAATGTTTCCTCCAAATCCATGACTTGACATTTTATCTGAACAGTGCCTTTTGAAGAGTAGGTTTTTAATCTGAATGAAGTCTAACTTACCAATTCTTTTCTTTTACATTTAGTGAGTTTTGTGTCCTAAGGAAATGTCAGCCTCTTTAATCTTGCAAAAAAAAAAATTGTCTTCTTTAAACATTTTACAGTTTTAGCTTTTATATTTAGGATTTTTTCCATTTCAAGTTAATCTTTGTGTTTGGTCTGAGGTGAGGGCCAAGGAGACACGTGGAGATCTGGTTGTTCTAACAAGAGTGGTTGAAAAGTGACTATCCCATCCTCGTTGAAGTACCTGGACACCTTTATTGAAAGTATGTTAACCACACACATGCAGGTGTATTTATTGGAAGAGACTGCAGTAATCTATATGGCTCTCTGTATGCTAATAATACCCTATGTGACTACAGATGATTTATAGTCAGTCTTGAAATCAGATAATGCAAGTCCTCCAACTTTGTTCTTTATCAAATTTGTTTTGAATCTTCTAGGTCCTTTATGGGTTTCTTTAAATAATATAGAAACAACTCATTAATTTCCACTAAAAATTACTTGCTGTTGTTTTGATTAAGATTGCATTGGTTAGGGGCGCCTGGGTGGCTCAGTGGGTTAAAGCCTCTGCCTTCAGCTCAGGTCATGATCACAGGGTCCTGGGATCGAGTCCCACATCGGGCTCTCTGCTCAGCAGTGAGCCTGCTTCCCTTCCTCTCTCTCTGCCTGCCTCTCTGCCTACCTGTGATCTCTGTCTGTCAAATTAAATAAAATCTTAAAAAAAAAAAAAAAGATTGCATTGGTTACATAGATAAATCTGGGCAGAACTGACCTCATAACATTATTGGTGCTTTTAATCCATGAATACTGTATATCTCTCCATTTATTTAAGCTTTCTGTAATTTCTGTTAGCAGTGTTTTAGAGTTATCAGGGTGCAAGTTGTAAACATCTTTCATTATATTTATTCTGAATTATTTTATGTTTTTGATGCTATTACAAAATAGAAAATAGAAATAGAAATCATCCATGGCAAGTGTACAGAAGTAAATTTTTCTATCTTGGTCTTGTGTTCTATGACATTATTAATTTCATTTATTAATTCTAATGGAGTTCGTGTCTATAGACTCATTGGGCTTTTTATGTATAGGATCATGTTATCTGAGAAAAAGATACAATTTTACTTATTTATATGTATGCATGTCATTTCTTGACTTTTGCATTGACTAATATTTCCAGGATAATATTAAATAGAGGTGGTAAGGACAAACATTCTTGCCTTTTTCCAGTCTTTGTGAAAAAACACTGAATCTTTTACCATTAAAAGGATGTTCAGTGTGGATGTCCTTTAATAGATTGGAGATGTTTTATTTATTTTTAGCTCGTTCAGAGTTTTTGTCATTCATGGATGTTGAAGGATTACAAATGTCTTTCTCGTATCTATTGAGATAAATATATGATTTTTCTCCTTTATCTTATTAAATAGTGAATTATATTGTTTAAATTTTTTGTTGAGGTGTAGCTTACATATAGTAAAACTCATTTTGTTTTTGCTATAAAGTTCTATGATTTTGACACACACAGATTTTAACTACTACCACAAGCAAGATAGAACAGTTACTTCACCCAAAAGAAATGCCCTCCTACACCTTAGTGATCAGCGCTTTCCCCTACCTGCTGCCTCTAGCAACCACTCATCTGTGTTTTCTTCTTGAACTTTTCCATTTTCTATCTATCCTACTCATACAATCATACTGTGCACAGGGTTTGGCTATGGTGACTTACCACAATGCGTATTGAAATGTATATTGTTGTGCACATTTCTATCATCGCTAAGCAGTATTCCATTTTTATGGAGATACCAAATTTGTTTATCATTAACTAGTTGGGGTCATTTTGTTTGTTTCCAGTTCACTAACTGATTTTCGAATGTTAAATCAGTCTTGAATTTCTGGGATTAATTCCATTTGGACATGATGCATTATCCTTTTTATATACTGCTGAGTTTTGTTATCTAATATTTTCTAAATATTTTTTCAAGTATGTTCATGAGGAATATGTTCTTGTGATTTTCTCAAATGGTGATCAGTGTCATGCTGACCTCATCAAAAGATTTGGAAATGCTTCTTCTTCCTTTTCTTAAATTGATTGTGGAACTGATTTTACTTTTCCTCAGAAATCTGATGGTATTATGAGGAATAAAGTTAAGCCACCTTGGCCTGGGGTTTTCTTTGCGAAACAGTTTATCATTATGAGCTTTATTTATTTAATAGAATATTTAATATTCAGGGTTTTTAAAATCTTTTCTTGACTTAGTTTTGGAAAATTGTGTTGGTTATGGAATTTATCCATTTTTTATATTATTATCATGGTAAAAAAGACAACATTACATTTCCCATCTTAACTAGTTTAAGCATGCAGTTCAATGATGACAATTATATTCACACGATTGTACCGCAGATCTCTAGAACCTTTTCATCTCGTAACACTGAAACTCTGTGCCGGTTAAACATTAATTTGCCTCCTTTCTCCCGGTCCCCAGCCCCTCATAACCACCTTTCTCCTTTCAGCTTCTCTAATTTTGACTCCTTTAGATATTTCATATGCGTTAGAACCATATAGTATTTGTTCTTTTTTAACTGGCTTATTTGGCTTAGTATCATGTCCTCCAAGTAGATCCAAGTTATAGCACGTGATGAAATGTCCTTCTTTTTTTTAAGGCTGAATAATATTCCATTGTGTGTGTGTATGTATTTCTATACATATGTCACATTTTGTTTTTCCATTTATCAGGTGACGAATACCTGTATTGCTTCTACCTCTTGGCTATTATGAATAACGTCGTGATAATACGGGTGTGCAAATATTGTTCCAAGATCCTGTTTTAAATTCTTTTGAATACAGATCCAAAAGTGGGATTTCCATAATAGTAATTCTGTTTTTAATATTTTAAGAAACCTCAAAATTGTTTTCCATAATGGCTGCACCATTTTCCGTGTTACAGTGCAGAGGGTCCCAACTTCTCCACATCCTCTTCAACACTTACTATTTTCTGTTCTTTGCTAGAAGCTACGTCGTCAGCGTGGATTTGCATTTCCTGAGTAATTAGTGATGTTGAGCATCTTTGCCTGTGCATATTGGGTATTTGCAGATCTTCTTTGGAGAAATGTCTACTCAAGTACTTTGGTCATTTTTTAATTGGGTCATTTTGTTGTTGTTAAATTGTAAACACAAATGGTGGCAGCAAATGAGACTTTATGCATGAAACTTTGACTGCAGTTATATAAATGATAAAAGACCTAGAATGTAGCATTCGCTCATTCTTTTTTTTTTCTTTTTTTTTTTTTAATTTATTTATTGGACAGAGAGAGATCACAAGTAGGCAGAGAGGCAGGCAGAGAGAGAGGAGGAAGCAGGCTCCCCGCTCAGCAGAGAGCCCGATACGGGGCTCGATCCCAGGACCCCGAGATCATGACCTGAGCTGAAGGCAGAGGCTTTAACCCACTGAGCCACTCAGGCGCCCCAAGCATTCGCTCATTCTTTATTTCATTTATCACTCACTTATTCATTAAATTATTCAGTGACTTTGTAATAATCATGTGTTTACTGAGACCCGCCTATGAGCAGAAATTGTCATAGATGTTATCAATGGTGCTGCAAACAAGACTGATGTAATCCTTCAAACCGCATGTTTAGAGTCAAGGAAGAGAAAAAAAGAAAAGAAAAAGGAAGTTGCTCTTTTCCTATCCCAGATCCCAGATCTGCATGTTGGATTCCCTCTTGCTGTAGCACCTCAGGCCAATCCCTCTGTGTAGCTTTTCTTTTCTTTTTTTTTAAAGATTTTATTTATTTGACAGTCAGAGATCACAAGCAGGCAGAGAGGCAGGCAGAGAGAGGAGGAAGCAGGTTCCCTGCTGAGCAGAGAGCCCGATGCGGGGCTCGATCCCAGGACCCTGAGATCATGACCTGAGCTGAAGGCAGAGGCTTTAACCCACTGAGCCACCCAGGCGCCCCTCTGTGTAGCTTTTCTTCCAAAGCTTTGCCAGGTGATGCCCATATGCGTGGGGTCCCAAGCAGCCTCGTTTCTGCAGGGAGTTCCAATTTTAAAAAATTCACCCTACAGCCTTGAAGATATATACATAATTACCATACCCTGCTTTCGAGGATTCACACTATGGCAACCATAAACACATCAGGCACCCTCTTTCCTTTGCAGAATTCTAAAACTTTAGAGATGTTCTCCTCTTATACTGAATTCTCCTTTGAACTCCACACCGTCTAGCCTCCTGGACACATAACTAAAGGGACTTCTGACCTTCTCTGTCTACCGACCCAAGATGGCTGAAGGACCATGCAGCTCAATGCCCCCAAACCTCCCGAAATCCCACAAAAGTAAGCACAGTGAGGCACTTAGATTTATAATTTTTCTCCTATTCTGACACTTTCCCTCATAGAACATATTCACCGAGTATTTCTTAGTACTAAGACTCTCTACCGCAGTGCAAACAGATACGAAAAAGATGTAAGGTATAGTCAGCTATACTGGAAAGATAATTTTTCCAGAACAAACCTGAGTTCTAGCATTCCCTTGCACTATAACCCAGGCAAGTGACTCAATTTGCTGAACTTTTGACCAAAATAGTAATGTCTCGGTCCAAGACTAGTTTGGGACAGTAAATGAGATGATGTACAGATCCTAGCAAACCGCAGGCACTCGGAAATATCAACTTCACTCTTCGGGCAAGAGACAGTCTTTGCGGGCCTTAGCATCCTGGCGTGTAAAATGAAAATCGCACTGACTTCTGTGAAGGTGAAGGGTATGTCCTGTTGGCGCATTATGGGCTCGCAGGGGCTGGACGCATGTTGAACAGCACCTTGAACAGGAAGCGCCTTGCGAGAAGACCAAATGGAACATTAGCTTCCCTGTCCTGCTGTCCCTTTCTTCAGGGGGACTGTCACTCCTGCTCCTGATGGAAACTCAGACAAGCTCATGAATTCTCTGCTCGCTCTGGAGTAAGCAGACAGTCCTGAAGTAGCTTTAAATCACCACTGCCTCCTCCCAGAAAGGCCGACGTCTAGTCTGAGATCTTCATCCCACCGCAACCCTGATGTACTGTGCCCTCTCCTCCCCAGATCCGTCTGGAACCCTGCGCCCAGACAGCGTGCGTCATGGGGACATGTATACATACACACACTTCTTTCTTTTCCTTCAAAAATATCAGCAAAATATCATCTTGTTGGGAATAGTTAACTTGGAAAATCCAGAGGTTTAAATGGCTGGTGACGTTTCTATCTGTTTTCACAGTTTCTTGTGTGGATTTTATTTTATTTTATTTTTTTTAAGATTTTTTATTTTTATTTTTATTAATTTGCAGACAGAGATCACAAGCAGGCAGAGAGGCAGGCAGAGAGAGAGGGGGAAACAGGCTCCCCACTGAGCAGAGAGCCCGACGGGAGGGCTCGATCCCAGGACCCCGGGATCATGACCCGAGCCGAGGGCAGAGGCTTTAACCCACTGAGCCACCCAGGCGCCCCTTGTGTGTGGGTTTTAATACGTAGGTGCAGGCCTGAAAACGCCGTGGTAGAGGAGCCGCTTTGTGGCCGTTGGAGAAATGCACAGATCGGGGGCATCTTTCCAGGAAGCCCTGTCCCGTGCGGGTCTCCGAGGACAGGGCAGGACTCCTGACAGCAGCGTGCGGGTGCGCTCGGCCACTGACGCTTCTGTCCACGTGATCCCATCCCCAAAGGGGCGAGGGCACCCGGACTCACAGTGAGTGGATCGCTGCAAGCGGAAGGACCTCACAGCCCATTGAGACAACCCCTTCATTTCACAGACAGGACTGGGGTGATTCGTCTGGGGCCCCCGTGAAACCCGTCAGTCTCAGGGGAGAAATCTGTTGAGGCTCCACACCCGGCAGGCCGAGGGGTCTTCCCAATCCGTACTCTACGTCAGTAAGAACGAAATGAGGTCCGGGAGTGCTCATCTGCTGCAGGTTTGCACACGTCCGTGACCAAGTTTTAGTGTTTGTAGGGCTTTCTCCCAGGAATACAGACAAGTTAGGGACAATCTGTGCCCTTAGGAGCCCATGATCTTGACAGGTAGAAACGATGGGACAAATCGAACGGAAACTAAAGTCACCTTGATTCCAAAAAGCCCGCGGATGACGATAGGGTGGGGAAGATCAAATTAACAGCAACGAACATGCAGAGCAAAGACGGCTGGTGGAACCCGAGGTCCGCGTCTGTCCTCGCGGGCGTGTGGCTCTCAGAAGGAAGGCAGCTTCCTGGTCCAACCCTGGAAATTAGCGTTACGGGACAAGAGCGGTCGATGCCTCCTCCTTCTGATCATGAGGCACGAGGCATTTCCCACTAGTTCTAGGTCCTGGTTAGGCCTCCGACAGGGGCAGCCCTCAAGGGGCTGCGAGCAGGACTGGTAAAGCGTGGACACGTTCAAGGACGAAGGTGGGGGAGACGGGTCGCTTGGCCTGCTGCACGGCTCTGTGCCCGCTTCTGGGGGCAACTGTGTGCAGAGGTCGTGCGCTGGGGGTGTGGAGCACAACTCCAGCCACAGTGGGCACAAGTGGGCACACGACACAGCAATTACCCCAACACTTTCGTGCCACGTATTTTTGGGGTGTCTTCGGGCATTTCGAAGTTCAGAAAGTGCAAAGGCTAAAGAATGTCCCCGTGGATCCAGGCACAAGAATGACCCATCTCTGGCCTCACCCGTCAGAGAGAAGATGCCTCTAACCTGTAGAAGTTGCCCTGATAGGGAAAGGGTTGATGCCAGTGGAACGAGCATGTCGTCCGTCTGCGGTGAAACTCCACTCGCAGGAACAGTGTGAGGGCTTCACACAAAAACAGATAAAACGATGACCGCGTCCCGGTCCCTTGCAGACCTGGGGCTCCGTGGCGCTGGGGCCTCCACGCTGGCAGCGGCGAATCGGGTGGCACAGGGCGGCTCCCACGATGCTCCCCATTCTCCTGTGACTCCCACGAAGCTACCTGACCACAGGGAGTGGCCATGTGTCCGGGCCTCCGCTCCCGGCCCGTCTTGGCCTCTCCCGCGCTTCGCAGAGGCTCCGGAGCCACATTTGCAGACTCTGCACCCCTCAGCGCTCGCTTCCCTTCCAGCTTGAGCTTCCCTTCCAGCTCGCGTCTCTGGGCGGCCTCTCCCGGAGCCTCTGCCCCCTTCCCTGTGTCTGCGGCACCCTCCCCCGGCTGCCCCGGCTCACCGCTGCGGGCTGGCAGGGCAAGGGAGGCCAGAGGCTGCGGCACATCCTGACGCAGCCTGTGAGCCGGTTCCCTCCAGAGAGATGCGGGAAGTCGAGGGTCCCTCCAGCGTTCCCGCCGCGCCACGCGACTTGGACGTGCCGCCTAGCTCCTGGGGTAGCCCTCTACGCCCCAGGACGCAACAGAGCTCCCTTCCCCTCCTCCCCCACCCCTCCCCTCACCCTTCCTTCTGGCTCTGGCCCTCCCTCTGGCCCTCTCCCTCTCCCACCCTCCCCCTCCGTTCCCTCCCTCTCCCCCTTCCTCACTCCTCTCACCCTCTCCTTCCCCCTCCCTCCCCACCCCTCCCCACTACGTGAGTTCACAGCAAGCAGACGGCCACCAGCAAGCCAGGAAGCAGACCCCCACCCGTCACCCGCTCTGCCCACACCCCGAGCTCGGTCTTCCGGCCCCGGAACGTGGACTGGCTGAGACACGTGATCAACTGATCACACTGCGCCACCCTCCAGAAGAGCCACGACGACGCGGGTCTCCGAAGACAGTTTTCTCAGGGCTTTCTCAGCACCGGCGTCCTTACCCCATGGCCAGGACTTACAGGATGACCAGAAGCAACACACCCTGTGTCTCCGCCAGCTGCCGCCAGCCTGTGCCCCCCCAGCCTCTGTGCCCCAACCTCTGCCCCCTCCCAGCCTCTGCCCCCCAGCCTCTGCCCCCCAGCCTCTGCCCCCCCAGCCTCTGCGCCCCAGCCTCTGCCCCCCAGCCTCTGCCCCAGCTTCTGCCCGCCCAGCCTCTGCCCCCCACCCCCTGTGAGCATGCTGGCGGCGCCCCACACGTTCAGACCCGGAACACCCCACAGACAGTCTCATGCTGGGACAAATGACTGAGATCAATGGCATCAGGATTGGGGAAGAGCAAAGGGTCTGGCCTCAGTTCACCTGGTTCGGGTCCTGGCTCCACACTTCTTCCTGCACAAGTAGGCGAGTCCCATGCCCTTTCCACCCTCTCCGTGCCTCTGTTCTCAGCCAGGAAGTGGGGCCTGCATTGCCACGTCCACGTGCTGTGGGCACGACACGGAAATGTTCCTTTGCTCCGAGGGTCCCCGTCATCTCTGTGGTGCCGCGGGCCCAGCACCCCTGCAGTTTCTGGATCCAAATACACACATCAGAGCAGGGAACTTACCGCAACCATCAAAATCATGGTTACAGATGGGGGTAAACAAGAGATGGCGTGCCGTTCTCCCAGAGTCTGGAAGCGGGAGGACACGAGGCAGAGCCGACCCGAAAGCCAGGGGTCAGGACCCGCCAGCCGCCGCCGAGGAGAGCAGCTTCCACTGGTCCCGTCCAGCATCTTCGGCTGCCTCCCTGGTGTGATCCCAGCCACGCAAAGGTTGAAATTCGTCCAGGCGAGTCCATCCACGAGCAGCATGAACCGTGAGTTACGGCTCTAGATGGGACGGAAGTACAGTCCAGAAGCAGCAAAAACAGTCCAACCTGCAGTGAATGACCTGACAGGAAAAGCCCCCTGGGAGACTCGGTAGGCGCATCTGTACAGAGCAGGGATGCCACAAGCATCCTGCGTTTTCCGGGCACCCCCCGCTGCTGACCCGCACTCCGCAGAGCACACTTTCCTGCTCTCCCCCCTATCAGTGTCCGACATGGGTCAAATCTCTCCGCTCTGGGTCACTACGACTCCTTTGATGCTTCAAAGAAACACCATAAAACTCAATGAAGAGAAAGCTGGATGGACCCCTTCTGTGTGCAGGAGCTCAGTGGGCTGAACGGAGAGGAGCCAAGGAGAATTTTCTGGAAGGACAATGATCTCTGGCTGAGGAAACACTTTAATAAACCCTCAGTCACACAGAAGAAAAGCCTCAGCGTAATCTGGAAAGCAGAGGGTTAAACAACGAATGTGTGATTTATACGTTTGTACACCGTATTTGCACGCACAATGCATTTACGAGTGTGTGGCGCCCGCGGACCATGAGCGGGGAGCGGAAGGAACTCCCAGGGTGAGGACAGACCACGAGACTTCCCGCGGCGACGGCGGCCCCCGACCTTAGCTTCCTACCTTTCTCCTCCGTCGGCCTCGCGCCCAGGGTAGTGACACACAGCCCACGCCCCGGCTCCTGGCAGGACGGGCCCGTGGGGACAGTGACCAGTCCCAGACGTCGGCGGAGGCGGGGGGTGTCGTGCGGCCAGGAAGGAGAGGCTGGCACATCTCAGGGGTCCAAAGAGACCCTGGAGAGGACGCCGGGGTGCCCACCGTCTCACAAGTGGGGCCACTCCGCCGAGGGCCCAAGCGAGATGACGACATCACGGGAGGGCGTGCACGGGGACAGAGGCATACACTCCCACACCTCCCTCTAGTTCCTTGGGCCAGACTGAGCTGGGTTTCCTTCCCAAAGAGTCGCCCCAAGACGGGAGCTCGGGAGGCCAGGTCGGCAAAGGGAATTGGTGTTTTCCGAGAGCAGCGGTGTGCAGGCTCGGGGGACACGTGCTGCCGCGGCGCGGCAGGCCCCGTCAACCCTCCGAGGAGGGGCGGGGGGCCCTGAGAGCCCCGGGTCCGCTCCCGTGGCCCCGATTCACTGCCCCCTCAGGGAAAGTGCTGACCAGCACTGGGGGACACAACGCCACTGATGTCCTCTCCCGGCCAGAGCCCGAGAGGCAGACAAGGGCATACGTCAGAGCAGAGGTAAGGCTGAGAGCCAGCCCTGCAGGAACGAGACCAGCCCTGGACTGGGGCGCTCCTCGGGAGGTCTCGTCTGAAGACATTTCTTGGTGGCCCCTCCAGCCACCTAGATGGTCAAGCCGCCACTTTGCCCGCAGATCCTGTCAAGGCAGGAAGGTGGCGTCTCCCGGTGGCTCTGGTGGACTGGAGGGGCGGCCGGGGCTGGGCCACCTGACCCGGAGAGCAGGCGCCTCTCACTGCTGGGCCCCCTGGGGGGTGACTTGGGAGGGAACGGCCGGGCTCTGGGGCCAGCCCTGCGGGCAGAGGACAGGTCCAGCTTCCGGGCAGGCTCTGCGGCCACTCCCTGGACAGCTCACCCCTGAGGGGGGGCACCAGCCTCCCTGCCTCTGGTCCGAGGCACAGGCTGCCGTGCGTCCCTTTTCAGCCGTCCCTTTTCAGTGTGTGGTCCGCTCACCCAAGTCGGCGGCCTGCATCGTGGGACCGAGCGCAGACCCGTGGCCTCCAAGCACCCTGCGGTGTTTGTGGAGGACGGAAGGCGCCACGCTGTAGCACGTCTGCCATGGAGAGTCCGGGGGCAGGTGCGGGAGCCCCCACCTGGCCTCCTGGAGACCGGTTTGCACTGCGCCTGTTTGCCGAGGACCACGGCGGGACAGGCCTGGGAGAGGAGGCGGCCGGGCAGCAGCCCGCCAGCCGTCCCCGCCCCTGCCTTCCTGAGCTGCAGCTACGTGCCAGGCCTGGGGTCCGTGGCCCCGTGGATCCTCACGGCCCGGGAGACTGCAAGGATGGCCCATTCCCCTGGTGAGGGAGCCGGTGCTTCACGAGGCCTGCGGTTCTGGCCAGTGAGTCCGGAGGTGGCTCCCCACCACGTGCGGGTGGCGTTGTGCCCGGCTCGCCCGCCGCAGGCCACCTCCTGCCTTTGTGGCATCCCACCGCTGTGGCTGCAGGAAAGACATGAGGCCAGCAGCTGTGGCCCCAACCAGACGCGCTCCCGACGCTTCCAGGCTCCTGGCTGCAAGCCGGGGCTCGCACTCTCGCTCTCGCTCTGTCCAGCCCCATCACTCCTTCCAGAGTGTCGGGTAGCAAAACCGTGCAGGAATCAGGGGCTCGTCCCAACGAGGCTGCAAGTGATGGCAATAAGCATGTGGTAACCCTCAAGCTAACCAGTCAACAGGCTCCCGGGCTGTCCTCCTCCAGTGTCCTGGGGAGCCCCCACCCCTGTGCTGAGCGGTGCTGTCCCCTCACAAAGGCCACTCCACGGCTCCCACCGAGGGCCCTGGCGCCCCGGGCTCCTTCCACACCCTCTCCGGGTCCCCAGGCAGCGAGAAGGCAAACCTACCCCGTTCCTCCTCGGGCACCCAGAGCTGTGGCTTTTCAGTCCATGGTTTGGGCGTGGTGCGTGCTCGTGGGGACGCACACCCAGGGGCCGCCTCGCGGGAGGGGCGGGAACACGGCCACAGCCCCGCGGTCAGAGCACGTCTGCGCCGGACACGGGGACATGGTTACCTCTTGTCCTGACGCACAGAAGGACGGACTGGGAGAGCCTGAGGACTTGCTCCAAAACACGCACACCCCAGGACACCCCGCGAGACTGGCACCCCACCAACATGCGTGCCATGGGCACATTTGGTGGTTGAAAACCCTCAGAGACCCTCAGGGAGAACTGGAACGGCCCCTGCGACGCAATACCCCCTCGGCTCTGAGGCGGGGGGCCTTTCTCGAGGCAACAGGGAGATGGCCCTGCGGGATTCCTGCCCCACACCTGCCAGCTGGGGGACCACGGACAAGGGACGTGGCTGCGAGCCTCACCTGCCCCCACGGGAACCACGGTCTCCTTCGCGCCGTGGGACACGTGCCCCCAAAGACAGAAAGAAGGGCTCAGACGTGCAGCGGCCGCACTCGCCGTCCTGCCCTTCCCGGAGCACTGCCTGCGAGCCAGGCTCTGGCCGGGCGCCGGGGTCATGACACGGAGCAGGCATGACCCCGTCCGCGAGGGGTCAGCCAGGTCCACACAGGGACAAGGAGCTGCTGCGGGTCCCGGCAGAGGCTCCCGGGCTCCCCTCCCTGCACACGGCCTTCGCCCAGAGCAGCAGCTCTCCGCAGACGAGGACCGCGGAGCGGCCGGTGAGGAAAGCACCAGCCCTGGGGCGAGAAGGGGCCGGGGCACGTCTTGATGCCGCTGTGCCCCTGAGGGCCCCTTGGTAAAGAAGGGGAGGCCCACGGGAAGAACAAACTCAAACAACGAAGGGGCAGGGAGTGGGAAGCGCAAGAATGTTCTGGAAACGGCATCCGTCTGGCTAGACACAGGGTGCCGTTATCTCCGAGAACTCGGCCCAGGGGCGGCCTGAGTGATGCCGGGAGGGACCAGGGGTGTTCCTGGGAGGACACGGCAACAAAGGCCGTGCCGCGAAGGGCGCCCGGGAGTCCAGAAAGGGAAGGACGAGAGTCCTGGCCATTGATCCCGGTGTGACCTGAGAAAAACCGGGGTCCTCTGTGGCTCCATCTTTGTTTAAAGTCACATTCAGGGGATGCCTGGGCGGCTCAGTGGGCTGAGTGTCTGCTTCGGGCTCAGGTCACGGTCCGCGGGTCCTGGGATCGAGGCCCGCGTGGGGCTCCCTGCTCAGCGGGGGGCCTGGGTCTCCCTCCCTTCTGTGCTCTCTTTCCCGCTCTCTTTCTCTCTCACATAAAGAAATAAAGATCTTTAAAATAAATAAATAAATCCAGTCACATTCACGTCACAAAGGCTCGCTGCTGAGAAGGAAAGTGCTCGAGGGAACGAGAGGTGGGTTTTCGCCTTTCGCTGCCTCCCACCTTCCTCCTGCTCCTGCCGACACACGCGCACACTCACATGCACGCACACGCACATGCACACACGCTCACATGCACACACATGCTCACATGCGCACACGCACACACTCACATGCACACACATGCACACGCACACACTCACATGCACGCACACGCACATGCACACACGCTCACATGCACACACATGCTCACATGCGCACACGCACACACTCACATGCACACACATGCTCACATGCGCACACGCACACACTCACATGCACACACATGCACACGCGCACACTCACATGCACGCACACGCACATGCACACACGCTCACATGCACACACATGCTCACATGTGCACACGCACACACTCACATGCACACACATGCACACGCACACACTCACATGCACGCACACGCACATGCACGCACACGCTCACATGCACACACATGCTCACATGCGCACACGCGCACACTCACATGCACACACATGCACACGCACACACTCACATGCACGCACACGCACATGCACGCACACGCTCACATGCACACACACACGCATTCATGCTCACATGCACACACGCACACACACGGGCGGAAATACAGGCCGAACGCCCAGCAGCACTCCTTAACATTCCGTGCTGACATCCCCGCCACTCCCTAAAATTCCACACTCACAGCAACTGCTAAAGATCTTTACTCTTCTTTGCGCTCTTAAACCTCTTGAGGGTCACGTTGTGGCCACGACCCACCCCCACCCACCATGCTCTGTCGCCCCTCTGGGGGCTGTGAGGCCTGGGGTCCCCCACCCCCGGCCGGGAGACCTCCCCATGCACGGACGGTGCACAGCGTGGGGCCCCCCTTCAAGAGAGAGAGTAAAAACACAGGCACAGAGGGAAGTAAGAATGAGAGGTATTTAGAACAGAAGAGAAATCACAAACAAACGCTGGCAAACACAGTGAGCACAGGAAGAAAAGAGAAAAACTCGCCCTTTTTGCTAATTAAGTGCCTGATGATGACTAGCGTTTTGAAGCATTTCCTGCGGAGAGATCATCAGGCCTTCCCTCTGGCACCATTTGAACAAGCTCCCCCTCCACTCTGAGAGGGCTCGTCTCTTGACCGTGGCCCGCGCGGGGGGCTGTGAGCGTGCCCCCATGGGGGTCTGCATGGCGCTGGCCTGGGTCCACCTCGGCTCCCTTAGCCAGGCCGTGCCCGGGGGAGTCCACAGCTGCACCTCCAACCTCAGGGGCCAATCAGAATGGCCTGGAAGCTTCTCGACGTCCAAGCCTAGCCCGGCCCGGAGAGGCAGGGTCCGGGACTTCAGGGCCCACAGTCCAAACCTCGAACCTCGGGACCCAAGGATCCACGGAGGGAGAGCTGCTTCCCAGGAGCCGAGAGGAAGGTATTTTCAGGTTCAGTGTATGAGCTTCTGAGTCATGTGGGCCCTTGTCACTACTCATTCGCCCCTCCATGTCCAGGCCGCCTGGCGGTTTCTCTCTTGGGGCACTGTGAGCCCCCAGGCAGGCGCCCACAGACTCGTGGCTGTGGCTCCTCGTGGCCATGGCTCCCGTGGCCGTGGCTCCCATGGCCGTGGCTCCAGCACCTCTACCCCAAGGGGCTTAGACTGGGGAGCAGCCCTTTGACCAGCAGACAGGCAAAGGGGCTTGTTTTAAAAACTAAGTTTGCACAGCAAATGTGCATTCATGTAGAACAGACGATAAACATTAATTTAGGAGATAGTGTTCCTAAATACGCTTTTAGTCCCACTTTCCCTCCTACAGATGCCCATGGTTTTCCACGGGCTTATCAGGAGGTCGCCCTCTCATCAGTCAGGGAAGACCGACACACTCGGTTCCCAGGGCCACCACAACACTTTGCACAGACCAGTAAGTAGGATGGTGTCCCTGGGTCTGGAGGCCACGCATCTGAGGTCCGGGGTCGGCGGGGACAAGTGCGCGGCACCCTTCCTTCCAGAGGAAACGGGAGTACACAGGTTTTGCTTTATTTCCTCTAAAACTGACAAGCGACAACACTCACACAGACCCCTAAACCTCCTCTCCAGGGAGCATGGGAAGGGCACCCAGGAAGGTCACAGTCACCTTGCCTTTCCCGGGCCTCTCCACCTGCAGGCCCAGCCACATGTCCAGGCCCCACGGAGAGGCCCACGGAGGTGCTGGGCCTGCCGGTGCAGGAAAGCATCCGTGTTGACGTGGTGCGGCTCCTCCAAGGCCGCGGAGTGCGGTCCCTGCGGAAAAGCCACGAAGCTGGGAAATAGGCTTTTTCTCAGACAGGTCCCGGGCTCGCCCGCGGGGGTCAGGGTGATAGAGACCTGCTGGCTTGACCGCTTGGCCCGAGACCGGCCAGAAGACACCGCCGGGCGGGCACCGAAGAGCAGGAACACCGCGGGGAGGATGCGCCGGTGACACGGAGCCCGCGGAAGGTGGCCCCGAAGGCCTTCCTGCAGGGCCACCCCCTCGAGCCCGCGCCGGCCACAGCGCCGCTGCCTCTCCCCTGCTCTGTCTCACTCTCTCTCTGTCCCTCTCTGTCTTTGTCTCTGTTTCCGTCACTGTCACTCCCCTGCCCCTCTTAGGCCCCCAGTCTTACCACTGCCACATCGTACTTCCGCTTCTGAATCTGTCTTTCCATCTATTAGGTGCTGGCGATGAAACCATCCGATGAAACTTCGGTGACCACGAAGGACAAAACGGAGGGAAAGCGGCTCGCACCGTGTTGACGAGCGGTAAGTTCTCTGGAGAAGTGTCCGGGGCTTTAGAAGGGAATGAGTTAATGCCAGATCCGGAGAAACTTCTCCAGGGTGGGGAGTGCCATTTAAAAACAAATATATTTTTTTCTTTTCAAATTCTAGTTTCACAGTGCCTTTCAAGTGAAAAACAAGCAGAAAGGCCAACCTTTTTGTGTCCTTGGTGTCTGGTTACAGACCAGCGGCGGGTAAGGGCCAAGAGAAACCCAGGTTGAGCAGAGGATGGTTCTGGACGTGCACCCCGGCCGCCAGCAGCTGACACTCCCCCGGACCTTTAACAGAGGGGATCGGGTTCCCACCCTCTCCCCGGCCCAGGACGCGGGCGCACAGAGCACGCATTCATCCCACGGCCCCATGGGGCACACAGCTCGGGACGTGTGGGTCTGGCACTGGGCTGACATCGGGGTCCGCCTGGAAGTGCAGGATACACCTGCTTCGAGACAGTGTGTGTGTCGACCTTCATCCGAGACCCAGCCCTGCAGGCGTGGCATCAAATCACCCAGGTTTGCATTAGTCATGGGCCTGTCAAAGACGTGGCCCAGGAAGGTCAGGGCTGAGCGTCTGGGGACACACGGACTCTCCGCCTCTCCCAGGGGAGTTGGCACGTTAGAAAGGACCTGGCCAGAAGGAACTCTGGAGGAACCACACTTTTCATCAAATTGTTTTACAACCAAGATGGTCTGATTCTAAAGCAGGAAAGATGCGAAGGGGTAGCACTCACATTGTTCTGCCAAAAACCCACGAAGGCAGTGGGATCAACACTTAAACCCCTTCTGCTTCCCCAGCGGCCGCACAGGGGCCCACCCAGCACAGGAGTGGTCTGGGGCATCGTTCTGGAAAGGTCTGGGGACAAAGGGCCTCCCATCTGCCGGTGCCCCCAGTGCTGGCGCAGCACTGGGTAATGAGAGTCTGCTGAGAACAAAGGAGTTAATTCCGTAGATCTCTGATTTTCAACTGGGATTTCAGCAGGAAGCCCCAGACAAAACAGATTTTAATTCCCTTCAGTGTTACGCGCACAGGGGCCATGTCATGTCCTTTGTGTTCTATTTCCAAAGCTGCTGATGAAAAACATCTCAAGCTGAGTCACCCCACACCAGCCCCGATTCGGGTTCATTTCAGTCCAGGGTTTTACTGGGGCTGGGTGGGTGTCCTGGTGCTGCCTCCCCGAGGATCTCCGCCTGGGCGGCTTAGAACAACAGAAACCCATCCCCTTCCAGGTCGGAAGGCCAAAGGTCTGGGTGTGGGCAAGGCCGCACTCTCCGGGAGGGGCCGAGGGGAGGGTCAGCTCCCAGCCCTCTGCCCTCCCATCGCTGGCCTCCTCCTCCCAGCCGCCCCACCCCTGCACCTGCCCGAGTCACCCCTGGGCGCTCACATGGCATTTCCCCTTCTTGTAAGGACTCAGTCACTCTGGACTTGGTTATGTCACAGAGACCCCACGAACGAGGTCACTTCCCAGGTACAGGGCTCAGAACTTGGGGGGACACAGTTCTACCCCTAGCAATTACAAACTCAAATTTGAGGTGTTTTTAAAAATAGACGTGCCCTGTGGCTCTTCCTCCAAGGCTCAGAATCTACTTGAACTTGCCTGTTCTGTTTTTTATCTCACGCCTGGTTAATTTAAGTCCCTTTAGAGCACAGAGCAAGCATTTCTCAAATAGCAACGGATCCCCTCCAACTTCCCACTGAAACCACCCCAGCCCCGAGCTCAGTGTGCGGTTCCCCGGCTTGTTGCCGAGACCAGCCTCTGGAGGGCCAGCCCGGAGCCCCAAGCCCCACGTTCAGAGTCTTCCTCTGGATGGTTCTTTCTTGGAGGAAGCTCCTGGGGCCGTCAGGGTGAGCACGCGTGGCTCGGGGTTGAGCTGCCCCCCAGGAGCTCTGGGAGGGCCCCGGGGTCGTGCGGGGACAGACAGCTGGATGAGGGGGCTGAGGTTTGGAGGAACAGGGGAGTAAGAAGCCCCCACCACTGACCGGCCCTGGGTGTCAGATCCCGCCACAGAAGGGCTGGCACCAGCCACCCTACAGGCTGGGAGTTAGCAGGAGGGAGGACGCCTGGCCGCTGCTTGGCCTCAGTGCAAAGCAGGAGGAGAAGAAAGTAAATATCCATGTTCCCTGTGACTGACAGTCGTCATCCGCACGTCGCTCATGAGAAACGTTGACGAAGAGCCTCTCGCAAGGCGGAAAAGAAAGGGAAGGGAAGGGAAGATTGCTTTAGTAGAAAATAAAGGGGTTTGTCTCCGCGGGAGACGAAATACTCACATTGACTCCCAGGATTAACTTCTGTCCAAGTGTGTCTTGGATGGTCCCGTTGGGGTCTCAGGCGCTTGAGGCAGCACGAGCCACACGTCGCCATTTCAAACAAAGTCAATGTCAGAAATGACACTCCGCGGGTTTGGGTTGTTGTTGTTTTTTTTCTGTAAAGCAAGAGATAGAAGAGAAATTAATTCACAAGGACACTGAATGCTTTAAAAAAAAAACGCAAGCAGTCAACAGACGAAGACTAGAAAATGAAAGACTCGTTTTTTCGGGCTGATTCGAAAACAAGCAGGGGGACCCACAGACTGAGCACAGCAAGACCGACTGTGACTCCAGAGCAAGGGGGCGAACAGCCCGGAGCCACAGTAGCAGGTGCGCAGTCTCACGGAATAACTCTAAAAAAGACGCCCCCCCCGAGATTGCTGAATATAATCTTCTATTCTGTTCAAAACAGACCAAAGGAGCCCATCAGATAAAGCTGAGAAAACAGCCACTTCTCGGAGATGGGTGCACACGTAGGGCACCCACCCCCTGGAGGGTGCCCACCCGGAGGCTGGGTGCCCGCCAAACCCCCTCCTTCAGGATCTCTGTTGGGGAACGATGATCTGTGCGTGCGGTCGTGCCTCCCCCTAACTGACGACCGGGAGGAGCCTGCTCACGGGTTTCTGCTGAAGCGTTGGGTGTTTGGCCATCACCCGGACGCCTGGGGGGCAGGATGACAGAGGCGAGGACAGAGCGGGAAGAGAGCTCGTTACAGATCCAACTCTGATGGCGCAGGACTTCCGCTTACAGCCAGCGAGGAGCGCCACCCACGCGGTCCCCACGTGAAAAAGTCTGAATGGGACCTAAGGAGCAGGTGGTTTTGTTTAGGAATTTTCATTGCGTAGGAAAGACCTTAAAAAAAAAAACTGTAAGATTATTTTTTCAATAAAGTGTATATGTTTAGAATCTGAAAGGGTTCCAGGTTGGTTTTTAAATGACGTGAGTTTGAAAGCTTATCTGCGGGTTAAAGCTTCGTCTGCATTCAGCACTGGCTGTGGGTTCACCGACTTCTGACGCCGGGTCCTGGCAGTCTGTCAGGCATTCTCTGTTCAAAGACACAGCTTGACGGAATTTTCGAGTGAGGCATTGCTGCTTCAGAGCATTTGTCTGATGGGGGGAATGTGACTTTGTACATTTGCATGTTCGGTGTTCGAAGACGAGTTTTCTTGAGGGAGCTCAAACCCCCTCGCGAGTCTTGGCTTCATAAGCAAAGACGACGGGACCAGATTCTTTGAGGTGATCTCAGATGTCACTTCTGATTCCCCGGGCTCGGCCGACAGGTGGGAACTGCCGCGGTCACTGGGCCCGCGTGGCCTCTGGCTGGGACGACAGCTGGAACAGATGGAGACACTCGCCCTCCCCTCAGCTCCCAGGGCGGGAGCACGTCACAGACACGGGCTCTCCTTCTCCAGACCCCAGGACACTCTGTGTCGAGGTGGGCCGGGCACAAGGAGCCCCCAGCAGCACTCACAATGCATGTTTCTCTCTGGACTTTGATTTCAGACAAATAGTCTGAAAACATTAATGTCTCATTCATCAACTTCTGTCCATGTGTGTCTTGGAATGGAGAATGTATTACATGCTGTCAAAAAACCAGTGCAGGGAGCAGACAAAAATCAGGCTGTGCTAGATGCAAAGAAAGTTTAAAATCTATAAACGGGCCTAGCCACAATCCCGGGGCTCCTTCTCTCCCTTCCGAGGGCTGGTGCCTTCCAGAAGCACCGGTGCCCTCCCGCAAAGTTGCCCGGGAGAGGCCCCGCTGCCCAGGGGTCTGTGAGTGTCCACAGGTGAGCCCAGAGCTGGCGTCTCGGCCATGTTTCTAGCCCTGCGGCCCAGCACAGCTTAAGCTTCTCGAGTGTTTTCACGTGAAATCAAAGTTCCCCATCACAAGTAGAGCAGGGGTCCCATGTTACATGTGATGTCGTACCGAAGTCACCAGAGTCAGAAACGTCAAGAACTCCCCCTGCCGACAAGAGCTCCTCTCCTGCAGGGGGCTGGCAGCCTTGGGCTTGGACGGTGGGCTGGGTCCCCGTGGAACACACTGGGGCCGGGACAGGAAGCCCGTGGTATGTGGCCCCAAGGCTCCGACACTATGACCTGTGGATGCGGTTGGGGTCTCGGTCCAAGGGTTCACGTGCTCCGTGGCCGAGAGGTTGTCCGACTGCCTGCCCAGGAAGGGGCGGCTGAATGTGAGCGAGATCAGAAACCCCAGAGTTTCCTTACACCCTCTCCACAGTGACTGGAAGTTTTACCACATTTTCCTTAAGAATCAAGATCTTTTAAAGCGTTAATTCATAATTTAAAGGATCAGTCGGCCAACTCAGCACTTCCGTCCAGAGGCATATGACCACGGACACCAGGCACCCACCTGGTGATGGAATTCAGCAGCACAGAGCTCCTGAGACCCAATCCCCTGAGTTTCTAATGGGTCGTGGAGCTGGGAGCCCGGGAAGGGTGCGACATTAGACTGCTCACGCCTCTGATACCGTGAAGAGAGTTCCATTGAAATTCGGACGATTATCCTCTCCTCCTCTAGTGTGTAACCATCTGCCACTTTCACAGGGTGTCATTACAGGCGGTCACTGTTCCCGCTGTCCCTGCAGTCCGGCTTCACCGCCAGCCCACTTGCTTAGCTCAGCCAGCCGGTGCAGGAAAAGACTCACTGACTTCCAAGAACAAACCAACAGAAATTGGAGTAAAAGAAAAAAATTCTCCTTCCATGTTCCCAAAGCTGAACCCAGGAGTCGAAACTAGTAGCCTTTCTGTGTGCTGGGGCAGGAGCGCCATGGGCTGCCAGCAAACCACACTGTACCCTCCCTAATGATGTCTCCCAAAAGACCTCCAGGTATGTGTGTGCACACACATGGACACACACACACCAAACCACTACCATCACCTCCCTACTCAGAGAACACACACATGTACACCACCACCGCCACTGTTAGCACCATCACCATCATCATATCGTCAATATCTCCACTACCTTGGGTTGTTTTTGCACTCATTCATTCAGCACCGATTAAATATTTCCTTACACACACTGGCCTTCCCCATTAATTCAGCATTAATTAAGTGCTTCCTATAGGTACTCATCACTTTGCTGGGCTGTGGAGAGGCAGAAATAAATAATCCATAATCCCTGTTCTTAGGTCTCATAGACTGTAAGGGATATAAGGGACACAGAAAAATAAACTTAGCCTTACTGTAACAATGCACTCTCTTATATAAGTCAGATTCTACAAACCAGGGTAGCAGAGCTCTGAAAGAGAGCGCCAGTGTCTAGATAAGGAGTGGTACTCCCCGGCTGAGGGAACAAAACCCAGCAAGCTGAGAAACATCCCTCACCACCTCCCACCCTCCAGCATGGATCTCAAAGCCTTGGCAGAACACTTGTGGGGGGTGAGGTCTCATCACCACGAAGGTGCCCACGCTGAGATCGGGGCTGGCCTAGGCGTGTTCCTCAGGAGGTAGGTTTGGGAAAGTGCTGCTCGTCACCGGGACTGGGCACCAGGTCCCCGGAGGCTTACGGAATTTCCAAGAACAGACAGAATGTAGCTAATGACACGTTCTCCCAGGAGCTAACGGAGTACTCTTCGTCTAGCCATATCGGCCTGAAATACCAGCCTCCTGCCCACGCTTGGCCTCCCTGCAGGGAAGGGGGTCTGGGAGTTCGTTCATCAGACCGTCGCACAGACAGATTGGAAACGGGTCTGCAGATCGGTCTCCAGGGTCATGAGGTCACATGCGGAGCACGTGTCAGTCAAGTGAACTTTTTCAGAAGAGTCTCCTTTTTGGTAGCTGGTCAGCAGCAAGGCTTCACCGTTCGTAGAAACCACGGCACACCCTGAGCTTGGCTGGCCCTCTTCACCTGCAGGGTCCCTGCACACAGAAAGCCATGGCCGCACTTTCACAGCGGGCAAAGAACAGTCTCAAAATGCCGTAATGAGCCCAAGTAATGCTCATGACACGACAGGTGCCAGGACGTTGGCGCTCATCTCTCTAGGTGAGTGAACCAAACTCCTGCAATGTTTCCCACGCTGACCTCAGGGCTACGTCACAAGACCGACATGTCTAGATCTGCATGATACGGGGCTGAGTGGGAAAGACCAGCTGTCGAACGGGATGACTTGTCCGAACCTACCTATCTGGAACTGAGTGTGTGGGCGTGTGCATGAGTGTGTGTGTGCGTGAGTATGTGAGCATGAGTGTGTGTGTGCATGTGAGTGTGTGTGAGTGTGCGTGTGCGTGTGCATGTGTGAGTGTGTGCGTGTGTACAGAGCCTACCTATCTGGAAGTGAGTGTGTGAGTGTGTGTGTGCACACGCGAGAGTGTGTGTGCGTGCGTGCGTGCGGAGGACAGAACTGGAAGGAAGTCCTGTAAAACGTTGATGACAGCTATATTGGTGGATGAAACTGGGTGTGGGAGGGAGAGTTCTTGCTCCATGGCTGTTAAGAGCACAGGATTTTTTTTAAAGATTTATTTGTGTATTTATTTCAGAGAGAGTGTGGGTGGGGGAGGGGCAGTGGGAGAGAAGCTTCAAGCGGATGCCCTGCAAGTGCAGAGCCCAATGTGGGGTTCCATCTCTCCGCCCTGGGGTCATAATCTGAGCCTAAACCAAGAGTGGGATGCGGGGGTGCCTGGTGGCTCAGCGGGTTAGGCAGCTGCCTTCGGCTCAGGTCATGATCCCGGGGTCCTGGGATCCAGCCCCCCGTCGGGCTCCCTGCTCAGCAGGAAGCCTGCTTCTCTCTCTCCCATCACCCCTGCCTGTGTTCCCTCTCTCGCTGTGTCTCTGTCAAATAAATAAATTAATTAAATCTTCAAAAAAAAAAAAAAAAGAGTGGATGTTTAACTAAGGAGACACCCAGATGCCCCTAGAGTATAGGATTTGGAGCCAGAGCAACCAGAGGTCAAATCCTGGTTCTGAAACCATCAAATTTGCTCTTCGACGGTCACTCCTTGAAACTTGATGTCCTCAGCTATAAAACGTAAGTCACAGGAGCACCTTGCACGGACGTGTATGTTGGGATCAGATGAGAAGTCCGTTACTGTGTCATACCTGCTCTGTGGTGGTTGGTAGGACTTCTATTTTTTCCATTTTTGGAATAGAGACATGCATGCGTCTGGAAAACGCATTTTGTTAAACCCGAGTCACTTAAGACTGGGGCTTCTTGTCCTTTTCTCTTAAAGACAGCGTGACCTAACGCGGTATCTGGGACACTGTAGGTCAAGCAGAGTGACGCGGTTCCCGGAGCCTCGAACCACGGATCTCATCCGTGTCGCCGACGCCAGAACGCAGCAAGCAGAGCTGATCTCTTCTGCATTGGGATCCCGCAGTCTCCCTCCCGCCCTCTGGGTTCATCGAGATGCTGCCCTGTCGGAGGAGCCGAGGGGCACGGGCTTCGGAAGACGCCCCGGCCTCGCGGAAAGCACTGCAGTATCCGCCCTGAGCAAGGTCCGCTGGCTCCTTGGGACGTGGGTGACCCCGTGGCGAACGCAGTAGCTAAGATGCTAAGTGGCGGCCGGTTTGCCAGGTGACAAGGGGGCTCTTCCCCCGTCAGCCTCTCGTGTCCGCACACCCATCTCTCTAGCCTGCAGGGTGGGACGCTCTCCTACTCTTCCCAAAACACAGAAGCTTCCCCGGGGCTGAGAGCACGGCTCGAAGTCACCGCGGCACCTGGCACATCACTAGGAGCATGTCACCGACGGCTCTTCCAGACGATGATGCCGGGCTCCCGCGTCGGCTCACGACGTCACAGTAAGGATTGAAAATCTCAGCACCTGTGCTGAGCCATGAGTTTTACTTCCTGGTGTGAGGTTCCCCCTAAAATAACAGGAAGCCCAGGGACGTCTGCGCTGCAGACCAGACTCGGGGCGGTAAGCCTGACCCGCCCTCGGCGCAGGATGTCCCCTCCTTGCCTGTCCTAGGAAATGCAGGGACTTTGATGGGATTCGCCGCCCCTTATCGACCTTGCTGTTACCGGTGAGCTCCCGGTACAAGGCCCTTACTGGGAATCAAAAGTGACACACTTCAGCTGTGGCCTCAGCCGTGGTCTCAGCCATAGCCGCTTTGATAGACCCGGTAACCAGTGTGGGTCCCCCTTCAGCAACTTTAGCCAGAAAATAAGAAGTGGGCCTGCTCGTGCGGTGCACGGGTCACTCCAAGGGCCAGCGTGGGCGGCTATTTGCATCACCCACATGCACGCGTGCAGATAAGAGGCACAGATATGGTTGAACAGAAAGCACGTGTGAATACTAAAATACCATTGGTATATATTACTTTAAAATATGTAACAGCCAGCTAATGTAGCATATTATATACAGCTACATTGTAGATGTTAACTACACACATTTTAAAATCCGTGTTGTAATACTAAAGGCCTGGGGGCTATTTGCTTTCTAGACTTCAGGGGCCAGGAGGGGTGGACTGGGGACTCTCCTGGGCTAGGGCACTGGGTCACTTTGGTTGACCGTTATAACCCTCATAGTGGTTCCTGACTTCCGTTACAGAGCAGAGGCGTCTCCCAGAGAACGGGTAGGGGTGCGTGCACCATAACAGAGATGGAACTGGGGCGGGAGCTTCTCCGGTCTCTGCTAAGATCCGGGATGTGAGCAGGGCGCAGTCAGGACAGAGGGTCAAACACAAGAAAGCTTCTGTCTCTAGAAGGAAGAGAGGAAAGGGGCTTGGGGGTGGACATGTATGGGGGGTTCCATGGGCCTGCCGCCCACCTCCCCCAGTCCAGGGCGTCCGGCTCCGTGCCGGCTGTGTCCCGCCCAGGTTGTCCCCGTGGGTCATGTCACTGCTAGCAGCGCCCTGGCTGCCGTCCCAGGGAGCAGGACCCGCGACTCAGGCTCCCCTCGGCCAGCCCACTTTTCCTGCCCCCTTTTTACACCCCAAAACGTGTCCTTAGCGTCACCTGTGCCAGGACTGGGTACCAACATGGCTTGCAGACCTCACACTTCAAGTTATTTATAGCTTTTCATCACAGCCCTAAATAACACAGAAAATTATCACACATCACAGTTATTTGAAGCCACGAAAACGTTCTTTCAGCATTTCTTATTTGCAGCAAAGCCTTCGGGCTCCAAAGCCCAACTCCTGTGTGGGGGTGTCCCTCTGCGGAGGGCCCTGGCTTCCTCAGGGTGTCAGTTCTCTCTCCCCCTTGTCTCTGGGGACCCCAGCTCCCCCGGGCCCCTCTCCTGAGGTAGACTCATGGGTCCCCGAACAAAGAAAATCCCAGCTGCTCAAATCAGAATTACCTCCAGGTCATGTACTAGGCGTCTGCTTCTCCCCAGGTCAGCTGTGGGATTGCTTTTCTTTTCTCTTCTTTTTTTTAAGATTTTATTTATTTATTTGACAGACAGAGATCACAAGTAGGCAGAGAGGCAGGCAGAGAGAGGAGGAAGCAGGCTCCCCGCTGAGCAGAGAGCCCGATGCGGGGCTCGATCCCAGGACCCTGAGATCATGACCTGAGCTGAAGGCAGAGGCTTAACCCATTGAGCCCCCCAGGCGCCCCTGCTTTTCTGATTATAAAGGTACCTGATGCTAACAGGGCCAAAAGCATGAGCCATGTTCATGTGCTGACAATTTTTTTTACGTTAATTGTTTTTCTTTAAGGAATGTTAGTACATAGTTCAAGATGTCAAGCTACAACGAGTACCGGGGCAGTCTGCTTCCCACCGCCGTCCCCAGCCACCCACATTCCTTCCCTGAATGTGACCAGTGGAGCCGGCTTCTCCTGCATCTTTCAAAAGATATTTTGGCATCGAAAGATACACTCACACAATTTCAGGAACTGCAAACTGCGCACAGCCTCGTGGTCTGGGGAGGACGACATGCATGTGGCGAGCCCACCTCGGGCTTCCTGCTCCTAGCACTGCAGCACGAAGACGGGCTGCCCGCGCCGACCCCTGTCTTTCTGTCGCGTCTGGAGCCCAGGGCCAGTCCCCAGCCCAGACCCAGCCCAACCCAACTCACCCAGGTCTCTGCTGACTTCGCTCAAGGACAAGAGCATGTGAAGTTTCATTTTTCCTCTTGTTTTGAGATGCCCTGATGAACATATTAACCGTCTGTTCAACCCACAAAACACCCCCACATTGACTAGAAAGCACCACATTTTCTTTTCTTTCCTTTTTTCTGCCCCAGTTCAGGCTTCCTGGGGTTGGTTCCCACGCATACAGGTCCAGATGACCCTCTAAAGGCAGCGTCATTTAGCTCCAAGCAGCCAAACCCAAAAGGGAATTTGAACTTTACTCAAAAGGATGCTAATGGACACATGACCCATGGGAAAAAGATACGCGTGCCCCAGTGCCCTTGAACCACTTGCTTCCATGAGCAGAAAACAGATGAATCCCAGAAGCGGAGCTCCAAGCGGAGGACACATGCCCCCGGAGCGCACACGGCGGTCTCCCTCACAGACGGGACCAGAGGGGGTGGGACGCACAGCCCAGGCGGGACGCTCTAAAGAAAAGCAAGAATAACTCTCCCGGGGACGAGGTCAGAGCTTCCCTGGGGGCGGCTGGAGCGCCGGCCCTCTCCCCAACCCCCTGGGCGGCAACCCAGGGTGATCACAACACAGCTGTCCACATGTCCTGGAACATGTTCTATTTGTTATTTGTTAATTTTTCATCATTATGTCTCGTTGGCCACCGTGTAGGACGTCGTTACTGTTTGGTGTAGTGTTCAGTGACCCGTTAGTTGTGTGCGACACCCAGTGCCCACCGTCACACGTGCCCTCATTCACGCCCGTCCCACGGTCACCCCGTCCCCCGCCCCGGCTCCCCTCTGAAACTCTCAGTTCGTTTCCCGGGGTCCAGAGTCTCATGGCTTGTCTCCCTCTGATTTCTTCCCACTCAGTTTTCTGTCCCTTCCCCCGTGGTCCTCCACGCTATTCCTTATGTTCCACAGATTTCAAAAGAAAAATATCGACACAGGAGAGAGGATCCATACAATCCCAGAGAGACGTTGGCAAAAGGGCAAGACGGACAATTGTAAGAATTTGTTAAAATTGTTCTCCAGTTTTCCAACATTTCGCTTCCTAGGTGTTCGGATCACTGTGCCGTCTCTGATGTCACCGAAAACTCACCGTGCGGTCTCTGTTGTCACAGAAAACTTCAGTATTGAACCACACTCTCTTCAGGGCTGTTTGATCAGTAAATCTCAAGGCCGTGGCATTGCCTCCGAGCCTCCTATGTGTAACCTCCCCGTACGCCAGGTAAAGAGGTTCCAGAATTCCACCGACTAAACAGTAAAAATCGTCCGTTTGGGTATTTAAATCAGTCCCCTGGATTTCAAATCGAATGTTTCTTTGGGTCGTAAAATGTCCACAACCTTGTTAGGTGCCAGGAGACCTCACAAAGGCACCCACACCGCGGGGCCACCAGCCGCGTCACGGGGGTCCCACGACACGCCATCCCCTGCAGCGACTAGCAGGCACTTCTGGTCCACGCTCAGAAGCTGACGTGTCCTCATGAAACCAACACTGCTCGGTCGGTAAACGCACTGTGGGAAAATCTGGAGAAAGATGCTCACATCGAGGGAGTTTGTCGCGGGAAGCCACCACCTCGACCGACGCTGCCATTCGTGATCACGTCACAGCGAGGGTGGAGGAAACCGTCACTTTCCTCGGGGCAACGTGGGGAACGGAGGGAAACCCCCACAACAGGATGTGGCTTTGCCAAGACTGGAACGGGCTCATCGACTCTCGCTCTCCATCGGCCCGGAGCCGGCACTAGCGGCGGCCGCGGAGTCACCCGGCTCCCCCGCCCGTGGCTCCACAGGGTCGCTGTCTCACCGGAGCCACGCAGAGTTCCCGTTTGGCCACTGAATCCGTGCGGGAGGGGAGCCCGCACAGTGCTGACCTCCACGAAGGTCGCTTGTCTTCCCGGCAAGGGCACGATGCCACAGCCGCCAGCACCCTGAGCACCGTCCCGTCCGCCCCGAGGCCCCCTCACCCTCCCCGTTTCTGCTTCCTCCCGATGACCGATGACCGATGACCGCAGAGTTCAGCCCGTTCTCGGGGGCGGAGGGAGGAAGGCTGGGAGCGCAGGGACCCGCCGCCCTGGACACATGTCGGGACATTTGAAGACCTTCTTTGGACACGGAGCAGTGCCTTGGGCGCCCACCTCCTGACGGACAGCAGGGGCCTCCTGGGCCCAACCAAACCCACGGCTCCTATAAAGCTTGGGGGTGCCACGACCGCCCCCGCTCCATTGGCCAGAACACGTCCCAGGGCCCGACGCAAGCCTTCAGGGGATTCCACGCTGCCCCAAGGACGGCGGGTGTGTGCAGAACACCCCGTCTCTCCCGGGCGCTGTCACAGGAGCTCGCCGCCCACCACCGAATGCGAAACACGTCAACACAAGGCGAAATGACTGCACGACAAAACCACAGATTTTACAGGAGCCGCGATCCCATGGATCAGGGACGACAACTGGTCTCTCACACAGACACTCGAGTACATGAGGGTCATCTCCAATCGGCCACTGAAAGGAAAGGCGCGGGAGCTCCGGGGGGGCTCAGTGGATTAAAGCCTCTGCCTTGGGCTCAGGTCATGGCCTCAGGGTCCTGAGATCGAGCCCCGCATCGGGCTCTCTGCTCGGCCGGGAGCCTGCTTCCTCCTCTCTGCCCCTCCCCCCTCCACTCAGGTTTTCTCTCTCTCTCTCTATCTCTCTCGCTCGCTCAAATAAATAAATAAATCGATAATCTTTTTTAAAAAGAGAAGCGCATAGATCACGGAACAAGCACAAATGCAAAAGGAAATTCTTGAGTACCAGAGAGGTCTTTGGGAACCCGATCCACGCATTTGCAAAACTGACTTCTGTGATCCACTTTGACGGGGGAGGAGAGGTGATGCCGCATCACATTCCACTGAGAGAAATTACCCCAGAAACCCCACGTGACACTTGACTCTTTCCTTCGTTTTAATAAGGATTAGTCACTAATGCAGTGAAAACCTAAATTTTGTTCAATGTGTGAGGAAATAGATGTATTAGTCTCTCTCCCAGTTTTATCTTTCAAGGTAATGTCCCCAACCAAAACCGTTTATACCATTTATTTTGAATTTCTGGTGCCCATGTTAAGCAAATTCACTTTAAGTGGATAATGAGGACCTTCTGCCTAGGGCTCAGGGCTTAGGCTCAGAGACCAGGAGATTTAGGCTTGACGGTCAGGGGTCCGTGACAGCTCAGTGGTTTCTGCGACTTTGGGCGTTATTCGGCCTGGCTCTGGCTGAGGTCCCTCACCCACCTCTCGCTGACAGCAGCAAACACAACACCCAGCGTGGAGAAGTCTCAGAAAATGATAGGTTTCGCTATCAAGATTTCCAGACCACCTAAGTCTGTGTTTAAAATCCTACTTAGTCTCTTTATAATGTTATGTATTATTTTAGGTTTTCTAATTATAGTAAAGTTCACATAAGTAAATTAAGCAAACGTGCTGAAGTAAAACAGCCTCTACACGTTTCGGATGATCGTTCTGCCTGGTCTGGCTGGAATCCAGCATGTGTTATGTAAGAAAAGGAGGAAAAAACTCAGAAGAATGTGATATTTGTGCAGGAAAATTAACGTGCACTGAAGGGATATAATTAACTCTCCTCAAGGAGTTCCCGCGCAGCAGGGCGGAAACCCTCGCGCTCCTGGTCCTTTCAGAAGCATCAGGTGCTGTAGAGACACAGGAGAGGCAGCAACCCACACCTGCGCACACATCGCAGTGTCTCTCAGCCGGCCCTCACTCCGCTCACCTTCCTCGTCACCTCTGCGTGGGTGTAGCGGAGGAGCCATTGAACGGAGGTTGTTGTAAGGACAGAAAGAAAGAGAGAGAGAGAGAGAGAGAAGGAAGGGGGGAGGGAGGGAGGGGGAGGGGGATGAGGGAGGGAAGGAGGGAGGACAGGAAGGGAGGGAGAGAGGAAGAAGGAGTTTACGGCTTCTTAAAAGTCACATTGCAAAGACGTATGATGTATTTGGTGTTTTTCATTATTTGAAATCCAATAAATTAGTCCAAGTGTGAAGGCTACCGATTACAGCAGGTGACGGTCACTTCTCAGGGGAGAAAACGTGTTGTCCCTCTACATCCTGCCGGCAGGTACAGGCGGGAGGCCCTGAGGAGGTGTTCTGTGTCTGAGCAGGCGAATCAGCCGGGGGGTAAACTGCACGAGAGACCGGTTCTGGGTGGAGGCTGCCACGGAGACATGGGGAGCCCAGTGTGTGCGCGTGTGTGTGCGTGTGTGGGGGTGGGGTTGCAAGGGACGGGTGTTGACAGCACGTGTAATACTAGACGGGAAGGAGTAGGAAGTGAAGGGGAAAAGAGGGCAGGGGTCAAGCACGGGAAATCCGCGCGTCATTCTCACGAGCTGCGATGACACCATCGAGGTCAGCGTTAGAACGTGGGGTGAGGACTGGCCCTCTCTGAGCTGGATGAGAGTTACCCACCCTCCCCTGGATGGTGCCCACATGCACGCTCACACGGACGCACAACGCCCAGCACACAAGTGTAGATTTTCATATACCCACGAGCGGTCAAGCAGCTTAAGAGCTTTACTAGCTGGAGGGCCGTGGGGAAGGCAGCTCGTCGAGCCTCTCCCTCCAGTGGGGGAGCAGAGTGCAACCGGGAAGGGCAAATTGGGAGAAGAAACACCCCCACCCGCACCACCACTAGGGCAGAGGAATCCACCCTGCGTCCCCTGTCACCACGCCCTCCGGGACTCAGATGACACCAAAAGAGGAAAAACAGGGAACCCCGGTGCTTCGGCTGTAGCGCAGAGGAAACCCGAACCATCTTAAGGAGAATGGAAGTAGAAAAAATGCCATCTGCACCCCGTCCGAACAACCAGAGGGCTGGACAGAGCAGGTAAGACATACCGTGGAAACGGGGAACACCAGAGCCGCACGTGGGGAGAAGCAAGCGCAGCGCGGAGAGCCGATTGAGACCCAGTCTGGGAGGGAGCACGTCTCCGGGGCCGGATGGGAAGCCCCACCGGGCTTTCTAACGTAAGATCGGTCGCCCTAACCAGGAGAGAGCCGTGGGGCAGGGCCGTGGCTGGCAGCAGGAAGGGAGGGAGAGGGGTAGTACCAGACGAGACATCCTTGCGCAGAAGGCCATGGTGTTGCCGTGGCAGGAAACCGGGTAAGCAGTGACGGGCTCTGGTCAGGCGGAAAGGCAGCCTGGCCTGCTGGTGACTCTGAGCAAAGATGCATCTGTGAAGTACGATGTGGTGCATTTCATACAGGGGACAAAGACGGTCATCCCTCCTCACTTTGACCTCAGAGACGTCTCTGGCCGCCTACTGCTTGCTTTCTCAGTCACCTTCCTCCGCTCGTCTAGTCGGTGCCAGACCCCCTGGACCGCATCCCACTACTCCTTCTCTTCTCACCCTGTACCGCCTCCCAGAGAAATCTCATCTGTGCCCACGCCTCCGGTCAGCCTTCAAAGGACGCTGACCCTCGAATTCTTATCCCTCGCCAGCGGGACCTATGCACACGACGGCTGCTGAGCATTTCCACGTGGACGTCACGACTCGAATTCGATACGTTCAAGATAGACGTGATAGACTTCACCCCACTGTGCTCGTCTTCCGGGTTCTCCGTGCCGGCCCACGGCCCCGCCGCCGGAGCAGTTCTGCTAACCAAACCGGGCCAACTCCAGCAGCCTCACATCCAATCTGTGCTGGGCGCGTGTTGGTTATGCCCGAGTGCCCCTGGAATTCACCCACTTTCCTCCATCTGTCCTGCTGCCCCTCTTGCCCAAGCTCCCTGTGTCCGTCAGTCCTCCTCAAGGACGCTGACCACCCCTGACTCCACATGGCTCTGCTCCCTTCTGACCCATGCAGGGGGCTCCAGCAAGAGTGACGATGGGGACTCTCTTCCGAACTTCAAGCTCGATGCTCAGCCATGCTCTTGGGGCGCGACGGTCCCGTAGCCTGACTGGCGTAGCCCACAGGGATTCTTTCAAGGTAAGGACACATTCCAAGACAATCCAATCAAGATTATTTAAACTAAATCCTGAGATTTTTAAAAACCTCTCAAGGAAGCAGACTTTTCTTCCCCACTGGCCAAGAAAACAGAGCTTGTACCCAGATGGCCATTTTGGAACAAACCTCCCCGCCTCCTGTCTCCACAGGGAAGGGAGAGACTGCGTGATAACAGAAACCATTCCAAGAACTGGAGCCCAAAGTTAGAGACACAAACCAGGTCACGATATTTTAGCCTGGATCCAGGATCCCTGAAATGTATTTAGTGACCTTGGCTTGTAATCTCACCCACCTCGTTTTCCCAAAACAATTCGATTCGGATTTTCTGTAAAATAGAGCAAAAGCGTCCTGTTACAGTTAACATATGGTGGTCGCACATCATTACCCTATCGGCAAAAATTCTTCAAGTGTTCTGTTACTCATTGTTCTTTTTAATTTTTTTTAAGACTATATTTATTTATTTGACAGACAGAGGTCACAAGCAGGCAGAGAGGCAGGCAGAGAGAGAGGAGGAAGCAGGCTCCCCACCGAGCAGAGAGCCCGATGTGGGTCTCGATCCCAGGACCCTGAGATCATGACCTGAGCCGAAGGCAGAGGCTTTAACCCACTGAGTCACCCAGGCGCCCCTGTTACTCATTGTTCTTAGGACAAAACCCAAAAATTTTTCATAGGGTCTCCGTGGCCCTGACCTCACCCATTTGCCCTTCCGGTCACATCTCAAACCCTCTCTACATCTCGCTCTCAGCACTCCAACTGCACGGAGTTCATTTCCGCTCCCTTATCACGTTCCTTCAAACTGTGACATCTGCGGGCTTCATTTCTTGTCTTGGACGCTGTCACTTACCCATCACCACCCGGTGACTCATCTTTTCCTCCAGGGAGCTGGGCAAAGTTAGATTCCTATGACATGCTTTATGGAGTTGGGGTTCTTCCCCCCAAAATGCCTTCCACAGCTGATAATTAGGTACTGCTTAGTTTGACCGTGTCATTGTCTGCCTCCTGCAATAGGTAGCACGCTGTGTGAGTCCCCAGGGAGATCTCCTGCTCACAGCTGCGTCCGTAACACCTACCATAGCAGCACTTAGTAGGTGCCGAAAAGCGCCTGTTGGTGGATGGATGGATGGACGGATGGATGGGCAGATCGACAAACAGGTGGATGAAGCGATGGACGGGTGGACAGGTGGGTGGATGGATGGATAAATTGTCAATTAACTCTTGAGCTAGGAGTCAGAGACAAAGAGTGAGAGGTTTCTGACTTGAATTGCTAGGTGGGTGATATCTTTAACCGACCTGTAGAGGAAGAGAACCTGGGCAAGGACATAGTGTGTGCGCGTGTGGCTATTGAAATAGTGGGAGGGAGAGACAAGTGAAATTAAGTTGGCGGATACGGCCCATGTTCCGCACAACCACCGAGTGAACTGCGTTGTATCAGCCACAGTCAATGAGATACATTCAGACAATTGTGACCAGCCACTGCTTTCATTCCACAAACTGTAGTTACCCTCAAAATGCGTGTCTTAATCCGTTTCCACTTTGTCCCGCGCGCACAGCCCGGCTCCTGTCACTGGGTCTTCCTTTCTGAACACTCACTCGGCCTCAAAACACTTCAGTCCCGACCGTCACGGATGACCCTTTCCTGCCCTCAGAACGATAATTCTACGTCATGTAGTGTGGAAGTCGAGCACGTTTGCCAAGGAGTCGCTAAAAAGAGTGTTTTGCTCAATACGGAAAAGGACAAATTGTGAAGCTCTGGCACTCGTGAAGCTGAGTGGAGTCCACGGAACTGAGACGGCGTGCGTGGGAGAGTGAAGGTGTGACTCGAAAATGAAACCCCAGGGCCCGCCGCGTCAGTGGTGTTCACCCCGGAGCCCGCATTCAGACGGTTTGATTTCCTTAGCCTTGTCTTCCAACCACTGTTTTCTGATTATTTAGAAATAAGTGATGATGAAGACAGATTATTTCAAATATTTTATACAATGAGAAAAACGTTTATTTTATGTGAATTTTTCCATTTTTGAGATTTTGTTTTTCCTGGTAGGATATTCATCTTCGTGATGGTTGTTTTTTCTTCTTTTTCATTATTTTAAGATTTATTTATCTATTTTGAGAGAGTGTGTGCGCGCACGCAGGTGGGGGGCAGGGGCCGATGGAGAGACAGAACCCACCGAGCACACAGCTCGACGCGGGGCTCGACCTCACGACCCTGAGATCATGACCTGAGCCAAAACCAAGTGCCGGATGCTTCGCCGACTCTGCCACCCAGGTGCCCTGGTTATGGTTGTTTTTGAATACGAAACACAAAATATTATGTGACGCACGTTTATTCTTAAGTACAGCTCACTCTTAGGTTTGTTAAACGCAGACATAGAAAATAGGAGACTTTGACACATTAAAAAAATGGATATAGGAAAATAGAAAAATAATTGTTCCAAAGAATTCCGCCACCTGTAATTAATTGTAATCCGCATAGTTGCATCAGGGTCCGAACACTGACCCTGCGACCAGGCCACGTGAGCTCGCCGAAGAAGCCACACACGGAAACCGACGGGGAAAGCTTCCCTGAGTGAAAATACGTGTGGAAAAGTGTTTTGCACACTTACTTCTGGTTGCCGCACCGGGACCGGGAAGGGCCAGAAGAAGGGAGTGACCAAGCAAGCTGTTGCGTTCGGCCCCAGAAGGGCAGGGAAATGGGGCCGGTGCCCAGAGGCCGTGGTGGAGGGAGGCTGAGAAGCGAGCAGTGGCGGAGGAGCCGGGCCGACAGACGGCCAGGACTGTAGGGCTGAGCGGGGCCCCCCAGGAGCCCCCGCGCTCCCTTCTTGCTCAGGAACAGGACTGGGGACGGTACTTGCGCTGCGCACCCGGCACGCTGGAGGGGAGGACGGCTTTCCCAGCCTCCCTTGCAGCACGGGGTGCCGGTGCAGAACCCGGAACAGCGGGGAGCCACCATGGGGGGCCTCCTTGCAAGAAGACCCCTCCCACCTCTTCCCACCTCCGTCCCTCCGTCCTTCCAGCTGGAGCGCTGGCTCCGGCTCCAGCAGCCCTGAGGTGGTGGACACGGTCTGAGCAGCAGGCGAGGAGGAGCCGGCGCCCTCAAGACCCTCCAGCCGGCCCAGCAGCCCCGGGTAGTTCGAGGACAGGGGTGTGTGCACGCCGGTCCGTTGTAGCCACGCCCAACCCTAACTACCACGTGACCTAAGCCCCGGAGCGCAGCTGGTTCCTGAGGAGCTCGGCTCTCCAGGGTGCATCTGGGACAGGGGCCCAGGGCTCCGAGCCGGAGAACCCTCTCCTTGCTCGCTGACTTGGCAAATGGGCTGAGACGTACACGTGCCTGTGAACACAGAAACGTGAACACGCGATATACAGGTGAGTGTATGTGCGTATGTGTGGACACGGGCAAGCACGTGCACACATGTGAACACATATGTGGGTGTGTGTGAGTGCACATACGTGTGCGTGTGTACATTATTCCTTATAACACGTCACTGTGAGCCTTAAGCACAAAGGGGACAGACACCTGCTCGTTCCAAGGGACCAGATTTCCTACCTAACCAATGAATTCTCACTAAGGGTCAGAAGCAAGCTGTGGTACCCGGAGGCTTCCTGATTATAGCCAGGACGGCGCGCTCACAGAGCAAGAGAAAGCGGAGGCTTAAAATAACTAGGCGCTTGGTGCTCGTTCTACACTCGGGGAGCAGTCTGCCAGGCGGAGGGATTTGGGTTGTGCAGCAGGAGAAATATTTAAATTCTTTTCTTGTTCTGAGTGCTGTAGAATTTCCTTTAGTACAGAACGATTATAGCAAATGGGAGAGGAGCTGGTTCTAATAGGAATATTTATTAAGCAGAGCAGCTTGCGCTGGTTCCCGGGCCCCAGAGAGACCTCTCTTCTCTCTAAATGGCAAGAATGCTGCTCTGTCAGCGAGTGGTTGAGAGTTAAACCAGAGAACGACCAGGTAAATCTCTTCCCGATGGTCCCAAATCTGTCATTGCATCTTGTAGGGCCACCCCCCTCCCATGCACCGCCATCGCCCTAAACCGGGGGCAGGGACGTGCTGAACATCCTTGACGCCGTCCCAGGTTTACATCAGGCCCGACAAGTCTGACGTCAGCCACGCTGGAGCTGAGAGCGGCTTTGTTTGAACCAACATTGCTTGTGCAAGGCGACGGTGAGAACAGTGCAAGGGTAGATCGTGTGTCAGATGTAAGAGTGATGCGTTCATTGAGGAAAGTGGGCGCGCCGAGGCAGCTCCCTTTGTCCCACCTGGGGGGAGCCGTGCCACAGGCTACCCGCGAACCTGGGAGCTGGGCGGGAATCATGGGGCGTCCCGGGGATCGGGGACACACAGAAAGGATTGTTGGGCATTTACCAGTATTTGCGACTGCGAGCTTCATATCCCTTCCGCCAGAAACATGTAGTTTATACACACACACACGTGCACACAAGCAGAGGCACACACGGGCACACAGAGACACACACATGCACGCATAGACACACAGGCACACATGCGAGCACACACAGACACATACGCACAGACACACGTGCACACACAGACACACAAGGGCGCACACAGGCATGTATCTGAGAGCCGGTTGTTAATCATCCGCCAGCATTGTCCCCCCGCCCCCTCCCCCGCCCTCCCGCCGCTTCTCCCACACACGCTCTTCCCTGATCTAAAAATAAATTTCCTCTATCAGAGCCGGGAGAAATCCTATCCAAGTTTTGAGGATCTGGGGTAAAGGAGCCATTGTCTTCCCTGGAAATCTTCCAGAGGCAGAAACACACCTACTCAGTCCTCGCGGAGCCGCCACCAGCTGTGGGGCTTCAGGAAAATTCCGGCAGGAGGGCGCGGACGCCGAGAACCCGCTCTCGGAACTTCACGTCCGAGCCCTCGCCTGCCTCTCAGAGAGTTGGTCCGGAGCGGCTCGTCGGTGCCGCCGAAGCCAGAAACATTTTTGGAGCCCCCTTCCCTTCCCTCCCCTCCCCTCCCCTCCCCGGCCCGTGTTGGGCGCTGCTCTCGGGCAGCTTGGGAGGCGCCCGACTGAGCCGGTCTTCGGTCTGGACTCCCCCCAGACGGTATTATCCAGCAGCCGCGTTCACTCGGTTTACGCAAAACCTCCCACAGTCTGCCTGTTGGTAGAAGAAAACCCACCTGCAGAGGGAAAACGCGGCCCGCAGAGGAGGGCGGCCTGGATGGTGACAGACGCTTGGTCTCGGCCAGCCTCGCCCTGGCCACACCGCCGAAATAAAACACGTTCTGGGGAAATTTCAAAAGAACTTGACAACGTTGTTGAGCCGAGCCCTCGTCACAGGGTGTGACCTCCCCCGCCGACAGGTGGCCGCAGTGGGACACCACACCCAGTCCTAAACCCGGGGCCCCTTTACTCCACCAGGGCTTACAGTCTGGGTCTGGGCGGGCCTGTGGCCTGCTGAGTGCAGGCCCCTGGGGCTCCCTCCGTCTCCACCCTGCACACCAGGCCCAGGTTGGGGCCCGATGGGACTGGGGTGTCACAGGCAGCAGAGAGCCCAGCGGGGGGTGGGTGGCACCGCTTGCGGAGTGCCAGTGGGTGGGGTCAGGTGCCAGGAGGCACCGACAGGAGAGGGTGACCCTCGGCCGGCTGTGCACTTCCTCTTTCTCTCCGCAGGGCCCCACCCCGGGGCGCTTGGCCGCCATCCGACAGGTGCAGAGGCAATCGGCAAAGTGCTCTCTTCCCAGACGCCGGCCCCGTCTCAGGTGCACGCTGCACCTTAGGGGGGCGGGGGTGGAGACCCTCGGGGCCTGGAGGTCCGCGCTGCCATCGTGCAAGTCCCCATTCTCCTCCTGACCCTGGAGTCCACCCCCAGAACCTTCCTCCCAGAGAAAACCCAGAACATGCCCGGGAGTGGCGGGTGTTGGCTCGCCTGCGCACAGCCACAGGTCCCCGCTGCGCCGCCAGCCATGACCTTGTGTCTTCCCCTCACCTTCATGATGGGTTGCTGCTCTACGATGTCGCCTGTGGGGGAACCACGTGTCAGGGGCCCCGTCGTGAGGTCTCCTTCCACAAATACCCTCTCCCTTGCTCGGCAAAGGTGTTCTGACCGCATACCTCTGGGCTCGTCCAGGGAGGGGTGAACGGGGCACCAAGCCCTCCCAGTTTGGCAGAGGCAGAGGGCAGAGCATCGGCCGTGTCCTCCCCGCACCCCCACCCCTATGCCCCCGCTCCACGGCGGGCAAGGGGAAGCCCCAAACGCACCGTTGCACTGGGTGTCTGCTCAGTGCAGTGGAAGCAATGAGAATTCAATGATGCCAAACACGAAAGTCATTTTGAATTCAAAAGTAGGTCACAGCGGCTCTTCCCAGGCTTGTTTTCTCCGTCTGCCCGTCTCACACTCGCCCGCCCCGACCAGGTTCTGGGCAGACGGGAAGCTGTCCTCGTGCTTCTCCACCAGCCCCTCGCGCTCCGGCGCACAGGGAGGACGGCGTTTCGTACAGGGCTTTGACCTTTCCCCTTCCTGCTTCTTTTCTTTAATGGGTCCCAGGAGGGAGCATAAGCCCTGGGACGGCTGCTCTGTGGGGGACAGTCCAGTGCCCCCAACACCCACAGCAAGGGAAAGGTTTGCAGGTGCGCCCTGGAACACATGAGCCGACCGACTGCTCCGCTTAGCCTGAGCTCCCAGAAACTCCGAGAAACCTTGCCCAGAAGGGGAGAGAGACTTCAAAGCGCCATCCTGAAAAAAATACCCAAACGAAATGCAGAGCTGGGATGAAGTTCGGAGAAACAGGCCATCTGTGCTCGCGGAAAATTCAGAAAATGAATGAGGTGCTTCAAATCATCATCGCGTGGTTGGGTGGTCTAACGGGAACCTGTCATTTAATCCAGCAATGCCAGCCGTGAGGTGAGTACAAGGAGCAGCTGTGGTTTCCGAAGAAAATCACGTTAGAAGCAATTCCTCAAATGGAGAAAGGACCCGAGGTCAGGGTCTCATCGCCCCTACGGTGCATCAGGCTCGCATGAAATCCTACGGAGTTGAGACGACACGACGCGGCTGGTGCCCGGAGGGGAGAAGAGCCTGGCCGGAAACGGGTGCGGCGGTCCCAGGAACATGGCCTGCGTCCTCTCAGGGATGCCGTTGGAGTGATGGTGACCGCCCTTAGCCCGTGCGTGTGGCCCTGTGCTGGCTCGGTGGCCCAGGACAGGGTGGGCTGCGAGGCCATGCCCTGACTCACCTGGTCGCTGGGGGTTCGTCCGTGGTCCTCCATCCCTGCCGAACGGCCTCACGTAGACCCGGGTTTCCAAACTGGGGTTTTCCTTCTCCGTCTATGATTTATTGTTTATAAAATGCTCGTCGTATCTGTCAGCTTGGGCGGCCACGGGATACTGCCGGCCGGGCACGGAGACAGCGGCAGAGACTCGCGCAGGTCCCTGACTGAGAGGCCGGCTGTGCGGGTCAGGCGCACGGCCGCCCCCCCTTCCTTCCCCACGCGGGGTCCGGACAGAGCCGCCCTCGGGGTCTCTCTCTGGAAGGAGAGCAACACTGCTGTGCCCGGGCCCACCAGAGGCCACATGCGACCTTCGTTTCTTCACCCCAAACCCAGCCACCATGCGGCGGAGGGAGGGGGAGGTTAGGGCTTCAACACAGGAATCTGGGGGGACGTGAAGCTTTCGTCTGTAAGACTGTGCGGAGTGAGTCACCGGAGTGACCTTGCGGGTTAGTCCGTCCCCCGTAAGGAGCCGAGCCGGTCCTTGTCCTCCGTTTACCGTCGTCTGGACGTAGCACATGCTACGGTAAAAACTTCGGTTGTACGACGGCTCCCGTTCTGCGAAGGGAGATGTTTGTGTGTTTGGGCTCATTAAGGCCTGGTCCCACCTTCCTCCTTCCTGCCTTTTCCCGAGGTGGAAACTGAGGCGGGAGGCGCATTCCCACGGAAGGACGGTCTTCGGCAGTGGGGTCGGCTCCTGAGTCCAGGGCTCCCAACCAGGTTTGCTCCCCTTGAGGCTTGGCCATGTTTATCTGAAGTCTTGGCGGGTCGCAGGGGTGGAGGCTGAGATCTGCGTGAGGGTGTGTCCTGCTCCTGCTCCGTCTCAGGAACAGAACGACCTCGTGCTCCGGGAGTGGCTCGTGAGCCCTGATCCGGGAGCCACGTGAGTCAGGGCGGCGTCCGTGCTTCACCCCTACCCGCTCCTCCTTCTCCCACCTGCAGGGCCGGGTGCCGCCTACTGGCCGCCTCACCAGGGGCTGGACATGCGCCAGCTTCCCAATTAACAAAAGGCCTTTGACAGCAGCTCCAAGACTGCAAATTCCTGCTGCATTCCCGAAGGATGAGACAACCCTCTCCGTGACAGGCTGGAAAGGCCCACTTGGCACCCGCCGGAGCCCAGGTCCTGGGACCAGGAGCTGAGCCACGGGTCCACGAGGCTGCTTGGGGTCCTCTGCTGCGTCCATGTCCCTACTGCTTCTCTGAGCAGGCTGGTCACAGACTCAGTCGTCCCACGTCCCACACCCCCTCTCTGTGATCTCCCTGGAGCCCCATCCATGTCATGGCATCCATACCACCTTCAAGGCTGATTTTCAAGCCACACCTGCTGTCCATGCCGTTCTCGTACCTTTCTGCACTGCCTCCCGGTGCATCTGCCCAAGTCGGATTCCTACCCCCATCAGCAGTCGTGCCCCACCGGCCACCCCCTTGGCTCGTCCTCTTTCTCAGCTCAAGAGCCTAGAGGCCCCTGAGCTCCACTCCCGGTGCCCACTGCCAACCGTCCTCTCCCCAACCCACACCACAGCTGCACCCCAAGCCCCAGCACCTGGCGCTAGACGGCCTCACGGGTCTGCCGCAGCTCTCTGCGCAGAATATCCGCCCTGTGGTGGCCTGAGATAGGAACCAGAGACCAGACGCTGCCACCTCCCTGCTCGTCAGCGAGGGCTCCCTACCTCCCTGGGGCTCAGCCCCTCGCTGCCAGCTCCCCCCGCTGTCGGCTCCCCTGCCCAGCGCACGGACCTGCCCCAGGCAGCACGTCCACACCGCCTGTCCGTGGTTGAGCCCGACAAGCTTTCCCTGCCTCGTGCTGCTGTACCCACGGTTCCCTCCTGAGGGTCTTGTCCCCCAGAGCCTCCCATTGACATCTTGTCACCACGTAGGGCTCCTTCCTCCTCTCTCCACCACCCTGTCCCCCGACCGTGAGAAAGCAGAGCCTGAGAGAGCGGAGGACCCAGGCTGGGATCAGGACACCGTCCCATCGGCCCATCCACACCCGTAGGATTGTTCAGCCTTAATGGTGGGGAAGATCCTGTCTCTGGCTGCAGCACCGGTGAACCTTAAGGACACTGTGCCAAGAGCACTAGGCCAGACCCAGAGGACAAATGCTGAATGATTCCAGTCCCATGAAGCACCTCGAGGAGTCAGGTCCTGAGACACAGAAAGGAGAACGGTGCAGGCCCGGGGCTGGTGACAGGCAAGGGGGGGGGTGGTGGACAGTGGCAGCTGCCACCCGGGGCATAGATTCTGTAGATGAACAGTGTGGACGGTCACACGGCTGTGCGCATGAAAACAGTTCCATGCCAAACTTGCTGTACAAACGCATGCGTGTGCACGTGCACACTCTGGGTGGCCCCGGGTCGGCCCATGCCCTCTGTGCCGGCCAGCACAGTCCCGGCGTGTTGGGGTCCCCGTGCAGCAGGATCCCGTTGCCCCCACCCCGCGGTCCACCCTCCAGCAACGAGAGTGAAGCCGGTGCTCGGCTGGTTTGCCCTCAGCGGGGCTCCGTGTCCAGGTCACCGGCAGCGTCTCCCGGCCGGTCTCCTTCCTCTGTGTGTCCCAGAGCAGACTCGGGGCCCCAGCGCTCACGCCCCTGTTGCCATGGCATCCCGGCTCCGGCACATTTACATACGCCGGCCACGGCGCCAGAGACACGCCATTGACCCCTCGCGGCCCCTTCCGAGCCCTCCCGCGTCCAAGGGCGAGGCCGGGGTCCGACGCTCAAGGCCTCAATGGACCCGCGAACGTCTGCTCCGGCCGCAAAGATGCTGGTGGGGGCTGTTTCCAGAAGGAGACTTAACCATCTCTGCTTGTCGGGTGTGGAGACAATCGTTCATCTCACGGAGGGACAAACTGCTATTTCTGCCTCCGCAGCCGCCGTCAGAGAGCAGCGCTGGGAGCGGGGAAGCTGCGCCGGCCGGCCAGCTCCCCCACGGACGCTCGGCGCAGGGCTCTGCGGCTTCTGTGCGGAGAGCCAGCCGCCGGCCGCCTCAGCCCCAGGGACAGGCTCCCTTTGCACCGTCACTCGTACCTGGGCTTTCTTGCCGCTCCCAGAGACGCAGCTGTCCCCAAGAGACTGTCCTTCCGTGCGCGGCTTCTCGCATGGTCCTTCTCCACCCCCTGGCCCTCGTCCTCCGGGAAGCGGGAACTGGAGAAACCCCGGACGGGCGAGTCCATGCTTCTCCGGTCCGCCGGTGCTGAGCTCAGCACCGCGGTCCCGCGTGGCCACTGGGTCTGGATGAAGGCGGGGTCTGGGCCGCGGGGTTCCCGGGAGGCAGGGCTGGTGGGAAATGGGGAGACCCAGGAGCGACCACAAGTCAAGGGCACCAGGGACGGCGATCTGGGGCCCCAGAAGACGCGCGGTCCCCGGGGAAATGCTCCATCCATCGCGGAGAAGCTGACCGCCTGAGGGGGATGTGCGTGTCAAGTCAAATTTCCAAACACAGTGGACGACTGTCCGACCGGCCGGAGCTCCAACGAGGCCCGTGTGTCCCTGCTGTCCCCTGCTGTCCCCAGGCCGCAGCTCCCCTCCCATGCCCCCTCACAGGGCCCGAGTGGAAGGGACGCAAGCCGGGTCACACGAGAAGTTGATCTCCTGGGCACGTTTTTCAAACACAACATGTTCTACAGAAAATATTTCCACGGGAATGTGTTGTCATGACAACTGTGAAGGCCACAAGAGAAGGGGCTGGGGGAGGCTGAGCGAGGCCCACATTCGGGTCGTGGACACTACAGAGGCTCCCGTCCATCCTGCTGGACAGTGCACAGGTTGCCCCCCTGCAGCGGGGTCCTCCAGGGTCTCAGGGCCAGCAGGAGGGGGTCTGCTTCCTCCCGTCCTCCCCTGGGAGCCGGGCTGGGACTCCCCCATCCACAGAGCAAAGGCAGGCAGGGGCTGGCAGAACGCAGGACGCACCTGCCTTGACCTCAGGCCTGATGGTTAAGTAAAGCCTGGGAGGCCAGGAGCCCCCCACCCGCCTCTGAAGGAGCCAGGACCAGGACCACTGTGGGAGCACACTGAGGCCCCTTGCAGGTGTTGGCGGGGAATCCAGAACCTTCCTGGCCCCACAGGGTCCAGCGAGCGGTCTGGGTCCCTCCATCTACGACGTGTGCACACCAGAGACTGACCCGTGAGAGCAGCCTACCTGGGAAGTCCCAAGCACTCCCCTCTCTGTCTCATCTGCCCGTGGACATGGCCCTCCCCCGGGGACGTGGCAAGAAGGGGATGCAGCGGCCACAGCCCGAGGTGTGGAAACAGACCTCCTCCCTTTCCCGAGGGCTGGGGTGAGATCCCCGGCCTCAGACACCTTGGGCGCTTAAGGTCCACAGGTCCTGGGCCTGCGCATGGGACGCCCGCACCCCCAGACACTCCACGGGTCCGTGGTCACACTCATCTTACTCCTGTGCCCCAGGAGGGGCAGCCGGTGCCCCTGCACTGATGAAACTCCTATCACGCAAGTGAGACGCATAGACGAGGAGCCTGTTCTAGAGGCCGTAGTGTGGTGTCCGTCCTCCCGCCCCAGCTTAAGACAGACGGGACCCTGCAGCCCACTGCCCTAGGGCGCGGCCTAACCTCGCCGCTGCGGCTCCTTCTCAGGAACGCGCTGGGCTGCGCGTAGAGGTAGAGGGCTCTGGCCTCCCCCCCCCGCTGAAACACGGCTCCCCTCCCTGGGGCCTCCAGCCCTGTGGGGTGTCTTATCCCCCTGCTCACTGGCCCTAGGGCAGAAATCCAGGAGCCCAAGTGGCCTGGAGCCGTGACCTTCCGCTCCAGCCCTGGGCTGGCTGCAGCCTGACCTCAGACGTGACCCCAGGCTCTGAAGAGGCCCGTTGGGATCCCAGAAGGCCTCGGGGTGAGCTGTTCTCTACTGCAAGCAAAACAAAACAAAAAGCCGGAAGAAAAACCAGCCTCAGCAGATACGGGGTACTGACTCACGTCCGAGAGGCTCAGAGCACTCGGGGTCTGAACAGAAGCCCATCCAACAGCTGATATTAAACACGGACCGTTTTCCTGACACGACCCTATCTCTGGGGGCTCCCGTGGAACCGGAGCAGCTAATATAAAACCGGTCAGGAAGGGAACAACCCATTCTTGGAAATGGACCATGACGTCGAGACCAGGTCTGTTTGTACGTTTCTCGGAGTCCGTGACAGGACGGCGTGTTCCGACACCGCGGATCCCGGGGCAGAGTCACAGCGCGGTGAATGTCCCGTCCAGCCTGCACTATGGGTAAGAGAATGAAATAAACGGTGGAAATAAGTGACTCTGTCTCGGATCTTCAGGGAGAGGAAATGGAAGAATCCCAGACACTGAGGTCCCGACTGGGTTGGAAAAGAACTTGGAAAACAGCAAGGCCGTCCCTCTTCTTTCCAGCCGTCCGGCCGTCGTGCAGGTGGCGCAACGCCTCCGTGCGCCAGGACTCTGGAAGCAAGAGGATAGGACAGAGGGCTTGCGCTCCGAGGGGGACCGTCCGAGGGCCCGGGAGGGAGGGAGGCACGTACACACTTGCGATACGAAACAAACCGCGCGCGCTCTCTCCCAGCTCCGGCCCAAGGACATTGCCTAGAGTCGCTCATTTGATCCTCAGAAGGTGGGAAGTATCGCGAGACCCCACCGTACGGTGAGGCACGGGGCCCAGCGAGATGCAGCGACGGGACCTGCCCTGTGTCTCCAGGAGTCTGAGGGGCTGAATTCAATCCCAGATTGCCTGACCCAGCACCCACGTCCTTCCCCTAAACCTCCCTGTCGACACAACACGTGTTTCTCCGTTGGATCACCCCCCGGTGATTTACTGAGCTCTGGGGCTGCAGGAGGCATAAAAGGGCCGCGGTCCCTTCCTCATTCTGCTTACAGCTGTGATCTACGAAGAGGACCCAGGCCCGCTGCCCTCGCTGGAGCCCCCCATCGCCCCCGGGTCTCGCACCACGCCTCGGCTTGGCGCTGTTCGGAGTTAAAAGACTTGGGGTTGGGGAGGCGCCTATCACTCATCGTTAGACTTAACCCATTTGGAGGCAAATGTGATTGGGGAAGAATTTGTCTTTTTGGTGAAAGTGAAATTTCCCTCTAATTTCTCCACAGAGACTCTCTGTTGCTTCTTTCACAGGGTAACTCGGAACATTTTGGAGGAAGTTCTGACTTCATTGCCCACCCTTTCTCTTTCTTCTCCCCGATACGCAGCAGTAACACCCTCCTCCTTCCTTCTGGGAAGTGGCGTCAGGACCCAGCCCTGAGGATGAGCCTGAGGTCAGCGACGTTCCCGTAAAATGCAGTGATGACCTTGTCCACGGCTGCTGGGGGGCGGGACTGAACCCCAGGTCAAACATTGGGTACATTTGCTGGTGGACATTTTCCGGGGGAGCCGTACTTAACGGGGTCCGCGGACGTTGAGAACCACTGCTCGGAACGGGGGAGGTGAGGACTCCATACAGTCCCGCGGCGCTGCCTGATTACCGCACCAGTTCTGACCCTGTGCTTACCTTGAGGAAGGCGAGGCGTTCGCGGTCAGCAACATTTCATGACTCCAGGGTGGGCTGTGGAAGCAGACGGCCCAAGTTCAAAGCCCGTGTGTGATTGTCAGCAGATGACGTCCTCTCACCAAGCCTGGGCTTCCTCCCTCGGAAGAGTTAAATGAATTGTGTGTGTGTGTTTGACGCATATATTTTTTGATTGCACGTACACACACACACACACACACACTCCTAACGCCTGCAAACGTGCCTTGTTCACAGCAAACACTGCCCGCGAACTGGCCGTCACGGTGCGGCACAAAGGCGTCCCGAGGGCGGGTCTGTTAAGCCCCCGGGTCTTGCTCCGTCGCGGGGCTGTGTCTCGCACATTTTCTTTCCAGAACGGCGCTGCCCGTGTCCGCGTTGAATTTCATCTCGTTGTGTCATCATGGTTTCGGTCTCTCCCGTTACGGTCCATCTTGATTTGTTGTTCAAGTACCGACTCTCCCTCGAAGACACACTGACCTTGAAAAGCACGTATCCTTCCTCTTTACTTGAACACCCTACTTCCCTGACCGTCCGTATTTCTCAGACTGCAGCGTTTCGGGCAAGGGCGCATCTCGTGCACAGCACGGGTACTATCTTCTCCTGAAAACTGGTGTATGAAGTCCGCGTTGTTTAACACCTAAGGACACGTCATCGATGAGGACACGTGGCGAGCCAGAGTGTCGAGCAGGACGGCCGAGGCTTCTATCCGACGACACGCCTCCGGAGCCGTGGTTCTCCAACTTGGCCCCGCGTTGGAACCCCCAGTGACAATCAGTGCAAGAATTTGGATTCCTGGCCCGGACGCTCGCTGAGCTCCCCAGCCGTGTGGACGAGCGGCCAGGGCTGAGCGTCTCTACGGCAGTCTGAGCCCACGCCTCCCCGGCCCCCTCGCTTGCTCCAGTGTCTGCCACACCTCAGGCACCCGCTGCCGGGAGCCGCGGTGAGCCCACTCCCTTGTGCATCGAGGACAGGGACGCGTTGCCAGCACCACGCTTCCTCAGTCCGTAGGAAGCCCCCGGTGTGCGCTGCCTGATGGGCCCGGGTTGGTTCCGCCCATGGACCAGCGTTCTCCGTTGGCTCCCAGAGACCCGCGTCCCCGGCCTTCCAGGCGTCTCGGGCTGCGGGACTGCGTGCTCCGCTCCGGCTTCCACTGTGTTTCCGCAGAAGTGAGCAGAGGCGGCCGCTGAGGGACACCGGGGGGACTCAGAGCTCAGAGTCTCCTCACCCTGCAGCTGCGGCGGAAGACCTTCGGGATGATCGCTGCCCTGGGGACCGCATCTGCGAGTGGACGCGGTTCCATCACCCAGACGAGAGTTAAGGACCCACCAGTGCCCGATCTCTGTACACAAACTCCGTGCCATGGACTTATCCTCCCTTCACAGCTTTACTGTGTGTTCAAGTCCCGCTGCTCTTGGTAACATCTAGACAAAGGAAGTCATTTAAAATGTGGCACCGTGCCCTCGAAGGGGCCCAGTGTCATTTCCCTCAAACCGGGCAAGGCCCCGGGAAAGCTCCCGGCCACGTCATCTGTCCAGGAAGTGAGTCTGGCGTGGAACAAAAGGCAGGCTCTCTTGATCTGAGCCCTTGTGGCTGAGCGAGGCCTCCCGTCCCCGTGGACCCCTGCTCACACCCACCAGCGGCTGACACTCAGCCCCAAATGCCTCTTGCTTCAGAGCGGGAGCGAGGTGACCAAGAGGCACCTGCTCCCCGAGGGGGAAACACAAAGGCCACCCGGAGGTCCCCACAGAAGCCCGGGCGTGGCCCGGAACGGGGTACAAATGAGCTCACAGCATCCACGGGCTGCACGGGGTCCTGCTGGGCCACACCCGCTGTCTCCATGGCACCTGTGCGCAGACACACAGACACACGCACCCGTAAGGTCTTGTGCTATACTGCTGCCGACTCCGTGTCCTGGGACCTGCTCCAGTCCGGCCCCGGCTTCTGTGGCGCACAAGCGACCCACGTGTCCGACTCCGGGACAAGGAGGATAAAGGGGGCAGCCAGGGTGGCGGCAGAGCCTCACGGGACCGGGTGTGACCCGAAGGTCAAGTCGCAGGCCTTCCAACCCTCTGCTAACAGGGACTGACATGGTCACGCTGCACTGAGACACCACGTGTCACGCTGGCAGGCCCGTGGCTCAGCAACAAAGGAGGTTTCTGAGTATTTCCATTGCGTGACCCGGTGGACGGCAGAGCGCAGCAAAGGCCATGGCCGGTGAGGAAGCCGTGCACCGGCTCTGGGCCCCACCAGCTCCTCTCAGAGCAGTCTCACTAACTCCCCCTTCCTGCATTCCTACCAAGTGGGACTTTTTTGCTAGAATATTCACAGACTTTTCTTCAGAGCAAAGATTGCAGAAAAATGCTAATCCGAGTCAGAAAAACTGCTTATTCCAGGTCTGATAGACCCAGTCATGTTGTATTTATGTTCCTAGGTTCTGTTCCTGAGAGAAAGCACAGCCGTCCCTGCCAGCAGTCTGTCCTGGCCTCCCAGCACCCATGGTCCCCTCACTTGCTCCCAATAATGAGACAGTGACCCTCACCCAGCGTGGCCAGGCCCGAGGACGGCTTGAGCTGGAAGCCGGGTGATGGGTCCTCCCACTGCCTCCTTTGGTAGCTCTAGGAGGAAGGCGACGAGCTACCCTAAAGCCCGCTTCTTCCCTTCTCCCCCTGCATGTCCAGGTTCCCTGTGTGGAACCCCAGCTCCAGAGAGTCTGCGAGAGCCCGGGAGGGGCGAGCCGGGGAGGGAGCAGCGTCCCACCGCCCTACCTTCCGCGTCCCATCCGAGTCCCAGATGGGCTTTCCTCCGCTTGCTTCTCCGCGGCAGGAGCCCACGCATCGTTGTAACAGGGACCGATGTTGATCACCCAGCAGCAAGCGCGTGTGGGGCCGTCGCACGCGTCCATTCACGCTCACGAACAACAGGGTGAGCGCCGTCTTGTCACCGTTGCGCAGAGCAGGACACGGAGGCTCTCCTGGGTGGCACGTTGGGAGTCAGGATTCTGACGGGGCCAGCGAACCCCCTATCTCTGTGTTCACCCCGTGACCCCGCACACCTCGTCCCTGCAGCTCTCCACCGGCCTCTGCGCCCCTACGGGCTGCTGCTCCCGGGTTCCTAGGACAGAGGCGGGAGCACAGCATTCTCCCCGCATGGATTAGCCCAGGTGTTTGGGCTCGGCTCTCCCGCAGTGCCCAGACCCTGCCTCTGCCTGGCTCACACCAGGTAAAGCCTGATTCCACGGCCTTACCACGTGCATGGCGGCTCCTATCAGAAGCAGTTTCTCACACGCTCCCGCAGCGCCCTTCTGTGTGCCCTGGGACTCGCCTCATCCCTGGAGCCTCGAGGCCCGGGCATCCGGGACCGCCCCTCGCCTGCCAGCCTGGGGTGGTGCCCTCCGTCCAGCCTCCTGGGTCCCAGGAGCTGGGCCTGTGGCCAGGAGGCTACACAGGCCCGGCCTTCCCGCGGGCCAGGGTCCAGAGAAAGACGCTTTTGATGGCACATCCAGAAAACACGAGGGCTCGCCCAACCCCGGCGTCCTCAGATGGAAAACCGAAGAGGATTTGGGAAAGGATCTGCAGATTCCCGTGGGTCGCGAGGCTGGAGAAACTGTCCTGTGGAACACAGCGGCCCTGGAGTTTCCTTTCCTGCTAAAACCCACCGCTGAGGCTTCCTCCTGTCATTATTTGGGGAGAATAAGAAGCGTCTTTTCCGTTGCCCCGGGAATACATACGCTGCGGATTATTTTTAATAAAACAGCTGAATGTGTCCTGAAGTGAAGCGGGGAAGGGCCCGCGGGGAAAGGAAGCCTCGCTCTCCTCGGCGCGGGGCCGGGCCTTCCTGACGGCCAGTGTGGAAGGACGAGCGCTAGAAGCCACCCTTGCAAGGCCCTGAACGTCCCGCGAGACGATGTTGCTGTAAACCAGCCCTTTACCCCAGTCCTTCATTCCCTCCTTTTGAAGAAGCAGAGAGCAGAGAGGATGGCGGGTCCTTGCGGCCGGAGGTCTGGCGACCACGGGGACCAGCTCCACACCCCCATGGCCCGGTCTGTGCGCCTGGGACGTGGACAGCGCCCGCCTGCCAGGGACCTGAGGAAGCGAGCCTCAGCTTCTGCTGGGAGGTCCTCATCCGGCCATCAAGTGGGGATTAGAGAGGCCATTGCGGGAACTGGGAAGGGCCCAGCGTCTCTGCCCCCGCCGGCCTGCCGCTGGCTCAGCAGATAGCCGGCATGGGAGCGGCGCCGGCCGGAGAGCGCAGCAGTCCGCTCCGCTGACCCCCACACCCGTCCGTCCGAGGAGAGCAACGGCGCGTGAGGGGCGCTTCTGCGGACGTCCGGCCCCTTCTGCGGGAGAGTGAGGTCGGCCATCGCGGCCAGCCGGCCGGGGCCCCCTCCTTGGCTCTTTCTGAGGGACACCTTCTCCGAGCGGGGGGACCGCTCTGCTCCAGGCCGCTCACCGTCCCTGCCGCCACCATGTCCCAAGCTGACCCACAGCGCACTTCCAACACCACAGTCGGCGTTTCCGGACGTGTCCGCGGAAACCGGAAAAGCCCCTGCAGGTCAGCGAGGCCACCGCGCTGAGCCCCGCGCCGTGCCTGCTGTAGGAGCACAAAGGCCCCGGCAGCAGCAGAGACATCAGAACCCACGGGCCGGGGGCGCCGTCTGAACGATTCGGGCAAGAGAAGCCGGGCAGGGAGGCTCGGCTGGCGTCCCAGCAGCGAGGGCCAGAGGAGTCGACGCCGGCAGACACACTGTGACAACCCCCTTTCCCCGGCCCCTCACACAATGGCACCAGTTCCTAGCCTGAAGGGACGGACAGGCTTCCTGGACCCCAGGGGTAAAGTCTAGTGTGACGGGGGCACCTGGGGGCTCGGGCGATTAAGCGTCCGACTCTTGGTTTCGGCTCAGGTCACGACCCCGGGTGGTGGGATCCAGCCCCGTGTGGGGCTCTGGGCTCAGTGTGGGGTCTGCTTGAGCTTCTCTGTCTCTGTCTCCCCCCACCCCATAAATAAATCTTTTTAAAAAGGACCCAGTGTGATACAGCGGTTGGGAATGTGACCGCCGAGCTTGGCGGCCAGGCCGGGCTGTACAGGAGGGTAACTGGGCAGGTGCCTCGGGGGCCCGGGGGCGTGAGCTCTCACTGGCAAAGTCGGGGTCACAGCCTTGGCAGAATAGAGGGCACTGGGGACCCGCCGGCACTGGGACCCACCTGTTGGTTTGAGGTGGCAGCCGCTGAAGGCTGCGGAACGGGAATGGCAGGAGAGAGACCCTCGTCCGCTGAGGGCGCGTTCCGGAGCCCCGACGGGGGGAGCCTCAGGGGGACAGCATTGGAAGGAGAGCTGGGCCTCCAGGCCAGGCTTCGGGCTCCTGGCGGTGCCGCTCACGGAACGTGACCCCTTCCCTGGGACAGAGTTCTGGGCCTCGCAAGCCGACGGGCAGGCCAGTCTGGGGAGAGCGCCCTTGAGAGAAGCAAACTGACCTGCTCCGGGCACGAATGCAGAGCGAGCGGCCCGCGGCTGCGGGGACACCGAGTCGGCAGCCCGCGCTGAGGACCGGGAGGAGGGCAAAGGCATGGAGGGAGGGGACCCCGGGGCAGAAATGTGGGGAGCAGGGAACGTAACGCTGAACACACGACGTGGTCCTGGCATCCTCATGGCCTCCCTGAGCACCCGCTTCATCCAGCCCAGCGTCAGGGCTGCTCGGGGCAGAGAAGGGAACAGAGCGCTGTCCGCTCGCAACACAGACTAACACGGAGCCTGCAGGCTCCGGTTGCCAGAACCAAGAAGCTGGAGGCTGGACCCGGAAGCATCTAGAAGAACACAAACCTCCTAATGCTGCCCCCACCACCCCTAAAACATGCAAATCCTCAGAGCTATCTGGAAGGGCACTGGTCCCCACAGTACAGAAGACAGCACTGGGGCCCAAGGAGGGCTTCCCCAGGGCAGACTGAGCCCGCAGGCTGGGGAGCCAAGGACGCCTTCGGCTGGCCGGAGCTGTAAGACCGATTCAGCTAGACGCCCTCAGAGGGGCTCTGTCACCCCATGTCCTCGTGGTGAGGGACGCTTTCTCTCCAGGTGCTCCCGGGAGCCTAGGGAGGGAGCTCCCACGCCATGGGGTGTATCCCGTTCAGTCCGAGGGGAACCCAGAGGCCAGGGGTCAGCCGCAGGGGCGTGTCCACAGCCCCAGCTCGGAGAGAACAGACTGGCTTCCTGTGTGCACGGCTCAGCCAGAGGGAGGACAGAACAGCCCACCGTTTCCCAGTCCTGTGGTTCCCGGGTGATGACGTGATCCACACCCGGAGACACACCATGATCATTGTCATTCAATGACAAACGTGGCCCACATCTGCCAAGTGCCTCCAGAGTTGTTTGGGACAAAGAAAATTCTTAACAATATCATTTTATTAGACACATGGGAAATATGGACTTGATTCACAAAATACTCAGTGATCGTTCAAAGAAGTGCTTCTGACGGGTACCGAGCTCCGCACCCTTGGGAGCTGCTCTGCGAAGAGTTGCACCAGGCCGGAGGGACTCAGGGGTGCAGTCGGTGCACTGGGGGGCCTGCTCGCGTACCGCCCGTCCCTCGTCCGGTGGCCCCAGCCAGGGGTCCTGTCTTCTGCGGCTGCAAAGTGCAGCCGGCGTTGCCTGGGTCAGCAGCAAACACAATCGCGCTGTGTTTGCCCGGCCGCGTCCTGGAGGGTGAGGACAAGAGAGCCTTGTTATCTGTGGGGCTGGAGGTCAAGGTCCACCACCGCGGCGTGTGGGTTTTCCCTTCTAGGACAACTCTCCCATGCAAGTTTCTTCAGCCGCCCCCTCTCTGCGCAGCGCCGTGGGCAGGGACCGCGCACGCGCCGCGCATCCCCGCGGGAGGAGGGGCCCTGGCGCTCCGCCGGCTCCCCAGGCTCCGGGAGCCACTCCCGGGTGGCCCTGCTCTCAGCCCCGCCCCCGAGTGTCCACTGCTCCAGGACGCTTCTGAGCACGGGAAACCGGATGGCGTGTCACTGTGCTGAGGGGACACCCCTGGCTGCTCCTGCCCGAAACGGAACCCAGCAAGTACGCATTTGTCAGTTGGTCCCGAGGGGCCATCCGCTCATGCCTCCTGGAGTTGGACGGTCGGCTTGGCCCCTAGTCCTTGCCGCAGTTTGAAGTGCTCCCGGTCGGCAAGAGGAAATCCACGGGGGAGGTGGGACGGTCACCTCTCTGCTGACCGTGTGGGAAAACCAGGAGTCAGAGAGAGCCAGGGACCCGGACTAAGTCCCAGCACCCCCTGGGCGCCTGCCTTTCTGAGAAGAGACCTGTTCTCACGTCAGGTAAAGCACAGCCCTGGGTTCTGAAGGGTGTTGAGGCAAATCCGGCTATAAACCCAGACCGGAATATCCGCTCCCGTTCTGGCTAACCCGGACAGTTGGCAAAACTCACACTTGTGCCTTTGAAATAAGTGAGTCTCGCTTGGGCACCCAGAATGCACCTGCCCACTTTCAGAAAGTTCTGATGGAAATTAACCCCACATCCCAAACAGTGGAAACACCTGAAAAATAGTGGCTGGAAAATCTTACAGGGCACGTGGGTGGCTCAGTGGGTTGGGCAACTGCCTTCAGCTCAGATCACTGAGTGGTCCCGGCGTCCTGGGATCACGTCCCGCGTCTGGCTCCCTGCTCAGCAGGGCGTCTGCTTCTCCCCCAACCTTTCCTCTCATGCTCTCTCTCACTCTTTCTCTCTCTGTGTCAAATAAATAAAATCTTTAAAAAGAAAGTAAAGAGAAAAAAGAAAATCTTGCAAAGAAACACAAACCTTTCACCGCGCCGTGATGGGGTAAGCACGAGCATGTGGTGACTTCTCACCAGAGTGAGCTCGCCACACGGAAGGGGCAGCTGTGATGACTGGGGATGGTGCACTGCTTGCCTCCATCAGACCTCAAGGGGCCACGCGGACCCCATCAGCCCACCGTGACTGGGCCCCACCATCCCGGCGAGTCCCCAGGCCTTCCTCCCCACTGCCCCATCCAAATCCGCGCTTAACACGCTGCACAGGTGCTGTGTCCAGGAGGAGGGAAGGGCGCCACTGGGGGCGAGCCTGGGCTCCCGGAGCAACACCGTCCTGCCGACCGTCTGCCCATCTGTCCCTCGCGGCCTGAGGGCCATGCGCTCACGCCACGGCTCCGACAAACCGTGTCTTTCGTGACTGGACCTTGCTTCGTGCTTCTGTGCGCCTCCCCCTCTCCAGGCTGCACCCGGCCACGTGCAACATTGATGCTCCGGCTTCCCCTATCCCCCTGAAGGGTGTCTGAAGGCCACGCGTCCCTGCGATCCCGATCCCCATCTCATGCTCCTGGCTGACCGTGATCTCTCCTTCCTTCCTCTGCAACAGGACGAGGTAGGAAAGCAGGACCCGTGGGCTTCGAGGGCGCACCGTGGGGACACCTTGCCCTGGAGGTCCGCTCAGCAGCAGAAGCAGCCCTCTCCTCTCCGACCCCAAGAGAGGCTCCAGCAAGCTCCCCTGGTACGCCCGTCTTGTCCCTCCAGAAGAATCTGCCTTCTGGGGGGAAGAACTGTCTGGCAGGTGACAGCCGGCGCTGGGTTTGGGAGGCAATGTGTCCTGTTTCAGCTGACCTGCTCCCAGCGCCCACCCCTGCCCCAGAGCCGGGCATCAGAGAAGGACGGGTCTCCTCTGTGGCCTCCACAGCCGCTGGGTGGAGGGACCCGTCCCACGCCTGGATCCTGCTGCCGTGAAACCCTCCCATCCTTCAGAGGAGGAGGACTGTGTCGGGCCAGGGCTCCACGCCCCTGGAACCATCTGTGAGGGGTGCCCAGCACCCTCTGCCCGGCACTGCTCACGGTGGTGGCTGAGCTTGGGAAACGGCATCCCCAGGTGCCATCAAGCATGGACACTCGGCCCGCGTCACCGCTGTTGGGGACGGAACCCCCCAAAGAGCAGAGCGGCTTTAGGTCTGGAGCTGCTGTGATCAGGAAGCACTGAGGCCCCAGGTGAGTGGGCCGTGGGCGTCCCGGCGGGTCATTCGGGACCGCAGGGCTCCGCGAGGACAAGGAGCGAGGCAGGTCCCTCCGCACCTCCTCCCCCCACATCTGTGCGCCGTGGAGGACGCCATGAGGTGCTGGTCGCGAGGCCGCCCTAAAGGAGTGACGGAGGGTAAACGGGGTTTATGAGAAAACATTCGACTCTGCCTCCCATTGGGTACAACTGTCTAGCGGACGCCTCTCTGGCCAGTTAACGGGCACCAAGCTGCCACTGCAAGCCGCTGGCCCACATCAGAGTGTCCTGACATTAAGCTGAGTTTCCCTGACAGCTTCCTTTTCCCTTCATTCAGGCTCTGACCCTGAGACCCTCTCCTCATTAGAAATAAGATTCACCAAGAAATCTCCTGTCCTGGAAGGACACTCCCTTATTGGCTCCAGCCCTAGGAACCCTGACGGTGCATAGCCGAGGTGGCCGCTCTCATCGTGGGCAGCCTGCGTGTCCACGGGAACGGGGTCCATGTGGCGGGTCTACACGGGAGGACGGCAGCCTTTGCTCTAGCTCGTAGATGTGAAGTCGTTGCGGGTAACGAGGCCAGGCTTCTGCATCCTGCTGCCACAGGGCCCCAGGGACGCGGGGCTGTGGCCGAGCCCCAGCCGACCAGCCCCGACGCGGGCTACAACAGCAAGTGGATGCAAAACCCCACAGGCTCAGACCAGCAGTCCAGGAGCCGGGAGCCGCCACTACTCCCGCGATGGCTGTTCGCAGAGTCCCATCAGTCGGGAAAGGCAGGGGCGATGCCCTCTGGGGGTCTGGGCAAGGCGTGTAGGAATGAGGCCAGTTCTCCTGGCCTCGCTCCCCACGGAAGATACCCAGGACAGCAGAGGCCCCAAGGGTGCGGGCAGAGCCCTGTACCCCGACCGCGTCTCAGCTGCGCGCTCCCACGTGCGGCTGCAGCGCCGGAACCCACATGTCAGAAAACAGGAGACGTCACTGTGAGGCACCAGCAGGGTTTTCCCCATCAGTGGGATCACTTTGCATGAGCCTCTCCAGGGCGTAGTGGCAGACGGTTGGGGTTACCTGCGGACGTCACCGCTGCTGTCCCCGGTTGTGGACGTTTCTGCAAACCTGACTTTCATGTCACTGACAGTTGGACCCGAGATTTCTCAGGCAACTGCTGAGTTGCTACTTCTGCCCGCGAGGGGAGAAAGGCATTTCCACGCAGAGCGCTGACCCCTGGGAACCCTCCTAATGACCGGAGACTCTCACCCGTGAGCAGAGAATTAGAACCAGCCGGAAAGCGGACTTCGGTAGGAACGATGAGCCACGAGATCTGCACAGGCAGGGACGAGTGTAATAACCGTTGAGGGTGAATATCGGGAGCCGTGAGGACAATGTGGAACTAGGCCAGCGGCGGGGCGGGAGGGCCGCGGGGGCGAGCGCGAGCCCTCCCGGTGCTCGCACGGTCCCGAGGGGCCGGTACGGTTTCTGTCTGGGGCAGAACAGACTCACTGAGCATAAAGGCTGCAAGACAGATGCTGCGACCTGTCGTCTCGGAGGGACGGGGGGACAAAGAGGAACGGACTGTTCCGATAAAAGAACACTATATCTGGAGGAGGTGAAGGACACCACGGCAAACAGAAGCCCTGAAGCAGGACGGCCACAGCGAGCACACAGAGGAGGAGCCCCGAGATAGTCGGAGTACCCTGAGAGTCGGAACCCGTGCTCCCGGCAAGGGCATGGAGGATCCTCTGGAAACGGACTTCCGGAGCCTCGGCATAGATCACCGGCGGCGGGTCAGACTGGCAGCCTGGAAATCGGTGCCCCCGAGAGTCTGATTCGGGTGGTCCCAACACCGTGCCTTGAGAAGCTTCCCAAAACCCCGGAGAGGAGGGGACGTCTGAGGGCTGCCTGTGCAGGGTCTCCTCGTGCCGATGACCCGGTGCTCCGGGTTCCCTGCAGAAGGACGCTGCTTTCACGGGGTGCTTCTCCCCTGCCCTGGGAGCGGGCCCATGGGAGCGGGAGGCCCCCAAACACTGCCCACCCTGCATCCTCCCGTGGGGGCGGGGCTTGCGAAGCACCGTGTCCTAGACGCGCGACTCAGCAGAGAAGGTCAGCGCAGTCACATGCCTAACAGAATCCGATTTGGCTTTTGAAGATTTTATTTATTTGTCAGACAGTGAGAGAGTGTGAGCAGGGGGAGGGGCAGAGGGAGAAGCAGGCTCCCCACTGAGCAGGGAGCCCGATGCGGGCCGATCCCAGGACCCCGGGATGGTGACCCCAGCCAAAGGCAGACGCTCCACCGGCGGAGCCCCCCAGGCGTCCTTAACATGATCCAACTTTCGTGAAAATTCATTCACGGGCTTTGTGTCCAGCGAGGCACGGAGAAGGAGAAGCAAAATGAGACAGCGTTCGCCCGGCGCCGACCGTGGCTCTTGGACGGGCGAGGGCGGGGCCGTGGATATTATGGAAGTTTGTATTTTCCCATATTTTCCTTCTACTGCTTCTCTTCTGTCTGTCTGTCTGTCTTTCTTCTTTACTAGCCTGTATGTATTGTACGGAGAGAAAAAAGCAAACAGGGAGGATGCTTCTTTACGGTGCAGTTTCCCCGCACGGTTTCCTCTGCTCTCTTTAGTCAGCAGGGGCTTCCCGGACAGCTCGGGCCGTGGCCGGTGAGTCTCTCCACCCGGAACCTTCCGCTCCGCCCCCACTGTTACCCAGCAAAACAGCACCGGTTCTCGCTTCTTCTTATTCTATTTTTTTGGTCTTCTTGGGGGAAGCAAGAGTGTGGGCTGCGAAACCCCCACTTGGCAAAGATTTCTCTTTGTGTCGGGAAAGAATTAGTTTTGAAGAAACACTGCAGGGTGTTTCGCCCATAGAACAACACTCAGAAATGCAGCACTGACGGCACTTTTCACAGCCTCTCGGGACAAACTGTTTTCACTGCTATAGGGAACACTAACGAGAGTTCAACTGCTCCTCCGGGACATCCATCGCGGCCCCTGGGGATGTGTGTGCGTCGAGTGGACCACGAGGACACCCACGTGGTCGCCCAGCACCGCTACAGGGCTCGTGCCGTCGGGCGGCCGTCTTGCCCTGTCACACTACCGTCCGTCTTTCTGCGATGTCCTCCAGCGGACGGACCAGCCCCTGCTCTAGGCCGTCGTTCCGAGTGTGAGTGGCCTTGTTCCCACCCTAGAGAGGCCGTCTTCTTCTCTCTCTTTCTTTAGGATTCAGGATGACTAGCCGTTCGTTTCCAGCAGGCCCCGGCAGTGGGCACGGAGAGGCCTCTGGTGCCCACGGCCCTCCCTGCAGGATTCCCGAGGTGGGCTCTCCGCCTGGATAAGGGAGACCTGCCCTGCGCGTGGGGCCTGGAGGGGCTCGGGCACATCACAGTCGAGATCAAGATCGGCGCCCGCTGGGCCGCCTTTAGATGATGACTAGTTTCCCCTCCTTCCAGGTCACAGAACGGAGACTCTGAAGCTTCCCGAGGCCCCAGGGCCGGTCTGCGCTGGGCTGAGGTGGGAACGGAGGCTGATTCTGAAGCCCAGCTGTGTGCAGGGCAGGGTTGAGTGGTGAGCCGTCTGCAAGGGACTAGCTCACACATACCTACGGGTCCGTCTCCAACTGCCCGGCCACATCCCCGCGGGCGTCTGGAGGAAGACGCGCCGGGACGTGCCAGGAGGAGGCCGAGAAGGACGTGATTGGCGGGAGCCGCAGCCGGCAGAAAGGGAACGAGGCCAAGAGAGCCGGTGAGGCAGAGCAGGAAGCTGGGGGATGGTGAGGAAGACGCTGGACTCCAGGGACCTGCAGGGGCCATCCTGGGGAAGTGCCACGCAACAGGGTCTGGCGGTGTGGAGGGAGACGTCCCCTTCCCGTCCCCACCGCCAGAAGCAGCCCTTACACAGGGTGCTCGGCGTCCCCTGGGAAGGCCCCCGGCAGGTGCGAGAGAGCCCCCTGGTTACTGAGCACCCACGTCACCTGGCCCCCTTCACCACCAGGGACATGTTCCCTCGTGCACGGAGCCCATGCTGCCCGTGTCCACCCTTCCCGCTCCCCGCCCCCACCCCGACCCGGTGTGCAGAGGGGCTGCATCCAGGAAGCCTCCTGCACGGTGGGCAGACCCACTTAGACCCTGCTTTGCGGGACGCAGGCTTTGACAAACGGCCCTGAGGCTGGCAGGGGGCGGCGGGAAACGGCTGGAGACCCCCAACCGGGACCGTCTGGATTCCCAGAGCCTACTTTCTGGAGCGCCGATCCCTTGCTCTCTGGGCTCCAGCACGGAGAACGCAGAGGGGCTGTGCCAGCCCTCCGCCCACTCTCCATCAGGCCTGCCTCTCCCCTGCCTGTCACACTGTGATTCTGTTCCCCTTCTGTCCCTCCCTGCTCTGCTAACCTCGCTCTGCTGGGGCTCCCTTCCCCAGGGCAGGCGGTACGCCGGGCGGCTGGGGCTGGGGTCCCCGCCCTGGTGCGCATCACACCCAGCCGGGGCCTTGGTGGGCTGGGCCACGGGGCCTCGGGCTGGGCTTGGGACTCAGGACGTCCTCCCTCGGAGCCCGTGGGCTTGGCAGGCGCCTCCTCTGGGGACAGCCCAGCTGGCCACCAGGACCAGCTGCCCTCGGCGTCTGACGACTAGGCAGCCCAGCCCCGGAGAGTGAGTGGAGCCTAGTTAAACCACTGATTCATGGCATTCACGTCCACGCCCGCCCCGCACTTCCCGTTTCCTGGTGTGTGAGCAAATACACTTCCTTTTTTCTTTTAAAGCCTTTGAGTCAGAGTTTCTGTTTCTTGTAGCTGAAAGTACCACCTATTTCCTTTCGCGGCCAGAATCCATTCACCCGTCATCCTGGAACCATAAACTCGAGTACACGACAGCTCGACGCGGCTTAGGGCCGGGGCCGCTCCACCTCGACCTGACCTCTCCCTGGCGGGAACCCAGACCCGGGCACCTCTCCGGCTCCGTGTCACCGGCGGACAGAAAACCCACCGCCATCTGCTTAAACCTCAGTGTCTCTGCTTTAAAATGTCTTTCTTGGGAATGGTTAGCACATTGGAGTGTAAGTTCTCAGGCCTGTTACAGGTCCTGCCCGTGATTTCGGTCTCCCTGGAGATCGGGACGGGTACAAACACAGCCCACCTCACCGTCCCGAATCCCCCGGCTGTGGTGAGGCGACAGCCAAGCCGCCGTAAGCACTTAGGAAGAGAAAAAATGAGGCGCCAAGAAAGGCAAGTCGAGATGGTCTTAGTGTCTGCGGCACCGCGTGCCCGAAGAGAGCGCGACCGTCTGGAGCTGCTTTTCAAGGAGGAAAACCGGGATCCTCCCACCTCAAGGCCGGACGAATTTTCATTCCTGTGTTAAGACGGGCTTGTGCATCTCAGTCTCAGCCTTGTGCTTGGAATTCCTTTAAAAATTATATTCTTGTACTTAGAGTTCTTTTTTAAAAAAAGGAATTCAGCTGGGGGCTCCGGGGTGGTGCTCACATGGGTGAGCGTGTGTGTGATTATCAGCACGTGAGCATGTGCGTGTGTGTGTGTGAATGTGTGTGCCTCAACCTGCGTGACTCTGGGAGTGTGAGCGTGTGTGTGTGTGTGAGTGTATGGGTGAGTGTGTGTGAGCATGTGTGTCGACACGACTGCCTGTGTGGGGGCCGAGAGTGCGGCAGCCACACAGGCCAGGCCAGCGGGGTGTGGCGGAGGGGACGAGGCCCATAGCCTGGCGCTGTGCGTGGCCTGTCGGTGCTGCCTGCCCCCTCGGGTGCGCACCCACACGCTCGGGAAGCTCAGCCCCACACAGGGGCCCCCCAGCCCCTCCCCGGACACGAGTCCCAGGGGCTCTGGGCCTGTCGTGGTCATAGAAATGCGAGGCGCTGTGTGCGGGCTGTGCAGGGCTTCTCCCCCGGTATCTGGAAGCAGCCGAGGGCGGTCCACTGGTCTTTCCCCGGACACTCACGGGCACAGGACGAGGCCTGGAGCTGCTGAGAGCACCTGAGGCAACCAGAGCTGGAAGGGGACCTGGTGGCCCAGGAGACTCCGGGACAGAGCGGAGCCTCCCAGCCAGTCCGGCCGCTGGGTGGGACACACAAATGCTCCCCGACCCACCGCCGAGTCAGAGTTCCCACTGGGGCCACTGACCTTCCCACTGAGACAGCCTCATTCTCTTCCTGTGCTTGAAGACAGACCTCAGGAAACTTCCAGAAGCTCCTCCGAGAGCAAGAAAGTTCCTGGTCACTTTGTGGATCCGATGTCCCTCCTCAGGGCCCTCTCTGAGACCCCCTCATCGCGGAGTCTGTAGGATGACCACGGCACCCCCCGCAGGCCAGGCCCACCCTGCCCCAGGCCGGGGGACACACGGTGACCCCTGACATGAAGGTGAGACCCGGGAAGTGGAAAGGGACTCGGCTGGGAGTTGGGCCCGGGCGCCGTGTCGCGCAGTCTGGCCAAAACTGCGTTGTCTTCAGTGTAGCTGATGAACTTCACAGAAAATGCGCGTTATAAAATGCAATTAAAAACTCGAGTAGGGAAATCAGAGAAACGGGAAGGAAGGAAGTGCCCCGGTTGTACAGCAAGAGAACACAGACCAGCAGACGAACACAGTCAGAACAAACGTCCACCCGGTGCCCGAAGTTGGGCCAGGAGGGGCCCCAGGAGCTCCCCGGCGGCCAGAGCACAAGGGGTCGTGGCCTCGCCCACAGCAGCCACCCGTTAGGAGACATTTGCTTTCTGACTGGCTGTAAACACACGTACAAAACCTGCCGCGCACAGAGGTGTTCACAGCCGTTTTCTCCCACAGCGGACTTTAGGGCGACTTTTCCCCACTTTGCACATTTCGTCCTTTCCAAATGCTCTACCAGCGAGCGGTCCGTCCCTCGCCACAGCGACCACCGCAGGAGACAACCACAAAACCTCAGTGACCAGGCACAAGACGAGCCCTGGCTACGCTCATAAACCTGGGAGCCCTCTGGGCAGGTCTGGGATGGGGGCTGGGGGATCCATGTTTTGGGGTCAGCCAGGCGGCCTTGCTGAGCAGCTCCCCCTCAGCTGGAACTAGTGCTGAGCATGGCTTGGCTCCCTGGGGGCTCGGGCTCCCGCCGCTGAGCCCCCCGTGCCAGCACAGGGCTCCATGGGGAGGGGTGAGCACACACAATCGATCAGGCCTGGGCACCCCACTTCCCATGGCCACAGCAAGTCAGAGGCCTCTCAGATCCCAGCCCTGGGCAAGGAGATCCCTCTCAATGGGTGTGCAGAGGGTTGGCATTGGGCTAGCCCCGGGACCCCTGGACACCCCTGTGAGCCCCTCAGCACACCAACACGGGCATGGCAGGGCTCAGCATCAGAACGCCCCAACTCAAAAATGACAAAAAGCTTAAAATATCTGGATAGTCACCAGCAACGCATTTGGGGAATGCAGGCTCTGGGAATCCCCTGGAAAGCTGCCCACTTTCCAGAGATGGCACCTGAATGGCTGTGGCGATACCCCAGAGCCGACCCAGAGGCCCTGCCCCATCCCACCCTAACCCCCAGCTGCTGGCCTGCAGCCCCAGGGAGCACAGCACGCAGGCTGCCAACACCCGGAGCACCAGCATTTGTCCAGGTAGCACCTTCCCGGCTAACAGCCTGGAGAACACCTGCCGGGCTTCACTGTGATGTTTCTTTCCTTCCTGTCCACACCTTCTCCTGGACAGTCCTTTCGTGGCCCAGCCCCAGGAACAGACCAAGCGAGAGAGCCCGTGGCATCTGCACAGGGGCCGCAAACAGCATCTACTTTTCTGCCCACCCCCGGGGCCAGGCAGGGGAGCACAGGGCCTTTGCCGGATGCCCCAACTGCTCGGGTCAGTCTTGACTTTCGTGGGAAGACTTGGGGAGGAAAGCAGGTCTCAGAAGAGGAGACATTTGGCCAAAAGTATGGGAGCTGGCACTCAAAGCAGATCATTCTGACCCCAAAGCCAGGGCTTTCCCAATGGTGGGAGAAATCCGTGAGAGGTTGGGGCGATTCGCATCGGCCACTCTGAGTTTCCGGACTCAGACCCGAGAAAGCTGTGCAAATGCAGTGGGAACACCCAGAACTCCCCCGTCGTGTTCAGAGAGCGTCGCTCCGCACTCGGTGCAGAGGGGGTATGGTCGGGCACTCGGGACCCCACGGCCCCGGGTTTACAAGCTTGGAGCTCATCGAGATCCGGAAACAGGCGTCTAGGAAAACTCCAGTCACATGAAAGCAGAACAGACGGGAGGGGCCCAAGCCAGCGTACAGACAGGGCGACAATACTGGCGCGTTACAGCCTGGGACACGGGCCTCACCCAGAGCCCTTCGCCTGCTGTGAGAGTTTGTTCACACGAAGTCGCTTTCAAAGACATGTGCCCTTGAGGATCGGCCTCCGTCCACAAGGATGAGGTACGAGGTGGGGGGCTGAGGGCGCAGGAGGTGATCTGGAACCCACTGGAGTAGAGTGGAGTGTGGTGGGGAGGGGGGCGTCCAGGCTCACGGGTTCTGGGAGGGAGGCACCAGGAGACAGGCCCGCGTCCCATTCTGCCCCATGTTCCAAGTGGCTACGAGGGCCTCAGGCCCCCGGAGGCCACCTTTTGTGTTTCTTAGGGAATCACACCACCGTACTAGGGGAGGCAGAGCCCGGCACTGTCCCAGGACCCGGAAACGCAAGGACCCCCTGGGTCCGTGTGGCAGGACCATCCAGGGGTCCACCTGTCCTGAAGGCACACTCGGGACCAAGTCTGGAAATATCCCAATAGTCAAGCTCAGAACTAGTGAATGACTGCTTTTTCACATATAACCAGATTTCTTTTCTTTTTTAAAAAAAAATATTTTATTTATTTAGTGAGAGTGCACGCCAGCTGGGGGAGGGGCAGAGGGAGAGGCAGAGAATGTCAAGCAGACTCCACACCGAGTGCAGAGCCCGACGCAGGGCTCGATCCCACGACCCTGAGACCATGACCTGAGCCGAAATCAAGAGTAGGACGCTTAACTGACTGAGCCACCCAGGGGTCCCATCACAAGTTTTATTTTCAAAAAGAGTATGTCCTTTGGATTAAAGGGGAGAGAAGCCTTGAATGAGTCCATGGGTTTTGCTATAACGGCTGGGAGGCCGTCGGAACCGAGCTGGTGGCCTCTTCCCCAGCGTGTGGGGAGGCCACTCCCAGGGAACAGTTGGAGGCAAAGGCCATTCCTGAGGGAACAGGTCAGGAGGCCACTCCCACGGTTGCAAGTCTGTTCCTAAAGGAACAGTTGTGCTGGAAGGCCATTCCTGAGGGGACAGGTAGGTGGAAAGGCCCTTCCAAGGGAACAGGTGACCCGCAGCAAACCCGCCCAGCCTGCTGTTCCAGCAGCGCCAAGTGAGGGCTGAGGTAACCCTGCCGGCTTCTGGCTGGAGAGGCGGATGTTCAGAAGCACCTGCCACCCTATGCTTCCGGTCCCAGGTCTGTCCGGCTAGAACGACGGAAACGTTCGCTGCAGATTCCCCCCAACGGAAGCTCTTCACAAACCGTCAAGCTCGAACCACCGAGAGGGACTGCACTCCAGAGCCAACACCCTAGCACCCTCCACCTGCCCCCCTGCAGGGCCGCTGCCCCCAGGGCCTTTGCACCCACGTGCCGCTAAGCTGGGGCTTTGCTCACACACTCTGTCAGCTCTTTGCACCACAGCTGAGGCGCGCAGCCAGCTGGCACGGAAGACGAGGAGTCTCCTGCTCCGCATCTCGAGGGCTATCGAGGGCGCACGTCAGGTTCACAAGGGCTCGCCATTTGGAACTCGCAGAAAACCAGGCGAGCAAGACCGAATTCCAGAGTCAGTTGTAGATTGAAGTAGGATGACAGGTTTCAGGGATGTGGGTGTTGTTTGACCTTCTGTAACCATCGGTGCGATGGAGGGAGTTCACCTGACACGACGGAAATAAAGAGAAAAGTCAGTTTCAACGAGCAAATGGCGCGCGGCACACCGCGTCCTGACCATTGACATTCCCAGCGAGGATGCCATGTTGACTCCGTCCATACCTTGCGGAACTCGGTCTCTCCAGTGGCGTCTGTGAGGGACGGCACCCGCGGCTGACCAGCGCTGTGGACGCGTGCGAGCTTGTGGGAGGCGAGGAGGGAGGAGCCACTGATGTCATGAGACGGCCAGCTGAGTCGGTCACGGTCACTCTTCGCACGTGAGGGTGGCCGTGGCACGGGACGGATGGGCCTTTGTGGACAGGGCAGGCCACCGGCTTGGGGCCACCAGGGACTTGGCACCTTGGGCTCCCCACTGTTGGGAGGCCCAGCCGAAAGGTGTGGGCAGGTGGTCCCCCTCCCTGGGGTTGAGGGTGTAGACGCTTCTCCTGGACCTCGCCATGCACGGATCCCCCTTCTCCTGCTTAGCTTCCCAGCCTGGGCGGCCCCTTCCTTACTGCACGCAGGGGCTCTGGGAGCACATATGACCTCAGCCTCAGAGTATAGTCCCTGGGGAACGGCAGCGGCCACTACGGTTAAGGGAGGTCAGAGGCCTGGGTCAGAGAGCTGTCCCATAAACAGGAGACTTTGGGTCAGGATCCAGGCTTTCTCTCTAACTCTGGAGATTACTTCCATCATGACTCACCACCTGTGTCCATCCAGTGCCTACGTACTGTCTACTATGTGCCAGGCACAACGCTGAACACACTAGAACAACCCCTCCCCACGGGGTCTACACCCGCGAGAGAGACAGGCACGGATCGTGACACAGCACAAGGTCTAGGGTGCAGATAGGACAGTCGGTAAAGCTGGGGGGGGCGTGGGGGGGAGGGAGGGCTGCGATCTGTCACTGGGGGTAGGAAATCCTTACAGACACCTGCAAGCCATCCCAGGAAAGACACGAGGAGTGGGAGCCCCCAGGATAGAGTGTGGGGGCATCAGAGTCTGGGGGTTTGAAGCCCCCTAAAAGGAGGGGGGCGTGTCCAGGCTGGTGACCATGTGGGGAGGGGCCCAAGGAGGGGGCCATCCAGTGTGCCAGGTGTCCCAAAGAGGAGGCCTAGACGTTGACCATTACAGAAATTACCTTAAATTTTAAAATATTTAAAGACATTAACCACCAATAACCCCAGGCCCCAGAATTATCTGCTACAAAACCTCAGCAACAAGGGAAAACCAGTGCAAACACACAATAGTAACATCGGAAGAGGGTAAGACTACAAGTACCTGCCACTATCTTTTTCTTTTTCTTTTTTTTTTAAGATTTTATTTATTTATTCGACAGACAGAGATCACAAGTGGGCAGAGAGGCAGGCAGAGAGAGAGGAGGAAGCAGGCTCCCCGCGGAGCAGAGAGCCCCATGCGGGGCTCGATCCCAGGACCCCGGGACCATGACCTGAGCCAAAGGCAGAGGCTTAACCCACTGAGCCACCCAGGCGCTCCCCCTCCCCCGCTTTTTTTAAGATTTATTTTGGGCAAGGGGCTCCACCGGGAGGGGCAGAGGGAGAAGGAGAGAGGATCCCAAGCGGACCCTGCACTGGGTGCAGAGCCAGACGTGGGGCTGGATCCTATGGCCTGAGATCATGACCTGAGCCCAAACCAAGAGTCAGATGTTCCACCAACGGCCCCCAGACGCCCCTCAGGCCATTATCTTTTAAAAACGAAGCACCATGGTGGGAAAGAAAGTCTAGAAGTTGACAAAAAGCTCTGACCCCTGAGAAACAAAATCTCAGAGAAGAAAGTCAGTGGACAAATTTCTGAAAATTTTCACTAATAAACCTCAATTTGAAAAGAAACACCTGATGGGCAGTTTAGGGAAAATACATGAAAAGTGCCCGGGGCTCCGAGGTCTCGTCCCACCCCCACCCACTGTGCAGAGAGCTGCCCCAGACGGAGCTGATGGGGACGGACGGGAACACGGGGACCAACAGAATGGAGCCCTGGGGACGAGGGAAGGTGGTGCCCGGGGAGGGGGGAACCTGAGGGGACCCCCTGGGGGAAGACGCTGGGCTGGAAACTTGCCAGAATCTGCCCTGACCCCCAACTCTTGACACAACTGCACCCACGAGGGCAAGGTTTCAGCTCCGCACGCCCCCTTTGCTCCCAGGTGTGCCTTCAAGGCGCCCCCGAGCAGGGAGGATAGGGACCCAAGCCTCCAGGTGAAGCACAGAGGGGACTTCGTGGGGGGAGGGAGGGGGGAAGGGAAGCCGGGAGGGAGGAGGGGCAGAGGAGGCAGAGGGAGCAGGGAAGGAGGGGACAGGGAGGGAGGGGAAGGGGGGGCGGGGAGGGAGGGAGCGGGGAGGAGGAACAAGTGGGGGGGGGGGCTTCGTGCCCCGTGGGGGGCCTTCGGCACATCCCAGCTTCAAAGGAAAACGGGAAGCGAGGGGAGGGGGTCGCATGAGAAATACTGAGGTCGAACCGACCCTTAAACATACGCCCAGAAATAGGAAGAAAAGCTTTAATAATCGGTCATTTGAGATTTAGCTAAGCATAGAGTAAGAAATCACGGAGAAGAGAATTCGAGCACGGACGGAGACAAGGCGGGAAGCGCACGTGGCGGAGACGTGGAAACTGCTGGGGCCGGGCATTCGTCGCAAGGGAAGCGACGCCCACCCCGAGGCACGGGGCGCCGGCCGCGGAGATACTCACGCGGTGAGAACCAACACGAGAGCGACACCGAGCGGGAGAATGTTCGGTGGAACACGCGAAAACCTAGTGTTGCTAAGGTTAAAACTGGTCCAAAATGGCGATTTCATGTGGTGCCGCTTGCTACAGAGAAGCCAGACGGAAGCGAGATTGGTGCGTCAGAAACAAGAACTAATAGACAAGAAATACGTGCGGAACTGGATGATTTTCCTGAAGTGAAGGAGAAACCGCGTCTGCAGAGTAAAGGGACAGTCTCTCTCGCTCCAGCAACGCTCGGTCACGAGCATTGGTCACCGAGCCCCATCCCAGCGACGGGCCGGATTCCCAGGGCTAACGGTGCCTCGTCTGAGTGTCCGACAGGAGGGTGGATGTCTGCGTCGGCTACCCAGGGGACACCGGCCGGCCTCAGGCTCTCCCAGCGGCACTGGGTGCCGGAAGGTTCTGGAATAGTCCCTTCGGGTCAGGCTACCCGAGAATCACGAGGCTCTCAACAGTGGAAGGACTCGGCCAGCCGAGCACCACGCCTTCCCGGAGAAACACTGGACACCGAAATTTCCGCCATCCGGCAACTGAGTCAGAAGCATTTTAAAGCTTAAGAGTGAGGGGCGCCTGCGGGGCTCCGCGGGTTAGGCCTTCGGCTCAGTTCATGACCTCGGGGTCCTGGGCTCTCTGCTCAGCGGGGAGCCTGCTTCCTCCTCTCCGTCTGCCTTTCTGCCTACTTGTGATCTCTCTCCATCAAATAAATAAATAAAATCATTAAAAAGAAAAAAAAAATCCTTAAGAGAAAAGGCAGGAATGAAAAGTTGCGGACCCTCCTCGAACCACGTGCTGGGGCCACGGCAGGTGCAGAGAGCACAAGCCTGCAAACGTGTGTCGCCCATGGAAGCTGGAGTGGCCGGGAGGGGTGCCCGTGCCCAGGAGACACCTGCAGACCTTCTTCAAGTTACGATGTGCAAGTTCTCAATTTCAAAAAAGAAACCTGGGGGGCGCCTGGGTGGCTCAGTCGTTAAGCGTCTGCCTTCGGCTCAGGTTGTGATCCTGGGGTCCTGGGATCGAGCCCCGCATCAGGCTCTCTGCTCAGCGGGGAGCCTGCTTCCCCCCCTTCTCTCTGCCTGTCTCTCTGCCTACGTGTGATCTCTGTCTGTCAAATAAATAAATAAAATCTTAAAAAAAAAAAAAAGAAAGAAATCTGACCTTCACCCCCATTTCTTAGCTTCCTTCTTTTGATCCTTTAGGTTTTTAAGAATGAATATCGCTTACTTAATAAAAACTTGCATCAACCTGTCTTTCCTTTTTTTTTTTTTCTTTCTTTCTTTCCCTTACTTTTCTCTGGCTAATTACAAGTAATATGAAATCTACTAAGTGACTGACTTTAAAAATCACTGATCTGATTTCTGTAAAATGATCTCTGGCTACTCTCCGAAGAGAAGAGCTGCCTCGAGGAATCTCAGAAACGTTGACCCAAAACGTTGACCCAACACGACCAATGGTCAGTATGAGGCGATGGGATTTGGAGTGCGTTTTTCTTTGTCATTCTCTGCAGCAACCTCACAAATGCACCGGTTATTCTGGAAAGAGAAGGCCAAGGTGCGTTAATGCTGGGCTAGGCCGCCTGACTCCCCCTCTAGCTCCTGGAGGCACCATCCCGCTCACCACCCTGCCGGCTGGTGAGGGCCAGGGTCCCCGCTCCACGTGTGTGCGAACACACAGCCCTGCCATCTCTGTCCGGTTAAAGCCATCTCAGAAGATGCCTCGTCGTCAAAAATACCGTTCTGTTATGGAGAAGACGGTCATTAGCTCAGTGGGGTAGGCATCCGTAGAGAGATAGCTTGGCTAAATTATAGCGTTTAGAACAAAACAAAGCGAAACCAAAAAAGGATGCTGGTAAAGTCCTGGTCGGCCCCCAGCAGCCTGTCCCGGGGCTTCCTGGGCCCCGTCCTCCCCTCTGGCTTCACCGAGTGACAGGCTCAGGCTGGCCTTCCCACGGGGCTTGCGTGGGAGGGCTCAGGGCCCAACGGGCGATGTGGGCGGGGGGTACAGTGAGCGCGGCCCTGGGGGCCTGCAGAGCCCTGGTTCCATGGAGCCCACGAGCGCAGGCGGCCCGGCGGGGACTGCACAGCACAGATCGACCGGCCACAGTGCACGATGACTGAGCACAGCCTCGGCCGCAAGCTTCTCCTGTGGGGGCGGCCATGAGGAGTCCAGGAGGGCAGGGAAATGGGGCGAGGTGCAGAGAAAGGGGTGGCCGGGAACAAGGAGGGGAGAGGCTTCTACCTCCGTCCGCAGGTCAGCAGCTCCCTCCACGCCCACTACCGCTGTCCAGCGGCCTTTCTTGTCTTCCTCGGAGTCACGGGAAGCAGAGCTGCCTCGTGTGAACCCGTAACTTGTAACTTCCCGTCCCTGCAGGAAGGATCTGAGCTGCTGTCGGGCGGGGCTTCTGGGAAAGCGGCTGCAGAGGCCCGATCCAGCTGCACGGAATGGAGACGTGATGGCCCCGGCTGCAGCCGCCATCTTGCAACCATGAGGAAATTTGCAGCAGACGGGAAAGCCTGGGTCCCTGAGAGCAGGGAAACCAACTCCAGACGGCGTCCCTCCAGATTCATCTTACATGATTCATGTATTTCGTTTTAGGTACTTCGTGTGAAAGAAAAATAAACATTTGTCTCTCTGACGCAGGTTTTCTGCTCCATCCAGTCAGAGTCGAATCCTCAGTGATGCCGCGGGGACGTCTGTTAACAAGTTGGCCACGCTTCACTGTCCACGAACGCTCGACAAGGGAGCCTGGAGTACTCAAGGGAGAGAAGACGTCTTGTCAGTAAATGGGGCTGGGATGATCAGATAGTCACACGTCCGACATGGACACGAGTCTCACCCCCTCACAGAAGCATTAACTCAGCGTGAATTCAAGATGGGAAGCCCCAAAACTCCTGGGGGAAAACAGGAATAAATCTCTTCAATGTGAGTCTTGGCGGGGAAGTCTGGATATGACGCCTACGCCCCATGCGACAAGATAAAACAGGAACCAGGAGGACTGCACCTATCAGTTACAGAAAAGCCTCCACACAGCTCAAGAAACCAGCAATTCGGGAAGAAGACGGCCTACGGAACGGGGAAAATGTTTGCAAGCCGCGCATCTGGAAAGGGACTAGTATCCAAGATATAAAGAGTGCGTACAACTCAATAGCGAAAATAATAATAATAATAACAATAATAATAACACCCCATCGATCACAAAATGGCCAAAGGACCTAAATCCACTTCTCCAAAGAAGACATCCAGACGGCCGACGGGTACATGAAAGATGCCCGATGTCCCTCGGCGCCAGGGAAAGACACGTCACAACCGCAGTGAGATTCCAGCTCCCACGGTCGGGACGGCTGAAATCGACAACGCAGGAAACAGCAGGTGTCGGTGGGGACGGAGAACGGGGAGCCTCGTGCACCGCGGCTGGGAACGCAGACGGTGCAGCCGCTGTGGAGAGCAGTGAGGAAGTTCCTGAGGAAGTTAAAAATAGAGCGACCCTAGGCCCAGTAATGGAGATTCTGGGTCTTTGTCCAAAGGAAACACTAATTCAAAAGACGATCTGCCCCCATGTTCCCTGCAGCATTACTCACCGTCGCCGAGACGTGGGACCACACGTGTCCGCGGCTGGATGACGGACGGAGGTGGGGTGCGCACAGTGGAGTATTACTCGGCTATAAAAGATGAGGAAATCTTCCCGTCCGGGACCGCCTGGACAGGCCTGCAGGGCGCGGCGCGGGGGAAGAAGGTCAGGCTGAGGAAGACAAATGCTGTGCGGGATCCGGAGCCGAACACCGGTGACCGACAGGTGACTGCCAGGGACAACGCGCAGCCTGGTGAGCGCGGGCATCGCCGCTCTAGTTCACAAGGGAAACGTGGTAAGAGAGGAAAGCCCGACTTCTCATGACAATCGCATTTTTTTCCTTTTTTTTTCTTCGTCTTGTGTCTGTAGGAGGAGACGGGCGTTCGCTGAGCCCGTGGTTGTGATCGGGAGGACGGGGAGGAGGCCCTGCCCCTGTCCCCTGGTCCTGGGGCCCCTCCCTGCTCTGTGAGAAAGCCACCGTGAGGACGGGGCGAGCTGGCCGCAGAGGTCCGCGGACGACCGCACTTCCCCGTCGGGAGGCAGGACAGGAGCCGGTGGAGCATCGCAGGTCAGAAGCCCACAGGGAAAGAATCAAAGCCGTGCCAAGGGGAAGAGATGGGAAGTGTCGCAGGTCCCAGAGGGAGCCGCGCTCTCCGGACCAGGGGACAGGGCCCAGGCAGGCAGGGCCTAGGCAGGCCTCGAGCCCTGGCCCCGCTCAGCAGCGCAGGGGAGGGTGTTCCTGCTGCGCCGCCCACAGCACAGCTCCTCCAGACGTAGGCCTGGAAGCAAGAGAGCGTCCGACTAGCTCCCTGCACGAGGCTCTGCCGGGCAGGGCTCTGCGGAGCGGAGAAAGGCCAGAAGGCGCCCCCAGGGCCAGGTGCTCCCTCCACCCTCCTCCCCACGCTCACGGGCTGCCGAGGAGCAAGCGCCCTCCACCCGCCCGGCCTGGACAGCAGGTGCACCTCGGACTGTCACTGCGGCAGGAGCCACTCCCAGGGCCGAGCTCACTGCTCCTGTGTTTGACACTCGGCGGCAAGGCTAGTGGAAATGACTGAAGCCACGAATTTTTTAAAAGATTACTTATTTATTTGATGGGGAGAGAGAGCACACGAGCCGGGAGACACAGGGAGAGAGAGAAGCAGGCTCCCTGCTCGGCGGGGACCCGCTCCCAGGACCCTGGGATCACGATGTGAGCCGAAGGCAGAGGCTTCCCCCACTGAGCCCCTCAGGCGCCCCCAACAAACTCGTTGTGGTCATTTATCAGTCTCTCATTTCTTTGCCTTTTCAGGTTTTGCTTAAGATGGACTTTCTACTAAAATAACCCTATGTTAACTGTACTGGAATAAAATAAACTGAATAAAATAAAAATCATGTAACCTCCTCAAGCCTTGGTTTTCCCACTGTTAAAACACAGACAATTAGGGGCGCCTGGGTGGCTCAGTGGGTTAAAGCCTCTGCCTTCGGCTCAGGTCATGATCTCAGGGTCCTGGGATCGAGCCCCGCATCGGGCTCTCTGCTCTGTGGGGAGCCTGCTTCCTCCTCTCTCTCTGCCTGCCTCTCTGCCTACTTGTGATCTGTCAAATAAATAAATAAAATCTTAAAAAAAAAAAAACACAGACAATTATATACAGAGAGAGAGAGAGAGAGAGAGGGAGGCCTTTCCACCCCTGACAACTAAAGCCACTTTATTTTTTTCATTGTTTTCATTATTTTTTTCATTATGAATTATTTTCATTCTTTATTTTTGGAATTGTTTTTACGACCTTCAATTTCTTACCTGAAAATTTGCAAATACTGAGAATTGGGATCTTTTTCCCCAAAATAAATAAATGAGTGTCCCAATACCATTTATTAAATCATCGACAATTTCTCTCACCAACGGGTCTGAAGCCAGGGTCTCTATTCTGCGCTGCTAAAATGTGTTGTGACCCTGATTCATGTAACCTCCTACTGTGTCGATGTCACATGGGGTAACTTTTCCCGGTTGGTTTTTCTCTTGGTGATTCTTGCCCTGTCAGCGCACGTGCTTACGGTGTCTGGTTTTACCGACCTTGAACTTTCATGCAGCAATAGCACAACAGCCTCCCACCATCGTGGCCTCCCTTGAGTTGACACGGAGCAGTTCCCGTGGAGCGTTTTAGGATAAATGACCGTGTGGACTGTCCTTACGGTCTCCGTCTATGAAGGACAAGACACGCAGAGCAGCAGCTCGAATCGCCCGAGGCCGGGCTTGTAAGACGGACCACCAGCGGAGGAAAACAAGGACGAGGGTCTGGGGGCCTCAGGTCAGCTCGCGGCTGGGCTGCCCTGTCCTCCCTGCCGTCGTCCTGTGCAGGGCCGCACACTGAGCTCTGCTCCTAGAACCCATCATTTGAGAAAACTGTGGTTCACGGAGGGTTCGGCTGTTCCCCAGGTGCGGTGGCCTCGGACACACTCCAGGCCCCAAGCCCTTGTGTTCATCTGGGCTGCTCCATGGCTGCAACCGTGGAACCCCTGCCGCCTTCTCCCAGGGCCCCATGTAGCAGAGATGCCGGGCTGCCAGGGCCCCTCTGTTTACAGCGCCGCTGATTGAGCCAAAAAATGCTCATCCATTGAAAATCCGTCTGTCTCGATAGCAAATGCAAAGGCTGATTGGCTGAGCGAACCGGGGCCTGCTGGCCAATTCTCTTCTCGTTTGCAAGTATATGGCTGAGACACCCGAGCGGGGCTGGGCCGGTTTCCTCGCTCATCTAAAACGAGGGTCTCTCTTCGAGCGGAAGCGGGGGAGGCCATATTTCACAGCGGTTTGGCCAGAATTTACGGTGAGGTCAAAGAAGGGTCACTCCTGGCTCAGGAAAGGCCATTTAACAGAAGACACCTTTCCAGTTATGACGAGACACGGCATTCTTCTCCGGATCGTGTCAAACACCCAGACACGATTGGAGGGGAACACGAAGTTTGGCCTCAGGCAGGTCCCAGGTAGGGCGGACAGGAGTGAAAACTGGCCTCTGATCTTCCGTAAGTCGTGGCGTTTAGATCTTTCAGGGACGCATGCTTAAAAGGGGCCCGGTGACAAATCCGAGAGTCGGCGGTGCTGCGGGGGCGACATCCAGAACTTCCTGCGGGCTGGGACCCGGAGCTGGTGGTGGGATGTGGGGAGGCCCAGAGAGGCCGAGAGGGACGCAGAAAGGAGCCCCCCTTCCTACCGCTTCCTCACTGTCCCCTTGCAAGGAAGCAATGACGCGGGAAACCTTCAGAGATGTCATCGTAAAGCTCACGTACGTAGCGCAGAGCAGCAGCCCGAGTCCCCGTGGATGCGGCCGTGGCCGTGGACACTCAAGGTTTCCACCGAGGGAGCTGACGATCACCAGGACAGCAGGTGGGGCAGGTCCTCAACCCCGTGCCCTCCCACAGGCCCCTCGCGGATTCCCCCGGCCCGCTCCTCGTCCTTACCCAGCCCTCCGGAGGCTCAGAGCCCCGGGCCTCTGGGTTCGCTCTCGGGCCACCCGTGGGCGGACTCCACGGCCCGTCCGTGCGTCCCCAGCTCTTCCTCCGGAGCTGAACCCGCAGCCGCGACCCGCACCGGGCGCTGAGCGGAGCCTCCCCGGCACACGAGACAGAGACGGACCGTGCCATTCCACGCTGCTCCCCCGGTTGCATCGGCTCAGCCTGGACCCAGAACTCACTCAGCGGGGTATGGTTAGAGGACGTGCACTGTGCAGATGGGGAAACTGAGACTCGGGGACATTAAGAATGTGCACACGTGTGTGTACCTGTGGCTGTTTGTCCAGGATCACTCGTTTGGAGAAATCCCTCCCCTCCTGTGCTGACCTATGGTTCCTGGGGCCGGGTACCCCCTTCCCTAGACAGGACCCAGAAGACCCCGTGGGGAGAGTCCTCTCCTCTCTCTGGCGCCCTGGGGGACCGTCGCCCCCAGACGAGACTGCCTGGGAGCAAAGTCAACGGAGGGGCAGCGGGGAGGGGAGACACCCTATCTCCTTGCTCCAAACCAGCATCCACATGAGCCAGAACTGGGGGCGGGGGGGGTGACTCCTGTGACTGACGTTCCAACAGTCCTGGCTGGTGCAGTGGGCGGACAGGGAGCTCAGACGGAACGTGGGCCCCGGCTCCAGGACCCAGGCTCCGGCATGAGCACCACTGCCCCAAAGACCTGCTCGCTTCCAGGGACACTGGCCACCCCCTCCCCAGGCTGCATTCCCGGCCAGCCACACCTGAGCCGAGCCGAGCCGCGGGTCGCTGGCGTCTCCAGCAGACCTTCCAAAAGACTGCAGCCAGGGCTCTGCGGGGCACGGAGGAGAGCGGCGAGACAGGGGCCACCTGGCCCTCCCCTCCAGCCACAGGAGCTGGGCTGCTGGCTTGACCAGCTCAAACTGTGGCTGAGGGTGGGCTGCCGTGTGGACAGCCCGTGGCCATTCCCACCCTTGGGGGTACAGACCCTCCCCCACCACGGGCATCCCGCTGTCTGCTCCCCCTCAGCCCCTGCCATCCCTGCCTCGGGGGGACCGTGCCCTCACTGCCAGCCTCAGGGCTCCCCTTAGAGGAACTGCTCTCTGGGGACTGTGGGGTCTCAGGTGGGTCACTAGCCTGGTCTCTCCATGCCACGCCCCACAGACACACTCCTAGCTGACCCTCACCAGCCCTGGGTCATCTCCGATGTCACAGCACAGGGTCACACAACACCCTCCCTGACCCCACAGCGCTCCCCTCCCGTGCCCACAGCTGGAGCCAGAAGCCTGGGACTCCCTCTTCCCTCTCTCCGAGCCGATCAGCATCGGATCTGTCATCCCACATCCTAACACGAACCCTGCTTGCTCCCTCCCTCCCTTCCTCCCACAGCCGCCTACCTGGAGACAGTCCATTGTCTCCCTTGCGTTGTCTGGGCCCCCTGTCCCCTGTGAGTCTAGCCTCCCGAAAGGGGCCCCCAGTGGGGAACCCGTGTGCCCACAGCCGGTCCGCGGGGGTGGCGGCTCAGCAGACGGCCTCCTGGGCACGAGCTTCAGGTGCGTGGCTGGCTGGGCCGGAGGGCCGCGTGTGCTCACAACAGCCCCTAGGCCTTCAACCCCAGCGTAGCCCTCTTGGAGCTCAGAGGGCCTGACATTGATTAAGGAAGATTCTGACCCTCACTTGCTGGTTCCCTCTGTGGACCCCGGCTCCTCTCCCAGTGTTCGGACAAGTGTGGGGTTTCTGGCCAGTTGATTTTAACAATGGCCTAAATTTACTCAGGGAAGACAGTGTTCTGCCTTTCTGAGCGCGGCTGTGCACCGGGGTCCGGGTTGGACACTGCAGGAACGCGCCATCCGCCTGGAGGGGGAGGTTCCAGGCCGGCAGGGCCATCGGCCACCGCAGACCCAACCTCTCGGTGCCCAGCCGTGTGGGTTTAATGACAGCCTTTTCAAAGACTGCTTCCCAGCCACCTGTGACTGCGAAGGCTGCCCTGCCCTCCTCTAGCCCAGCTGCGCTTGGATCCCGGGAACATAAACAAGTGGGTGCCCAGGGCGTGCCCTGGAGTCCTGGCAGCCATCAGGGGGTGGGGGGGCCGGCGCTCTGCACGCAGCTGGCATAGGATGAAGGCCGCCCTCCCGGGCTTGAGCTGCACTGAGCCCGGCATACGTCCCTGGACCGGCGTCCGCACGGGGATCCTGCCCACCTGCCTTCAGGGGGAGGCTGGGCGTCCCCCACGAACAGCACGGGCCTGGATCCCCAGTGAGGGGCAGGACCAGACCCCTCCCAACGGCAGCGGCTCTGTGTGCTAACCACCTGGCACACGCCGATGGGAAAAAGAAATTTCTCCCTGGAGCTAAGAGGGAGTTTCAGGTCGGGGGTGGGGGGCCATGCGTCCTCGGGCACAGGAGGGCCCGGTCCCCGATCAGTGACACCCACTGTCCACCCCCAGCCTTCTCCACGGGGGGCATGTCCGGGCGAGGCTGGCCTTCATCATGTGTCCCATGTTACAGTCGAGGAAACGCAGCCTGGAGTGCTCCCATGATCCCAGGATCACGAGAAGCGACAGGGACCCCAGGGCGGGGCTCAGAGCCTTGCCGCAGGGACCTTGCCCCAGACCCGGTACACCCCAGAGGTTCCCAGAGGCTGGCTGGGACGGGAGCCTGGGCTCTGCCCCCGCTCAGGCCTTCCCTGGGATTCTCAAGGACCAGCCCTGAGTCCGATGCCCAAGTTCGCATGGAGAGCTTCCAGTGTGCCGAGTGATGGCCACGAAGAGACAAACAACCAGGCCGTCGTCCCCACCCAGGGGCTGGAGCAGGACGGCCATCCTCCCCGACTGCATGTGCGCACTCCCTGGAATGGTCAGGGACTGTCTGGAGGAGGGAGGCACAGGGCGTTGGGAGCAGCCCTGCGCGGGGGAGCCCTGCCATCCTCCCAGCATCCCCGCTACTGACCCCGGCCTGCAGCCCCAGCCTGACGGGACCCTGCAGCCTCGCCCTGTCCCCACGGTCCCGCCCGCTGTCTGCCGCCCAGCTGGGCCCCCCACCATCCCGCCCACGGCCTCCTGTACCCCTGCTGTCCCAAGAATTCTGTGCTCAAAGGGGCACTTCCCATCCTGGGCGGGCACCGCGCTCCACTCACAATGGAAACAAGGAGAGGCCCCTTGGGCCTCCCACCAGGCGGGACACTGAGCAGCGAGACTGGCAGGGCAGAAACAGTCAGTCAGGGCCGTCTCCCCCTGCAGCTGGAGAACCTCTGTGGGGACCTCCTGTCCTCCCTGCAGCCTGTGGCTGGCCACCTGCCCCGTGGCTGTCCCCACACACTGACCATCCCCTGAGGAAGGTGCCAACATACACAGCCTCCGAGCAGGACAGAAGGGAGCTGGCTTCTGCTTCCTTGGCCCCCGGCATCCTTGTGTCTCAGAAAGCCCCCTGCTTTGAGCCCCCCACCCTGCTCCCTTCTGCATCCCACGGCCCTCAGCACGGCATACTGTCCCACTGGCGAGGGCTGGAAACCATCCCTGTGGGAGCACCCGGGCTCCCTCCCACCTGCCTTTCTATGAAGGACACCAAGTCACAGTTAAACTCTTTGTTGCAAAATCGTAATCCGTCGCATGAGACTTTTTTGCTGTATGTTAAATGGAAGAGCACCGACACGGCGCGTACAACATAATCAGAATTTTTAGGGGAAAATGTATGCCTCGTGAAGGGGCTTGAAGCTCCTGCAGCAGCAGCTGGGGCTTCTCAGAGCTCAAGGACCCGTCCAGGGGCTGCCGTTTGTGCATTTCCGTCGACGATGATTTTGCGCCCTTCGAAGCCTGGAAGCTGTCTATGAGACAGGAGGGAGACCACTGTCCGTCTGGCCTTCCATCAGGACGTGCTTCACAATGTGGACCACATCTGCATACCTTGGGGTCTGCGGGCCCCCTGTGTGTGCCCCAGGACAGCTTCCAAACGTGCCCGTGGAATGTGAAGTGGGGGGGGGCGGTCTCACACCAATTAACAGTGGAGGAAAGTCTGGTTCCAAAGTCCTTGCCCAAAGTCACAGGGAGCAGAACCCGCAGGTTCCAGAGGCTGGGCCCAAGGTATCTCCCGGGCAGGACGGGTGAGCCCCTCGCCAGGGAGGGGTCAGCACCAGGAGCAGCTGGAGCTCATGCACTAATGCATGTGCTCTCTTTTCACATAAGTGAAGCAGTGAACTCACATGTCTGGTGTGTGTTCACTCCTGTGTGCTCCCCCCCAATGCCACCCCAAGCAGCACCAGGAGCACACTCCCCGCCCTCCTAGAAAGTTCTCATGTGTGCCTTTCCCATCGAAGCCCCATCCTGTCCCTGTAGACCTGTGCTGCCCATCCCGGACTTGGTGGATGTGGAATCAGCAGGGCACAGTCCCCACACTTGGCTTCCTTGCCACCATGTTCGAGAAGCACTGGTGCTGTGACTGGTGTCGTCATCGTGGGTAGAGTCACGGTGTGCGAACGATGCGCGTCTCCGTTTCTCAGTTACGGGACCCTCGGTTCCAGTTTGAGAGGTCGTGCCCCTCCCAGCAAAGTCTTCCGATAGACACATATTCTCATTCACCAGGGTAAATACCCAGATCACAGAAATAAGGGGTTCAACTCGTGGAAACTGCACAGGGTTTTCAATGTGGCTGTCCCACCTCACAGCCACGATTTACCACTCTGACCCCTGGCGGGATACGCATTCTTTCGCATTTGATTTGACTCTCAGTGAGGATTCAGAATGTTGGGCACTTTCCATGCTCACTGCTGACATGCATTGTTCAAGCCTGTGCTCCTCTCACATTGGTTTATTCATCTTTTATTGTTGATTCGTGGGAGAACTTTATATATTCTGGACACAAGCTCTTCGTCAGCTATATGTGCTACAAGTATTTTCTCCCAGTTCATGACTTGCCCATTTTTGTTCTTAAAGGTATATTTTGATGAACAGAAAATTTTAATTTTCATGAAGTTCAGTTTGTCATGTTTTTCTTTCCAGTTAGTGCTTTTAGCATCTTGTGTAAAAAATCTTTGCTTTCCTCAGAATCATGGATTTCCTCCTGGATTTCCCTCTAGAAGAAGCCTTATGGTTCTGAAACTTATATTTAGGTCTGTGCTCCATTTAAACTAATTTATTTGTAGACAGAAAGAAAGAGTTCAAGGTTCTTTTTTATTTCCATACAGATGGGTGGTCGTTCCAACAACATTTGCCTAAAGGGATTTGGCGGTCTCCGTTTGATTAACTTGGCCCTAGTTGAAAATCGATCCACCTTATAGTGCATGGATTTATTTCTGGACTTTATTTTGCTACATGATCTACCTGTCCACCTTTTTGCCAATATCAAACTGTCCTGATAACCATTACTTTATAGTAAGCCATGATTCAGGCAGTGTAAATCTTCAGCTGTGTTCTTTTTAAAAAATGTTGGGACTCTTCTAGGTCCTAGAGTCTTCAAATAACATTTAGAATCATGTTGCTAACTTCTACATTTTAAAAAAACTCTGTTGGCATATTGATAAAGATTGCATTGAATCTGTATCAATTTGGGGAAATTAACATTTTAACAATATTGAGTATCCCGATCCATGAACATGGTACCTCTCTCCTTTATTCAGACCTTCTTTCGTGTCTATCAGCAATGTATCCTATTCTCCAGTGGGAAGGTCTTACATATATCCCACTAGATTTATCCCTAGGCATTTACTGTTTTTGATGCTATTTTCATTAGTAGGATTTTTTTCCTTGTTTTTCCAATTGTTCACTGCAAATTTAAGGAAATTCAATTGATTCTCATTATTCACCTTATTCCTGTGATTTTCTAAATGCATCTATTCTTGAAATGCTTTTTGTATACTTTGTAGGTTTTTCTATATGTGCCATCAGTGTCATTTGCAAATAACAAGTTTTCTTTCGCTTCTCTCTGTATGTCATTTTGCTGTTTATTGCCTTATCGAACTATCTAAAACCTTTAACAAAATGTTGAAAGGAAGTGGTAAGGACATCCTTTTTCCCAATCTCAAGAGAATAATTATTATTTTACAATAAATAGGATGTTTGTTATAGATTTTTCATCCATTCTCTTTATCAACTTGAGGACATTCCCTCCTATTCCAAGACGGCCGAACAATTTTATCATGAGGTTTGTCAAGTGCTTTTCCACATCTATGAGATCATATGGTTTCTCTCTTTTCTTTGTTAATGTATTTTCTTTATTCCCAGGAAAAATATGTCATTCTGGTTCTCAAGGATCCAAGAGAGGTTTTGGGAAACTTCTCAAATCTAAAGCTCTTGTCATGTTCCTTAAGGAGAAAGGCTGACACGCATCTCCAGAGAAATACTGTCATCGTCATGTTCTGGCTTACCCTCCACTGGTGACCGCATTGTCTGCCACACAGAAGTGAATCGAGGCATCACTAAGTGAAGGTGGACATCAAAGTTTCTAGTCCTTTCCCTGTACAGTCTAAGGGTCAGGAGCTTACTTTCTTGAAATGCACTTGCTTGTAAACGCCCTGAAGGCAGAAAGATTTTTTTATTGTCCTCAGAGGGGCGTGCCCTGCACCCAGAACCAGGCTGGGCACATTGTTTGATTCAGTAAATATTTCCTGAGTAAATGAACGAATAAACGAATGAATGCACGGGTGAATGAGTAAGTGAATAAGTGAATGAACGATTAAGTGAGTGAAATGCAAATTACCCATTTAGGACCCAGGCACGTCACTGCATGGATCTGAGCACCATATGTGTGTGAGGCCGGAAGTAGGAGGGGAGCCGCTCTCACTGTTCAGTGCAGGAGGAAAGCAGACACCCAAAGGGCTCTGGAGACTTTATTTGGTTTTGGAACGCCCACGTATTTACTATTTTTAGTAAATCCCGTCTGCTTCTTGCCTTCAAAAGAAAAGTTCAAACGTATTTATCTTCATCAACAGCCAGAAAAAGAGGAAATTGCTCTATTTCACACCCTAGCGACCCACTGCAAAATGTTTGCTTCCCATCCCCACAACGTTAAGGTTTACTTGTCTAGAGGTCTTTGTTCCAGAGGGAGAAATGCTTCCCCCAGGAGATGCGGCTTTCACCGAGCTGAAGTTCAGGCCTCCAGCCTTGACTCCACCGGCACAGATGGGCTTCCTGTGCCGGCTGGGGTGAGCGACCCCGACCGCCAAGGAGACACTGAGCCGCTACTCCACAATGGCGGTGAGGAGGGACGCGTCTGGATACAGGAGATCGCTAAGGGTGTCTCTTGGGACTACCAAGCCCTGAAAATGATCCCTTCAGATGAGCGGAAAACCACAGCAACTCAATTCAACGAGGACTAGGAATGGCCAAGCCCCTTCGGGAATGAACCCCAGCTGAGGGCTTGCTGGGAGTGAAGGGAACGGGGATGGCTAGAGGGAGAAGGCGGTTGCAAACGCCGGCTCCGGCTTGGTGACCGGCTGCAGAAAGGACTGTCGTCGTCATGAGCGTTTGTTCTCGTTGTTGTGAATATGTTTGTGTGTATATTGACCAGATATTTTTGGTTTTTTCTTGCCTCCTCTTTTATCGTCTGCCACAGAGGAGCTGCTCATAGCTCCCTGTCTGTCCCAGTGTAAACACAGGGCGTCCGCAGAAGAGCAAACATCACGCCAGGACTTACCGTCGCTCCTGGAGGAGGGGTGCGCACGTGCGACAGCTGCGCCAGGGTAGGCGCCAGGGTAGGCACTTGGAGATTGACTGCCGGCAAAGGAGACTAGGTGGGTCCGAGTGGGGCAGGGGCGGACCGGGATGGTCGGTCTGGTCGTCAGGCGGGCTACGCTCCGGTCGTCAGCGACTCGAGCATCGATCTAGGTGGCTCCGGTCGTCAGCGACTCGAGCATCGATCTAGGTGGCTCCGGTCGTCAGCGACTCGAGCATCGATCTAGGTGGCTCCGGTCGTCAGCGACTCGAGCATCGATCTAGGTGCTGCTGTGAACGGGGATGGGATCAAGGTCCCTAAGCTTGTGTGACTGTGTAAGGAATGTGACTTCTAGTCAGGAAGGTGGTCCTCCTCTGCGTGCGCCTGATGTCGCCCGTTGAAAACCCTGAAGGGAAGAGCCAAGGCCTCCCAGACCAGGAAGAAACTCCCCGCAGACGAGGCCTCGGGCTGTGCCGACGGCCCTGCCCCTCACCACCAGTGACCTGCCCCAGATTCAGATTCGCCTCCACACGAAAACACACGGGCTGACTCCCTGCGCTGAATCGCTCCATCTGTGTTTCCTACCGACCTGTCTCTGGCTGCACTGACGGACACAGATCGCAGAACCAGAAGTGTGGAGAGAAGCACACTGACCGGAAGCTGAGAACCAGGACGACGACTCCAGCCCTGCACACAGCTGAGGAATATTCTGGAAACCCAGAGCAGAAAGGCAATGCAGTTCTCCTGCAGCGGAACGACTTTATAAGAACTGTGCACACGCTTGTTATGGAGGAGTGTGGGGTCAGCAGCTTTGGCGTCAGATGGCTCGGGACTGGGGACACCAATAATGGTGGTTGTCACGGTCAGTGTCATCGGTTGCTTCTGTACTTCCGCTGTACCCTGGGACACCCCAGACTAGGATTTCAGAACACTGGCAAGTCCAAGGACAGCGGCAGGAAGATCTCCTTCTAGCCCCTAAACTGGCGATAACTACGCCCACGTCTCCAGGAGAAAGAGGTTTGCGGAACATGCACAGCTTCACGGTAACCTCCCCCTCCGCCCTGCTCCCCAGAGAGCCTCCCACTGTTCCCGACGCCTCCTCCTTAGAAAGACGTTTCAAAGCCACCAATACCGAGGGATGGGTTTCCCCAAGTCCAGGAAACCTCCGGATTTGAGTGCAGAATTCAGCGTGTGTGCATATGTGCCTTGCTCTGGGGACAGGCTCGACGGCTTCCATCCGTCCTCAAACCGGGCTATCGAGGTGCTCCCGCCCTCAGACAGGAAAGAAAAGGTTTGGAACCATTGTTGTTTGTTCTTAGAGGAAACATGGTTTACGCCACATCTCCGTCAGGCTCTGAGTGCTCCACGCTAGGACATGGTTGCCACGTTAGGACACCAAAGCTGCCATGAAGGTTCAGAATCTTGTGGGTGCTGGAAAATGCCAGCTTCTCCTCATCCTGACTGTGTTAGACAGCAGACTTAGCATGCAAGCAGCTCTTATTTGGGGCAAACACTGTGTTCAACAAAGATATCTTTGGGGGCGTGGGGAGCCCAAGGGAGGCATGGCCACGTCAGCCCAATGAATCACAACAGCCGTGGCTCGCAGATAAGAAAATCAACAGTCACAGAATCCACACAAGGTCACCAGGCAGGCTGCGGGTCTGGGATTGGGAAACGGGTCCCTCGGACCCCAGAGACTAGAGAGAGCACACGCAGCCTTCTTATTTTAGAAATGAGAAAAGCTGAGGGTCACGGATGCCCTAGCCACAGGGAGCCATGCAGAAGGACAGCCCCCAGGCTAGGGCACCCCCTCCCCCACAGGCTGCCTCGCCCCCCAGGCAGGTCTGAGCCCTGCGAGAGGAGAAGACAGGCCCCACAGACAGCAAATTCCGGGCATTCCGCAGGATTCCGCGGACCCTCCTTATCAGTCTGCTGAGTTCACCGTATCTCTTTGTGAAGTATCAGGGAGGGAAGGCTTCCATCACCCCTGTCCCTATACCATTTGGAAGGAATCCCATGAGCGTCTGGTGACATCTCCAGGGAGAGGGGGAGGGGACCAGAACCTCTAGGCACTCCTGTCCCCTCACACAGCCAGCTGGAAGGTAATAGTGTGTGTGTGCGTGTGTGTGTGTGTGTGTTTGTGTGAATATATATTTTTTCACATATAAAAAAATCCCTCCTTAAATACCCCTTATATCTAAGCCTTAAGGCAGTGAGTGCTAGGGGTGAGCAGCCAGCCCCTGCCAGGGAGCGAGCACCCCCCCAGGCAGCGAGAGTCCCCGGCTAATCACCAGGACATCGGAGTTCGGACCCCGGACCCACCACTAACAGCCTGCGCACCCCAGAACACGTCATCCCTCCTCCTGTGGCCCTGGGCAGGCGTCTGGGAGATGCACGCTGGGCTCTGGGTACGAGCTAAGGATTCCTTCCCACAGGCCTCCTGGCTCGACAGTACTTTAAAATTAAGATATTTCATTGTACAACTTAAATATCCGGCTTCTCTTAGAAGGAGGAGGAAGAGGAGGAGACGCAGGAGGAGGAAGGTGACGACTGGGCGCTCGAACTTCCCTCCTGCTCTGCCGGCTGTGGGGTCCGGCCCCCGACCCCCTTCCCGGGCCCCACATTTGTACACTCCCCACCCCCCCGGGGTGAGGGGCTCCTGCAAGCAGCACAGGCCTGGACGTGTGCCCTGGCGGTCCCGTGACTCCGGCCAGAGATGCCATCTGGCGACTCTGATTCCGAACCAGACGGCCGCGGGCCCACACCGCAGTGACCGTCTGGGGAACACAACATGCCCTTGACTCTGGGGAAGCAGCATCGCTCAGACTGTCAGAGAAAACGTGTGTCCCGTCTCTTCCTCGAGGAATCCAACCGTAGCAGCGTCTGACTGTGCGGCTACCACCGCGGGAACGAAACCAGGACTCCTTGCACGCCACAGGCCAGGACGCCCATCATGGACAGGCTCTGCACGCCCCCGCCTTTCTGCTGCCAGACCCCAGTCCCGTTATCTCCTCATGGGGCTCCGGCGTGTCCCCCAGCCGTGCCCTCCGCTGCACGAGGCCTGGAGGGGACGAGGCTCGGCAGACCGTGTTCTGGGCACCAGGCCTCCTGCCCACACGGGCCCCGGTGGCCGAGGTCGGAAAGATGACACGGTTGTTCCAACCAGACACCGCAAAGGACTCGTGGTTGTTCAGAATATTTGCATCACTGCATTTTACGGGACTTGTGCTCTGGGTCTTTTTGGCAAAGGACAACAACCAGAAGGTGAACCTTCCAAGCCGCTTACGTGGGAAGAAAAGGAACAGCTCCGCGAGGACGTCACTCTCCCGTCCGCTTGCGGCCCGGTTTGGCTGGACACCTTCTCCTCCGGCAGAATTCCCCGAGAGCACAGGAAAGTCTGCTCATCCAGGAAAGATCTCAATCCCCTTCGAGACAGCTCCGCGGGCTCTCTGATGTGCGGTCTCACCGCGGACGGGGCCTGCGGGACATGTGGGACCTCGGCCGCCACCGCTGCTCCCGGGCGGGCGTGAGGTCGCGGGGACGTGCTGTGTGGATCCGCCCTCCCGTCTCGGGGGGGGTTCCAGGAGCTCACGGACTGCCCAGCGTGGCGTGGTAGAAGGTGAGTGGAAGCCGGGTTTGGTGCCTGGAGGAAAGTGAAACAATGGTGTCGGGCGCATACATTATTGACGGCATGTGGTGAATTGTTAAACAAAATAAATAATGTATCTACAGCAGGGTCATTTGATGACTGTTTGCCAATTGGATGGTTTAAAGGTACCAGAACAACGTGAAAATACTTTTCTTTAGACGTTAGTATACTGAAGAGACAACAGATTTTGACTTTCGAACCCCTCTCACCGTGTCATCTGCTGTTGTGAGGACTCGAGGCCCAGCTCTGGAAGAAGGAGAGGCAGGGAGGGGCCGCGACGTCTTGCACTTCCTGCCTAGGTCTGACTCGGTGCGTGCGTGTGTGTGCGTGTGTGCGCGTGTGTGTGCGCGCGCGCTTGTGCGCTCGTGCGCTCGTCGGGAGGAACGGGCCGGGGGTGTGGAGAGCGGGCATGTGACCTGTCTCCAGGAAGGCTCTCCTCTGCTCAGGTGCCCAACAGCCCCGCACCCATGCCGGCTCGGGGAGACCCCGACGCTAGGAGCGCGGATCTTCTCTGCGCGGCTCTTGTCCTCCGCGTCCAGAGCCCCGCCGGCGGAGCCAGACCCACAGCACACATTTCGCAAGGTCTCAGAACTACGTCCGGACTTGTTAATGTCATGTGATTGGATTCGGCTCACTGACCATCGACTGTGTAGGCAGCAGAGCGCTGGGCTCTGGGACACAGAGTGCCAGCCAGAAGGTCCTGTGCTTGGGGGTGGATGTCGGGCTGGGGGAAAGACAGCTGTGTGCCTCAAACCGCACTGGCTCCGGGGTCCCCGTGGAGCCCCCAGTCTGGGCTTGAGGCTGGGGTTGCAGTGAGAAGGGTGCCCAGGCTTTTCTGACACAGAGTCCCCCCCCGCAACCATGCAGAGCCCTTACACCTGGCAGATGGCCCCAGCGCGAGGACACAGCCAGATCTCCATGTTCCAGAGGCGGAACGGTGCCCTGAGCCACCACATCGCCCATGACTGTGCCTATCTGCAGTCGATTCCCGTGTCCTGCGGCAAAGGCCCTCACTCTGTCCCCGTTTCGGAATATCAGCCACCCAGAAAATGCGGACACAGAGCAAGGGCACCACCGGAGCTTCAGCTGGGTGGGACAGACGCAGCCCTGCTGGGCCCCCAGGGAGTGGCCGCTGCAGTCAGCTGTGACCGATCACCCCCAGGACAGTCCTTCCTCCAGAGACCAGCCCTTTCTGGGGCAGCAGAGAAGGAAGCCCTGGAGGAGGCTGGGCTCCAGCCCCAGGAAGGGCAGACCCTGCGGAAGGCTTGACAAATGGGACGCTGCCCCATGTTAAGGGACCGGGACCGGGGGTCTTGGACGGCTTTCAAAGGCGACTATACACCTCCTGAAATCTTATGCAAAACTATATGTGTATGTGTGTGTTTCCGGGGGAAGGATCTGTGGCTTTTCCTATCCTCAAAGCATTTTGCTATAACACACACAGTTATGGAATGTTTTCTTACATTTTATGCAACAGAAACCATTTTAAATACGCGCAAGATTTCTACTCCTCATCCTAAAACCACATCCATGGGCCCTTCCAACCCCCTTCAGAAGCGAGACTGAGCCCAGCAAACAGCATCTGGGGAGCAGAGGGTTATTTTAAAAAATCAGTCCCATCTTCTAAGATTTGAAGGGGAAAAAAAAACCTCACATTTTAATTGTCTTCAAAGAAACAAAAAGGAATCAGTGGTACCCATGGCCAGGTGGCTTAATTTTTATCACCTTGGGATACCAAATTCATTAAAAAGTTTCTACTTAGAGCTTAGATCTCATCCACCTCACAAATCCCAGGAGCTCCCCAGTTTCCGGGCTCCCACAGATCCCCTCCCTTGTAGATAATTTGTACATTTCAGTACATTTGGATGAAATACCGTTTTTATTAGAGAGGACACGGGGTCCCTGATACACGCCTCCCACCGCCTGGGGACCCGTGGCGTCGCTTCGCCGGGAACAGGGCTGCTCCCTGCCCCAGGGGTGGTTTGGAGACTGGGCTACGGGGGAGGCCAGCGCGGGGGCTCCCCAGGGCCAGGACGGCGAGGCTCCCTTCACGAGTCTGGTCGTCTGCAGCAGCTCGCTGGGATCCGAGACGGCCAACTGCCAGCCAGCCTCACGTTTCCCTCCGGCACGGGCTGGAGCCTCAAACCCACGTCGGAGCAGCCTCCTAGGAAGGACCAGGCCCCCGTGGACTCTTGCTCTCGGTTCCCAGCTGGCAAGACGCTCGGGGTGGAGCCAGTCCCGCCCTGCTCGGGGGAGTGGGGCCCAGGCGCTGGCTCCCCAGCCGGTCCTTCCGGAAGCTCTCGGACAGAAAGGGCACACCTCTTGGCGTGAGCGTTGAGCTCACTGAGTCCGGAGGTGGAAAGGCAGCCTAACCAGTGTGACCGGCCCCCGGGGCGCGCGGTGGGGAGGCAGTGACGTGTCAGTTCAGGGCCGGTCAGAGCTCGGCAGACTCTCCAGCACCCCGGCTGTATTTGGGGACCTCAGCCCCAACTTCGGGGAGGATCTGTGAATCCTACATGGGAAGTGAGGGCACAAAGACTCGCTCCAACAAGCACAGACGCCTGCTGCGTGAGTGAGGTCCTCCCCGCAGGGCACAGCCCATGACGTGTCACCTGCATCCTTGGTGCCCAGCGTCCCTGCCACACTCTTGTGCCCACCTCCTCAAGCATCCTGTCCTGACCACCACTGCCGGCCACTCGGCCCTCTCAACCTCCGGGGCGTCTCCATGAAGAGCCTCACAGCCGGCTCGAGCCTGGGTGGTGGAAATTAGCTAGAGGGGCGAGATCCAGGGTCCCTCGTGGACCCTCCAGTCTCCGATCTGAACTGACCACTGGGGACCACCACTGGGAAGAACAGCTCCTCGCCCTGGAAAGGAAGCTTGGAGAGTCAGTTCAGAATCTGAAAGTTGCTCAGAATCATGTATTTCCATGTTTTCTGCACGTTCCTGGCTTCCCAGGGTTCTCCTCCGCAGTTCAGGTAAAAGCTAGACCTGTGCTCACCAGGGAGAGGAACCACAGATGCCCGGGCCCAGCCCTTCCTCGTGCTCACGGACCCCATTGAGGCGTGTGGGCCTCTGGGGACGGCACAGGCACTGGAAGGTGTGAGGTGTGAGCCCCTAGCAGGGTCCTGGCATCTCTCTGTCATCAGCCAGCCCAGCGGCCTGGGGCCTGGCCCTGCTCCCGGAACCTATGACTCATCTGTAAACAGGGGAAGGGTCCCAACCCTCTCCAGCCGCATGTGAAAGTGTTACCCACGTGAGAAGGGGTTACAGTTAGACCCTGTGGGACAGCAGACCCCGCCACGCCATGCCCAGGCTCATGGATGTGTGGGCTGAAGGCACGACCTCACCCCACCCTCCTCAACCCGGTGAGTTTTCCTCTGGCGTAGAGTAAACAGAGATTTTCACATTCCAGACAATCCTTACAAAACTTTCCAAACTTTCCAGGTGGCGTGAAGACAGGTGCAGGTAAACGCAACGAGCACAATCGACCGACAGCTCTGAAGGCACCAGTTGCTTCTCCAGGACAGGAGGTCCCAGATGCAGACACAGAGCTGTTCCCTCGGCGGCTGAGACACATGCCAACAAACAAAGCCGGAGTCCTCGGCCTCGCTGCTCAGCGTGAGGCCATCCTGCCCGTGTCCTAGAGGCCCGGTCGCTGGCCCCACTGGAGCTTATGCTGACCCACACCCCCACCACCCTGCGTCCGATCCCAGGGAGCTCGGTGCTGAATGTCCAGCCCTGGGCCCCCCAGCGCTCGCATCGGGCACTGCCCACCCTTGGCCCGGCCCAGGACTGTGGGGTAAAGCACCTGGGTTTAGACCGAGGAAAAGTATGAGTAAGATCCAAACCCATCTCAAGAATTAACCAACAAATGGAGAAAACCGAGGGGCCCAGGCCTGCGCTGCAGCCTGGGCGTCGGCCGCACTCAGGAAAACCTGCCGGCAATTAGGTCGCAGGTTAACAGCCCAGCCTTGCTCCATGGGTCCCAGAATTTCAAAGAGAGCATGAATCGTAAAACTTTAAGGCTTGGGGAGAGACCTCGGAAACTGAGACCGTATCTCAGAGCAGGACCTCTCAATGACAGAGCGCCCAGGCCCGGGGGACCGGGATGCCGCCGAGTCCCAGCCGGCGGGTGGGGGCCTGGGACTACGCGTTCCCAAGCCACTCCCAAGGGTGGCCGCGCCCGTGCTCCGGAGAACAGCAGCTCATTCGGGAAGAGCGTGGCCGAGTGTGGGCCGCCGTTCACACCCAGGACGGAGGGTGTGGGAACCCACGGAGCTGAGCCTTCGGATCCGGGGCCCCTGGGGACCAGGACATGCTGCAGGCGGCTTGAGTTGTCATGGAGAGCTTCCCTCCCGGCGCCAGACATGAGCTGACAAAATCTCCCACTCACAGTCCAATATGTTGAACTTTTAAAAACAACTTTAAGGTTTTTATTCAGTATTATTATTTCGCAACTTTAAAGTTTAAAGCAAAACTCAAGGATGTGATCATAAGTGTTTTTTCTCCCTTTGAAAAATGTTAACAAAATGCTTCAGATGAATGAAACATTTCTCTGGGGTCAGCCCACGGCGGGGGGAGCCCTGCAGTCTGTGCCACAGACGTGCTGGGCGGCCGTGGGCCAAGGGGCACCCTTGCTGTGTATCCTGTGCTCCCCTGCGAGCAGCAGGTGGCAGTGGGCCTTCTGGAAGGACGCGGTGACCATACACGCTGCCACACGCTCGGCGTGTGTGACGCCCAGAAAGCCTCACCCAGCGTCCGCTGGTAATACTCCTGTTATCATTCCCTCCTCCGTTGGTGCCTGGGTCGGGGACTATACAACCGCACTGAAATCCTCAGCACGGACTGTAGGCTTGAGAGGTCGGAAACTGGGTTGTTCTCTCAACTGGAATGGCGGCAAGTTCAATTGCGTGGCGGACGGGAAGAAACGGAGCTTACGTGACACCTGAGGGCCAGAAGGAAAAGGCCGATCTGCTCAAGCCTGTGTGATGGCTCGGCTCCGTGGGCCCTGACCACGGTCCCAAGCATGAAGGGTGCCAGGCTGTGACCCAAAAACCCCTTCCTGCTTTGGAAGATCAGGATTTCATGATCCATTGGGGCAAAGTTGTTACCACCAAAGCTGCCTTCAGTCTCACCTATAACTGCCTGGTTTTATGGGACCACACCCCACCCCTTACGGGGCCCAGGAGACAGGAAGGTGTCCTCAAGCTTGGGATCTCAGGATGAAAAGCAGTGTCGGAACACTGAGTAAACTGCTGGAAGATCACGGCATCTTCTAGAAGTAGCACTTGGCACAAACCACCCGTGGGGTTAACCCTTCCATTCCCAGCAGGCCTGGGCTGCCTCCACCGGAGAACTTGCCCCCTCAGCACCCCGGCATCTCTCCTAAGAAGGCCTCAGTGTCCCGGGCACAAGAGGCATCCGTCAAGTTAACCAGGTTGCGATCGAGTCCAATATTGCATTAATTATTATTATCATTGCTTATTTTCATTGGAGGAACATGACTTTTTTTTTTTTTTTAATTGGTGAAGCTGTGCCATCGTTTGACGTCGTGTAGACACAGCTGTGAGGACTGACCGAGTGAAGCATAGGACGGGTCTTTGCCTGCATACTGGACATCCCAAGTTCGGACTCAGCCGATGCCCGGGGCCTGGCCTGTCCACGCCTCCCCACGCTGGGGCGGCACGTGGCTGGGCGAGGCCTGGGCTTTTCTGTGGCCTTCCACGGTCCCCCTGGAGACTGGCATTGGGTCCCACAGGCCCCCACACCCCAGCTCATCCGAGGGAGACCCCCACCACTGACCCCATCTCTGAACCACCCAACGGAGGCGCGAGCCTCCCTGGGGTCCCCTGAAGTACCCTCTCATTGCTGACGTCTGTCCGATCCCCCAGTCTGTGCAAGGCGCCACGATGAGGGCCACACGGCTCCTCCCGTCCGGAGGGCTGTCATTTAGGGGAGACAGGCAGGCTAATTACTAACTCACACACAGCTGAGGCAAGTAAACGCTTTAATAACCGTGTGGACGGCGCACTCCGGAGACGCCAGGCGCAGCCCTCAAACCCGGGTGGTGGCGTCGGGGCAAGGGTGGGTGTGAGCTGCCTCGAAGGGCACCATGGGCGCCGACGGGCAACAGGAGGGGCCTGGACCTGGAGCTGCGCTGCCAGGCCGACAGCCACGGATGGACTCCAACACCCGGTGGGGCGTGAGGACGCACGTCTGCCCCCAGCCCTCCTCCGCCCCATCCCCTCGCCCCCAACACGACACGTTGGCAGCAGGTGCACCACCCGTGCGCCCGTGAATGGGAACAGGCGTGTCTCCTGACCCCCCTTCCCACCCAGCTCCCACGGTGTCGTGTTCTGAAGACCTTTCTGTCCCGGCTCCCGGAGCTCTTCCTCCTCCCGCGGGCCACACCTCGGGGCCCTTGCCGCCTTCTGCACTCACAGACCGCGGGGCGGGGAGACACGTGCGGGACTCACGTCGCAGTGGCGGGTGTGCATCAGGCGGAAGGAGCCACTCCTGGCCGAGATCCATGCAGCTGTCATTTTGGCTGACGGCTCGGCTTCCCAGCCACAGGTGTCATGCCACGGGTGGCACACGGCGCGTGACAGCACCTGTGTCCACAGCCTTCCACCAGGTGGGAGGCCGTGCGTCACCAGTCCTGTTCTGCAGTGCTAACTCACGGCCTCTCTGACACCAGTTAGACCAGTGAGTGAGGAGCCCCGTTCGGAGACCACGTGGCTCTGTCCACGGTGTGCTGGCTGCTGAGCCCAGAGAAGCAGGAGGGCCTCACTGACGCTGCCGTCAGCTGCTGTCGGCGGAGGCGGCCCAGGCCCCAGGGTTAGTCCCAGGGGTGGTTTGTGCCCAGTGCTACTCGCGGAAGCCAAAAAGCAAAACCCTGAGGACAGTGTGAGGACAGGATGGGAGCCCAACCTGGCAGAGTGGGGCCTTGGGATCTCTCTCCTCGGCGGCCGGGGTCCTCACGGACATCAGGGGCTCTAGTGCCCATTCAGGGAACCCCGTTGGCCCCATGCATGGACCGCGAAGCCTCAGCCCTCCGTGCTCAGGACCCACCTGCCCTGCAGACACAGGCTCAGGCCCCCAACCCCCCCAGGATGACCGGCAGCGAGGGAAGGAGGTGCCGGGGGCTGTCCCTCACGCGGGAGTCCGCGGTCGGGCTAGAAGTCCGCGCTTGTTTGATTCAGTTCAAAACAAGCATAACTGACACAGGTTGCCACTCCAGAATGTCCCGTCCAGCCTGGGACAAGACCCTCCCCGGAAAAGTAATGTTTGGCTTGAACGAGCAGACAAGCAGTGTCTCTCTGAGCTGCTGTCCTGATCTGGAACCAGGCCGCCGATGCGGGGGAGCAGTTCTGTCCACGATGGGGCTCCCCACGGCCTCCGCACCCCCACTCGCCCAGACACTGGGCTTGGGACACGTGACCATGAAACAGCCCCTCTTCCCCAGCTGCCTGCCGAGCCATCAGGAGGCAGGACACACTGTCGTTCAAGCTGGCCCCCGACCTCGGCCCGGATAGGCCTCCCAGGGGGGAGTGTGCACAGGATTTCGTAGAGACTAAATGCAGATCATAGAGATTGTCCCCGCAGAGAGCCGTCAGTGACCAGCCTCCGGAGGGACCGTCCGGTGAGCCGAGCCATCCGATGCTGCGTGAGGGGGGAGCCGAGTGCCGGCTGAGCGCCCCTCACCCCCGCAGAGGCAGGTTCGGGGCAGGGTTCTCAGTCCCGGTCTAAGTGGAGAGGCCCGAAGGCAGCTGAGAGCTGGGCTTCGGCAGAGGGGGCCGCACAGAGCCGGGCACAAAGCTGAGGGTGCTGGCGGGGGCTAGTGCAGGGAGGAGAAGCAAGGACAGGGCTCAGCCCCGGGACAGGGAGAGGTCCGGGAAGGAGCCAGAAGGGGAGGCCAAAGGGAGCGGCCCAGGGAGGTGCAAGGGGAGCAGGAGCAGGCTCTGGGGGAAGGGCAAGGAGCTGGGCCGGGGGCCCGAGGTTTGAGGAGAGACAGAGACAGCGGCGGGAGAGTGGGTCTGGCCGAGCAGTGGGGGGGCTGAGGGCCAGGTCTAAGGGGGGCCAGACGGTGGCAGCTCGTCAAGCTTGCAGCAGGGGTGAAGGAAAGCAGGGTTCCCGCAGGGCCAGCTCCGTAATTCGTCCAGCACAGAGATGTTTGCCGAGCAGGTGGGCGTGTGCGTGGAAAGCTCTCCGGAGGGGCCAAGAGCCCTCCCCTGCCGGCCCGGCCCTGCGGCAAGACAGCGACCATCGGACCGCGGGCGGCCGGGAGCTAGGGCTCTGAGGACGGCGGGCACGCGGACACCGTTCCAGGCTTCGGCGGCAAAGGGGCCGACGCAGGGCTGTGGGCGCGGAGAGCGCGCCGAAGCCGTCGTCCCCTCTCATTCCACACGGGCTCTGCTCTGCTCGCTAAGGACAATTTTATAGAGTTTTTCCATTTTAACATGCGGTTCATCTTTCCTAGGTCCGAGCCTGTGGGAGTATTTCACGGTCGTCCCGTGGGCCCCGTCCACCTTCACTGCTGCTCGGCGGCTTTGGGAACAGAAATCACATCGGGCGCCACAGAGAGACCAAGATCTCCAGGTCAAGAAGAGCATCCCCGCTGGGACGGCCTGCCGCCCCCCAGCAGAGAGACCCGGCGGTCCCAGCAAGCTCTCCCCGTCCCCTCTTGCGTCCCACAGCCCTGATGAACAGACCAGCAGGACAGCCCCTCGCAGACCCTCACCCCTACTCACTGGGGCCTCAGCGGGAGGTCAAGTCTCCCTTCTGGAACCTTCTCTGTCCCACATCCCTCCTTCCGTCTGGCTGAGGAAAGTTCACCCAGATCTGGGAGCCAAGCAGGAGCCAAGTGAGCAGAGCAGACGGTGCTGACCTCGAGCCTCGGGACATGGGGCGTGGGGGCCACAGGCATCCGCCGGGGGGAGGGCAGCTGGAGCCTCTCTCGGAGACTCACTCGGGCTCTGCCGGCGAGCACGGCCCCCTGGGCTTCCTGTCGGCCTTGAAGGGCCGAGGTCAGAGGCGAGGCGGGATTTTGACAGTGTGGGGAGTTGGTGCCCCGTCCTCGGTTTCTCATCGCTCTGTCCAGAGTCCATGTGATTTGTGTCCTGAACGGAGCTCGCGCCATCCGTGTCCCGCCCAGTAAGCCTCGGCGGTCAAGAAGCAGGGACACTCTGCCCCTTGGTTCAAAATGGGGACACGAGAATCACAAACATACAGCAGACGCTGTTCCAAGCACTTTTCATGATGAACTCATTTATGCTCCCAACCGCCTTGTTTTCATCGACATCTCACCGTTGAGAAGACAGGGCCGTCACAGAGTCCCCAAGGGCCCATGGTCAGGGGTTGGGGCCATGGGTTGACAGACCCGGGAGCGAGGCCCCACAGCCTCGCTCTCAGTCAGCACGCCAGGCCGCCTCCCTCCGCCCAGGGTGCGAGGTCGTGGCCACCCACCCCCGGGCTACCCGTCCATCCGTCTCTCCTCCCCTCCCTCCACGGCTCTGTCCTTACGCATGACTGCAGCTCTGGCCCTGACCAGCCTTGGGCAGCCGTCCAGACGAGGGGGCAAAGGGAAGGAAGACGGGAAGACACGCATTGCTGCGGGCGTTGTCGCACGCACCGGGCTGCTCGCACGTGTCGGACACGCTCGCGTCTGGCTGACAGCCCTCTCCTGCCTGTGCGTGGGGTCGAGCTCCCTACCGACCCCTCCCCTGGGCCCTCCTCGTCCTCACCCCACCGTCCGTCCCCACACCTCCCACCGCCCTCACGCTCCCCCAGGAGAACCTTTCTACTCTTCCCCAAACTTTCCCCGAGTTCCAACAATGCTGCCTTTTGCCAAGGCGTCAACTTCATTTACGGAAGGAAACTCATGGGATTTTCTGTGATGAACCACCCAAAAGGGAGGGACATAAGGAGTGGGTTGTATTGATTATTCAAATGATAACCAGGCATGTCCAGTAGCCCACGGCCCGGGCAGCCGACCCTGTGACCAGGGACACGCTCCTGGCTCCGGTGTGAAGATGGGATGAACCGTGAGCTCGTTCTCGCGTGTGTCACACCGGCGTGCATTCAGATGTCAGCACGCAAGCTACCGCCCGGGGACAGCCTGAGCCCCAGGACACAACGGAGTCTTTGTGTTTCCGCCTGGAGCGAAGAAAAGAAAACAGCCTTGATCAATAGCTGACGCGATGGTCGCTGGGTTTTCAAACACAGAAACACAACCTTCAAGTGGGCTCCGTAGAGCCAGGCCCGCTGCTTCCTCGTTGGTGCGCTCTGTCCGCTTCGACCTCCTGTGAAGCTGCCGCCCCGGGACAGGGCTGCAGACCAAAAATGGGATGAAGACAAGAAAGAGTAATCCTGCTTTCCACTCTTGGGGTTTTGAAATGACGACAGCATCGATGGCCTCCGTGTGACGTTCAGTGTCTGACCGTCTTCCTCCTCCTTCCCGGCGGATGCCGGCTCAGCCGCCGGCTCGCCGAAGAGAGGCAGCGGGTGTGTATGAAGCGTGTGGCCGCGGTGAGTGCGGCTCGCCCTCGTCCGAGGTCCTCTCTTGGGACCGGGCTTCCTGAGCCCTTGGGGCGGTGGCGGCCACGCAGCCGGACCGGGGCCGTGGGTGCGCGTACAGTCCGGATGGGCCATCGAGTGGCCGGTGTGGGTCCTGCCAGCCCTCGTCACTTTCCCCTGGCCCCTGGATTTGCCAGTCCTGGGCCAGAGGAGGACCAAACCAGAGGCCCCACGGCTGGCGCCCAGTGGACACGCGGCACCGTCACAGAGCGTCTGCTACGCGCCAGACCCCGTCCAACCCCTGCAGCTGAGGCCGCCCTTGCGCAGCTCCGTTTGCCGCGGCCGCTCCGGGCAAAGCCAGGGGATGTGCTCCTGACGCAGGTTTCTCATGCGACATGCGCTCCACCGGGCAGAACTCCTGCTTTGTTTCTCCCCGCCCCGATGCATTTCGAATCCCATATTAGTTACTTCCAATGCAGTCATCTTCAAAGAACTCACTGGTCCCAGATAGCTGCATTAATCATAAACTCTCAGAGAAAAGCTCGTGCCCGGGGCTCTCCCCCCACGCTCCACACCACGGCAGAAGCACCCAGGACCGCAAACAAGACCTAAAAATATGCCGTGGCCTCAATTAGGAAGAGCAGTTGTGCAAGGAAACTGAGCCAGACGGGGTCGGGAGCTTCTCCTGGCCTTCTCATGGGAGCAGCGGGTCCGCAGCGACAGGACCTGGGGACAAACAGGCTTCCAAGGGTAACGTGCTGCTCGGGTCAGAGCTTCGAGCCTTCCAGAACTCAGCCAGGGCTCCATCCCTCAGGCGGGCCAGCTAGACAGGCTCATTTCTCACAAAGCAGGTCAGCATCAAGGGCAGCAAGAATCCTAAGACCGACAGCAAGGGCTTCTGTCCCCTTCAGCCTCCCCCAGCAGCAGCGTGCTCCTGTGTCCCGGCACGCAAAGGCAGAGCTGGTTGGAAAGGGGACAAGAGACTCCAGGAAGCACCCTGAACATCCTGCCCAAATCTGACCCAAACCGGCATCACTCACTCCTCCAGAGATGTGTGCCCGGCCCCCGGGGGCGGGCTCCCAGAGCCCATCCTGGAATGGACTGGCGGGACTCGACTTTTCCCTGATGTAGCTGACTCGTTCCTGGGGACCTGGGCCTGTTTCTGCAGGGCAGCATCCCCCTGAGAGCCCACAAACCAAGATGGGCCCGTCACTCGACACCCCCGTCACTTCTCTGCGGCCATCTGACCTCCACTGGCCACGATCCCCGTGTTCGGACCTGAACACCTCCCCACCCCCGCCCCGGCTTGCTTTCCCGCGAGGCCAGGGTGAAGGTCATTCTGTCCCTGCCCTGAGAGCCGGGCTCATGTTCTTCGAAGGCGCGCAGACCTGCCTGGACCAGACACGCCAGCCCCCAGGCCCTCCGGCCTTCGCCCGAGACTGGAAAGAGCTCTGCCCTCCCCTCTGCTGGGGCCGTGTTTCCATGGGAAGCCACATGTGCTACCCGGAGCCATTTGCTCACTACTGCTATTTGGATTTTGTGACTAGCAGACCAACATTTTTCCCACTGGCCTTTCGGAGGGTCTGGAAGGCGGCAGAGACGCGACAGGCCCAGATTGCTGGGACCCAGAGGTTATGGGGATGGTCAGTGGAACTGGAGGCCCAGGAAGCCTCTCCCACCTGTCGGGTCCCCCTGCCAGGGCTGGGGTGCACCATGGGCCTGGAGACCAGCCTGCAGGAGGAGGACCGCTCCCCCTGGGGGCTAGCGCGCCGTGTCGCCAGACCAGGTCTGATGGGGTCGGTTGGTCACCAGCCAGCTCAGTCCCCGGCACGGCCCCCAAGGCAGACGGCCTCCCCGGGGCACAGATCCTTGGTCCGATCAGGCGGAGGGTCGGCCCACAAGGCCACGTCGGGTGCCCGGCCGAGCTCCGGAGACGGACGGCAGGCGCCTCTCAAACACGGCAGACCCCACGGGGCTGGGCGCAGGCTGGATGGCCTCGTCCTGGGGGTGCTGGTCCCGGCCCCAGGCGCAGAGCCGGCGCAGGACTCCCGTACACCTGGAGTTCCACCTGGTGCCCGGCTCCCGCGGCGCCTGCTGCAGCCCACCTCGTGGACGGACGCGGCCGAACCACCCTTGCTGTTCTCCCCGACTCCTTTCCCCTCCTCTCGGGTAAGTCGCGACTCTGCGGAGCCTTGGGCGGAGGTGAAGCGGTCATGCAGAGACCCCGCCGCTCCGCTCTTCCGTGAAATGGTCTCGCTCCTCGGGAGACAACACCTCTCTCTGTCCCACCCCTGTGATACGAAAATAACATGTCAAGGTTTTATCTAGTTTTGTACAGGGACCAAGTTTTCACTGAACAAACAGAACGAGTGACCGAAGGCAGCCTAGACGAATGAGGAATCGGGCACATTTTTTTTAAGTTTTATTTATTTACATTTATAAATAAATATAATAGATAATATAAAATAAATAAATATATACATAAATACATATATTTATAAATACATATTTGTTTATTTATTTATTTATTTATTGGGGGAGGGGCAGGGGCGAGCATCTCCAGCAGACTCCCCGCTGAGCAGGGAGCCCTACGGGGGGCTCGATCCCATGACCCTGACATCATGACCTGAGCCGAAATCCGGAGTCACACGCTCCACTGACTGAGCCCCCCCCCCAGACACCCCACAGAATCAGGCTCTTTTCTAACAACTGGGTTGTAACGTGACCGAGAAGTCTGGCCTGGGTCCCCGCACACTATTCCTAAATATACTTGTGACTTATTTTCCTCCATTTCTCGTCTTACCCTGAAGCAGCCAATGTTTTTCTCCCAATAATGTCACCAAAGACCCCCACAGACACCGTCCCCAAGCCTCACCAGGAAGTGCCTTCAGGACAAAGAAAGAGAAACAAAGGCCAGGCTTGGTGAGAGCAGAGGCGAGGAGGCCGCGGGGATGGGACTCAGGAGTCCGCCGCCGGGAAGACGGCAGCAGGTGTCGCCAGCCCCGCCAGGCGGCCTGCTTCGAAGGAAGGAGCTGCAGGGGCCAGAGTCTCCCCTCCCTCCCTCGCCCCCGTCCACCCTCCACGGAAAACTAACGGGAAACCAGCAAAGCCTCTGCCATCCCACCGCCCGGGGCAGTGCTTCCAGCGGGAAGTGGAATTCTCCGAAGGAGGTCTCTGGAGCTGGGCCTTTCGGTCCCTTTAACGGGAACAGCCGCCTCCCGGCGCCTTTCCCCAAACACAGGGATCGCCGCCCCGTGTCAGGACGTGGGGTGACAGTGCAGGACACCAGTGCCAGTCCCGGATGGCGTGGAGCTTCGTGTGGGGGACAACCAGGGAGGCCTGGGGCCACGCGTCTATCCCCGCCCATCCTCACCCCTGCCGGCGAGGGCTGCAGGGCACCCGTCCCTCCTGCGGCCGCAGCACCTGGCCATGGCCGTTCTCCATCCGGGGTGAACCCTCAAGATTCTCTAGGCTTCGGCTGCCAGAAATCTGTCATGTTCTCTTACGGCCATTTCTCATAGAAGCCTCTGCGTTTTGTTTTCCTCGGCGGCACCTCTCACATCCTAATCCCCGATATCCGTCAACTGCCTGCAGGACACTGTGCCCCCACCGGGCATGCCTCAGTCCCGCACACGGCTCCAGCTCTGTGACATTGTCCACTCCTTCCTTCTTGACGCCACCACTCTCTGTGGCTTCGGAAGACCTTTCCTCCTCCACACGACCCTGTTCCCGTCCGTCCAGGGTGGCCCGAACTCCGAGCTTCCTGATGAGTCTCCACCCCCCACTGCTGTCCCAGCACCTCCTTTACATGTCACCCCAAACTGCCTGCAAGACCAAATCCAAGCCCCAGCTTAGGAGGCAAAGCCTTCCAAGAATATGTCCTTCTCCGCCAACCCAACTGTGTAGAGCACATCACGCCTCGGACGGCAGCCCACACCGTCCCATGAGCCCTGTCCATGGGCGCCTTCTCCATACCGCCCGCACGTGGCCCCGGACGTCCCAGAACCTTCCAGATGATGTGGACAAGGCTCTGCTCTCCCTTCTGCTTCCCATGAGCCTGATGCCAGGCCAGCTCACGCTCCACTCTACCTCAAGGCTTTGAGTGTTTCAGACTCTCCTCCCGCCTCAGACTCCCGGTGCCGTCTGTGGGCTGTTCCTCATCTGGCAGCCCTCGCGGGCATGAGCCACGTACATGAGGACGTGAGCATCTTCAGGAAAGAGGAAGGCCTGCCCCATGAATCGTTGTAAATCATTCTGCCCGTCTCCGTCTATGCAGGAGCTCCGTGTGGTGGGAACAGTCAGAATAGTTAGTAACTGCACTAATTAGCACACGGGTGTTGTATAAATGGCAAAATATATCCCCCTGGTTCTCTAAACAATGAAATTATTCCATAAACATGTGTTTGTACATAATCATTTACCCAGATCAATGAATTCCAGCACAAATTTTTTATCCAAGCCTTCCAGTACTTTCCGAGTCATCAACAGACCTCGGAAGGTGTGGGAACGATTTACGGTTGGTACAGGTGCTCCGGGAAGAACACCTGTTCATGACAGGGGACTGCACGGCGTCTGCAACGACACCCTTACTAATTACATAGTCATCAGGTGACTTTGGTCTCCATGGAGAAGTTCTCTGGACCTCGATGACCCTGTTCATGGTACAGAAACCCTGGTCAGTGCTTGCTGGAGTCCAAGGGACTACTCCAACCCAGCAGCACTGTCTGGCACTTCGTGGGTCCAGTGTCTCCACCATCAAACTGGATCGTGAGCGCTGGCTGTTGGGTTGTTGTGTTCAGTTAGCGGGCAGCCTTTGCTCCATCTTCAGAACCTCACATGGCCTTTAACCTAATTCCAGAATGCCAAAAATGTGAAAACCGTAACACTTCATTTTATTTTCTTAGTTCTTCCAATTAGACCACAAGTGCATTTTTACGTAATTTATTAGACAAGCTGGTTGCTTTTCCTCTTGGAATAGGTATTCATGTTTCATTTCAAATGTCGTATCTGATTTATTCCCTTGAATATCAGCCTCCACTTTTCCCTCCTGGTCTCATTCGCTGATTTTATATATTCATTGGCTCACAATGAACACCCACCAGGTGGGAGGCACCGTTCCAGGTGTGCGGGACACATCAGCCAGGACTATCAGCAACAGAATAAGGGAGATCTCTGCCCTGGGAGGCTGATGGTGTAGAGGAAAGAAAGTAAATATTAAACAGAGCACGAGAGAAAGCGCCGTGTGCGTCAAGGAGAGGAGCGGGTGTGGGGAAGCCCCGGACTGGGGACAGCAATCCAGAGCATCTCTCACCTACAAGAATAAGTACGTGACAGCTTTCTCCATCCTCGCTGTAATGACTGAATCAAGTCTTTTCTACGATGCTAAGGAAAGTACTGACTCCTCTGTTGGAGCGTCATGTTATGAAAGCCTGTCTTCAAATATCTAACCACCTTGTTATTAGAGACACAGCACAGATGCAGACACCCAGCTGTACCGGCTACCCACGAGGCCCACGAACTCTCCCAATTTACGTCACGCCTAGTATTTATTTCTCTCCTCTGTTTTCTTGATATTCGAAACAAATATAAAGCTTTGGGGGCAAAGATAAAAGGTGATCAACTTACATATTTTATTTAATCATCCAGATATAATCAAATGTGGTCATTTTAGACAACTTAAATGAAAACATCCGGAAACTTTGATGAAAATGGGGTAGCGACAATATACCCTCTCTATATAATTAATTACAATTGTTACAATTACAGTGTAATTATAATTACAGGGACATTGTTTATGCATACCTGATGTGTTTTATTTGGGAATATTTCCCGGGGAAATTGTTCAAAGACTAATAATAATGATTGAAATGTACGACATGCACCCTTCCACACCCAGGAAATCATGAAATCATCCAACTATCTTCCAAATCCCTGTGTTTTGCCCTTCAAATACATTATTACAATATTCTTAAGTGAAAGTAATGAAGTGTGGCCAGTAACAGTTGAAATTTTGCTGCCTGGGTTCGTCAGTTTTCCCGGAAGTCATTTTCACGCTTCAGCAGCTACATACTTTCACTCCGCAGCATCAACATCTAGTTCACAATGAAGCATCTACATCAGTGTTACCCTTTTTTTTTTCCAAGGGCTATTAAGTGTTTCATGTCTGAAATGCTTGATTACTTTTAGTCGCAGAGGTAGCATTAAAGATGGGGATAGTACTTTCTAAACATTTTTCATTTACTTTATTGATATCTTTTCATAAAATTTTTCCCAAGTTTTTATTACTTCCAATGTTTACTATGTGAAACTGAATTAGGATATTCTTTTAAATTTTTCCTCATTAATTATTGCAAGGGTTTGTTATGGAAACCATGAGCCTCTAAGAGTACATGATTATCTTTGTGCTAAAATATGTAGATGATTAACATTTTCAATTTTTAACATTACAAACGTTGACACCATTTGTGTCTGCCTTTATACCAATATCAATAAGCCTCTCATATTTTGTCGAAATAGTAAAATTGTTTTTAATTCAGGAATGCTGCTTTTCTGATTCATTTTTGCATAATATCAAATCCTGTTCCAAGCTGGTCTGGTATTTACACAGTATCAGAAGGTGCTCCCAGCTGCAGATGTTATTACTTCTTCCTAGTTCCCCCAAGATTTCGAAGATGGTGACTGTGAGATTTAAAGGGACCATTAACCCATTTATCCAGAGTGGTGTTTGCTTGTAATATTTTATTATAAATCCTGCAGTTACTACCTACATAGAAACAAAGCGCACCATGAAAATGAAACTACCAGTTTCTCGGGAAACAGTAAGACAGGAAGCTGGGGTATCCATGGCCGTCATGACGGTCTGTGACAACGAGCATGAGCTACGTTAGAATTCCTATGATTATGAAACAGTGCCCCTCTTCTGGCTTCCATTTTGCTGCTTCTCAGCCGCTTTGGAGACAATGCAGTGTCTTCGCACACGGTTCTTCCCGACAGGATGTTGTTGCCCGGCGGCATCTGGGTGTGCTACTAGGTCTCTGCCTCACTTGCCACTGCACAGCTGAACTGAACCGAGTTAAATTATCAGCATCGAGGGTTATCCTTTTCAACATGCAAATGGCTTTTACGTCTAACTAAAGGAGTGAAGAGTTGACTATCCCCATCTGTTGCCAGCACCGCCCCTCCCCATGCCAGCACGAGCCTGGCCCGCCCTGGGTTTCCAGAGCCGGTGGGCGTTCGTGGTCAATGTGCTTTGATGGACCTCCCTCTTTGGTGCTTCTCCCAGCCTGGACCAGACTGCTTACACCGTTCTATGTCAGGATCCGCAGGCCTCCCCCATGGAGCTCGAGGCTATGTTCATCACCCTGGCATCTTAGGCCAATCTAGTACTGGACTGTCAAAAAGCCTCGTGGCTTTACCTGGTTTCCTTCTCTGAGTGTTGTGAGGACAAAGGGGAATGCGCACAGAGGGCCTGGTTCATCTCAAGAAGCAGTTCAGCAATAGCTATCCTCATCATACGCGCTTGAACCAGACCTCTGGATATTATCTGGGTTTTCCCCTGACTCTTTTGTCATCCATGCCGACACGAGCCATGCTCCCGCCCTGGCATTTCCTGTGTGTGTGCTTTAGGGTCAGCTGCAAACGTGCCCCCATCACCCCTTCGACTTGTCCTTTCAAGGCCTGGATTCTATCAATTTTCAACTAACTGCAGGTCCGATCATCCCATTTAGGTATTTTTTAATCAATATTCTGTTTCTCTTCTTTCTTCTGTTGCTTTCACGTGGAGAATTTCCCAACATCCACACAGAAGAATAAACAGTAAAGCTGTGACCAGTTAAGTTTATAATTTGCTGACTAATGCTGCCATAGGGTTGATGAACACTGCAATTCTTACACAGATTTGGAATTTCTTGCAGCCTCTCTCAACTGTCTAAATGTTTAGACACATGGTATCTAAGCCATACTATGTCTCTCCCCAAGTACTCTGCTCCCAGCTTGGCCCGTGAATAGAGAATGATATAGTTTTGTTTACAGTGGAGTGGGAGAGTCTTTTTTGAGAAATACCAAGAATTAGGGTTTCCAAGCTGGGAGGGATTCTTTAGAGAAGTGGGAGAGTTGCTGTAACCAGCGAGGTTCATGGCGGCAATGCTGGAAGTGAGAGTTTTATCAGCGGGAGACCTGTTTCTGCAGACCATGTGGACAGCGGTCTGGAGCACTGTCCTCCCTCCTGTAGCCTCTCAGTGCCCACCCACGAGTCCATGGAGGAGGGAGAGAAAGTCACAGGGCGTCAGTGCTGGGAGCCCGGGGTCATGGAAGGCATGACTGGGGAAATGCAAATAGGCAAACCTTAGCTTCAGGTCAAGATTTCAAAAGCATCCACCCCAAATACATGCACGTGAAAGCTGTCGTGGGAGGTGACACTAACCTCCTGCACTCCGCCCGTATCTGTCCGTTGAGGTTCTGAGCTGGGAGAAACCTGCTTCTAGTCAGAAGCATTAGCTGAACCGTCCTGGTCAGATAAACCCAAGGCTGCGCAGGTGGCCTTCTCTGTGGCTGGCTCACCTCTCCCCATCGGGGCACCCGAATCCTCTTGCTTTGAACTCTTTCCCTGCAACCTCCTCCCTTTATGGGCCAATCAATAAAACCTGGATTTGCAGCCCAAGAACAAGCAAAGAAGAACCAGATCGTCTGTCTGACCTAGCCTTCATCATCATCATCATCGTCATTATCACCTGAGGCACAGACGAAGTTCACGCAGTGATGAGGTAACACCAGGTGAGATGGTGAGAGACTCACACGAAACCCCGTGGCCACGTGGGAGTAACGGGACTGTCTGATTCTGTTTAAAACAGCATCAACCAAATTCCCGGGCCTCGTGGTCCGCGGCTTCTGAGTGGGGGCCGGGGGGCTCATACTACACTCAGGACTGTGTCCTTCACACAGGGTCTACCGTCTCGGACTCCCTCAACACCAGGCAGGTGTGGGCTATGTTCACAGGGCTGCCATGCAGTATCTCCACCGCGGATGGCCGACAGACAGGTCCCTTACAACACCAGCACCAGCCGGCTGTGACCGTCTTCCTCTGGCCCCGAGACCCAACTCAGCGCTGGAAACCGTGCACCGCACACCGTCCGTCAGCTCTCCGAGCACCCTGGCTACAGTCCGCCGATTGCCCTAAATAGGTCCCCAGCCACAGCCGAGCTCCTGCAGCCTTCTCCCCCAGCTCTGCCCCTGCGCTCCTGCCCCCACCTGTCCAGGCCTGTTGGCCGCACTACCTCCCGGCCCTGCCCACCGCACCACAGTCTCCCGCTCCCCACGCTCCTCCCCAAATGCCCCTGCTCAGACCTCCAGGACTCCAGAATGACAGAGGCTCCTAATCTGTCCCACACCAGGACACCAACTGGTTTGTGTGGTTCTAGAGACTTTCCTCCCATCTGGGCATTCAGAGGACGCTTGACCCCTCGAATCTCCCGGCCCCTACCCCAGCCCTGGCTCCAGCCACTTCCTCAGCCTCCACCATGCCACTTCTCTGGGAAAAGTCTGTCATTCTCTGTGACACATGCTGTGGGTCCACCTTCCCCTCAGCCCCGTCACATTCCCCACACCACAAGCCCGTTCTGCAGATCAGGACGCACCTCGGAACGGCAGGACCCGCCGGCTGAGCAGGGCCAGAGCAGGTCCGGGGCGGTCCCGCAGCGGGGGCCTCAGATCGTTCCCCCCCGAGAGTCCTCGCCACGTGCGCCCTCTCCTTCCCGGGCGGCTGTCCAGGCCCCTGACGTGCGGGAGGAGCTCCGGATGGGGAGGGGTGCCCGACTGGAGACTACAAGCTTGCAGTAAGTCCCACAGCAGAGACGCCAGGGAGATGCAGGAGTGAAGGGAGGAAGTGAGGGGCGAAGCCGCTTGGGCTCCAGAAGGAAAAAGGCGAGTGTCCCAGGCCGCGGCGGCCACCGACTGGGAGCCTCGGAGGCGCGGGGAGCGCAGGGCGCATGGCGGGGCCTTCCCTGCCTCCCAGGGCGGCGCGGGGACACCGGCCTGGCTCCAGTCCTGCCTGCCCCCCCACCCCCGTGCTGGGGGATCCTGCCCCCAACTGTGTCCGCAGATGTGACCTCGACCCCCCGCCACTCCCGGGGCCTCCTCCGCACAGGGGCATCCGTCGTCCAAACGCTGCTCCTCCCCCTCGCGGCCCGTGCCCGGTGGGGAAGGATCAGGGGAGCAGCATGGGGACTGCCGACCCCCTGGGCGCCCTAGACACAGACGTGACTGAAGGACGTTTGAGGACATCAGCCTGGTCAGCGCCTGGTGACAGGGGCGACCACGATCCTCATGGTGGGCGCCACGCAGGGCGTCACCTCACTCTGCCATCCACCTCAACTAACACGACACCGTGTGTCGACTGGGCCTCCGTTGCAGAAGCCGGTCAGGGTTCTAGTCGGGCAAGGGCGGCCTCCTCCCGCGCTTTCCTCCCCGACTGCACTGCCCTCCTCCCACCCCGGGCCCGGGGACGGGGCTCCACCTCACGGGCCCCCGGGGCCACCCAGCTCCCTGGGGACGAGCCGCGGACCTCCGAGGCCACCTGGAACCCTGGGATGGCCGTGCCCGCCACCCCCCCGCCCCAGCCGTGACCTCCGCGGGCAGCGGGTGTGGATCTCCTGTGTCCTGTAGCAGGCGCCTGGGCCACCCAGTCCATGGCGAGCCTCAGGGGCTCCGGGGGCAAACAGACCCCCCCCCACCCCGGTGACTGTCCCTCTGGAGCAACCCGCCCTCCGTCTGTGGCTGTGGCGGAAGACAAGCCTTCACAGACACGCAAGCACGAAGCACTCAAACCGCGCCGCGTGGGAGCCTCGGCCCGGTCCCCCGGTCGTGAGTAACCGGTCAGTCGGACCAGCTCAGCTGATGACACCGGCTGAGAGGTCACGCCTCAGAGCAAACACAGGGCCTGAACGACTGTTTGAATCTGTCCTGCGCCTGCCCCCTGCCCCGCCCACCCCGAACTACTCGGGCTTTGCCTGGGCACTTCCCCAGGTCAAGGACGGGCGCTGGTGCAGGCGCACACATCTTCCCGCCCGCGTGGTCCCAGGAGGAGCGGGAGGCGAGGGGCCGGCGCCGACGGGTAGTCGTTCCCGCTGGTTTCGGGGCCTCCGAGTGCCCGCAGAGCTGCAGCGCACGCGCCCAAAGCCGCCCGCCGCCCGCAGCTCTGATGCGACGTCATCATCTCCGCGAGGCCAGTCCTCCGTCCGTCGAACAGGGGAGGAGACCGAGCAGACACAGGCGGCCGCTCCGCTGGGGCCGAACACCCTGACTAGGCATCCCTGACCTTGAACGTCGTCACTGCAGAGCTGCTTCTTGACCCTTCACGTGAACACCAGCCGCCTGCCGGCCCTCGCCAACGTGCACTCCCGGGCGCCTGAACGGCGGAGGCTAACAAACTCCTCCAGGAGCGAGGCACCCTTCGCCGGCAGGGCCTTCGTGCCCCGTCCTCCGGGACAGCTCCCGCCCATCCCTGATTCCATGACTGGTCTCAGATTTGCTGTCAGTCGAGACCCCCAGGGGAGCAGAACCAACACAGGCATCTGAACAGAGGAGGATTGTAAGGAATCGGCTCCAGGGGTCTGGGGAGCGGACAAGTCCAAAGTCCAAGGAGCCGGTGGGCCGGCTGGAGACTCGGGGACGAGTGACACCAGCTTGAGTCTGAAGGCCATCTAGAGGTCGAACTCCTTCTTCTTAGGAAACCTCAGTCTTTGCCCTCGAAGCCTTCAGCTGATTGGACGAGGCCCACCACATTAATGCGCATTCCTCAGAGCTGACTGATTTAAATGTGAATCCACGCAGTAACTCCACAGCCGCATCTGCCGGGGTGTTCGAACAAACAGCTGGTCATCACAGTTGACACAGAAAATTAGCCATCACGAAGTTTCACCTTCTTCCTTCCCTTTATCTGGCATCTACGGCTCAAGCTTTGTATCAGCCTCTGAAACGGCTTCTCCACAGCCCCTTCCCTCCAGTGCCCTTCCTCAGCACACCCAACGCCCCACCTTCCCATCTCCAGATGCAACTCTGACAAAAGCCCGTCACTTGTTCTCCCCGTGCAATCTTGCCGCATTCATCTCCTGCACGCCCTCCCCCCAGAACCTCAAAGCCTTCCCTTTACCTAGAGCAGCAGGTTTCAAACGTCTGGGGCCTGGGATCCAATTACAATTATCGAGGACCCCAGCCAGCCTTGGTTTACGTGGGTCCTGTCTACAATACTGTGTTTGAAATTAAACCTGAGAAGTATTTAAATTCTGCATTAATTCCTTCAAAAATAATAATGCATCCATTTCATGTTAGCATAAATGACATACTTTTATGAGAAAATGTATTTCCCAAATGAAAAAACAAGGTTAAAAAAAGGTACCAGAAAAGTGTACGTTTGCAGATATCTTTAATGTCCAGCTTCACAGAGGAAAGTTGGACCCGTGTCTGCTTCGGCATTCAGTCCATTGCGATGTGTCGCTTTGGTTGAATCCAGAAAGGGAACAATATTTTAAGATAGTTGTATTTTCAGATCATCGAAGAGCTCTTCCTTTGGTAACACACCAAAACGAGAGACGCGTTTATTTCTTAAAGATTAACTGCGACGTGAAATCCGTAAGCGTATCCGTGAGCTTTCCACGCTCTCGAGTGTTAGAATCTGTTAGCCCGTCTCCCACTGAATTGCCCCCAATGGGTCTTTCACTCGTTTGAGATTTTGGAATAGCAAGCAGGGGTCGTTTGGAAAAGTCCGATTCGCTGGGTTTCGCAGATCTTGCAGGTGTTGACATATTTCACACAGTATTAAAAAGTCACGTTGGTTACTATTACCATCAATCTCTTCAAAAAAAGGTCTTTAAATATTGGGAAGCTGTCAAGCTTGTGTGATAAATACACGTTTTCCAAGATTCTAATTTTCACACAAAACTTCAAATTTGGTCCTTGCCAAGAAATATTGTCAGTTATTCCCCTCGACGAGACAGGCTCACTTTGGTCATTTTCTGGAAAATGTCTGCCAAGGACCCAAATTATTGGGTCACTTGTTCTTCTGAGTAAAAGGGGGACTCAATGGAGAAGTGGGGGGGTTGGGTCCCAGCAGGAGCTCTGGGGGGGGACAGCCTGTCACCGCCTCTGCGTGCAACAGAGCTTGACTCCATCTACGGACTCGACGGTTGAGACTCACTGGAGTGATTCACTGTTTGCAGCTGACATCGGCCCTTTGTTCGTCACTGTCCCTTAGTGTGAAGGACCCAGTGACCACGCGTGCGGTTGGAGCTGCCGTGCATGTCTGTCCGGACACAAAGACGTCACAGTTTCGTTACAAATGTTATTTGTACTCAGCTTTACAGTTACAACAGTATGACAACAGTTTGGGTCGCGAGGACCCCAAGCGGGGTCCCCAGGGAACCCCACTCTGAGAACCGCTGGCCTGGGGCTCTGTAGTCATCCAGCTCCCAACGCCCAGCACCGCGTGAGCGGCCGGTGTATCCCTTCACTTCGGAGAACAACCAAACAACCTTTCATGTCCGTCAGACCCGGATTACAACCCTAGCTCGGCTATGAGCTGCGTAACCTGCTGAAAACGCACACGCCTCCATCGATTTCCGTCTCCTCCCGTCGGTAACACGGCATCGTTGTGGGGGTCGACGAGTGAGCGCGGGGGCGCCGCCATCGGTGAGCGCCCGCTCCCTCCCGCGGTCCTCGCTGGGGCTGAAAGGGCTGTGATTCTCTGAGAGCCCGGACGCGCCGCGACTTGGTCCTTGAAGGGAGTTCCCAGGTCTCCAGAGTGACGCTCGCTACGACACCGTCCCGACCACGAGTGGTCCGTGACCCGCCTCTTCGAACGCGGACGTCAGTGTTTCCGGAGTTACTCGTTTCCAGGCGAGTCCTCCGCTCGTTCCTTGTCTCACACGTGTACGTCCCCCTGCGGCCGAAGGGCAGCCTCCGGAAGCCAGACTGTTTCGAAGCCCCTGGAGCTCCTTCGCTTTGGCGCCGCTTCGCTGGAGAGCGGACCGGCCCACTGGGCACTGGCTTCAAAGCCACGGTGATGACCACCATCTCTCTCGGTGCTGTGGGCCGGGGATACAGAGGGGGCATGGCAGGGGGTCGTCCCCGCTCCGTGACGTCTGGCGTGGCCGTCATCTGAAGGCTCTTCCACCCCCGTGCTGGGAGCCCAGCGGGTCCGTCAGCCTGAACGCCCACAGGTGGCCTCCTCCCGTGGCCTGGGCTTCCTCACGACGTGGCAGCCGGGTTCCCAGGGCGGGGAACCTGACCGAGAGAGCCAGGCAGGAGCTCCTTCCCACGCCACAGAGCCTCGTCACCGGTCAGCAAGTAACAAGGTCCCACGGGTGTTCCAAGAGAGGACCCACTGACCGCACCCCCCGGGGAGGAATGCCATTCAGGCTAAGTTCCGGGAAAACTATGTGTCAGGAGTGAAATAGGCAGGTGTGGCCGCCTTTGCACAATGGCATCCGTCACACCCTCTGAAGTCCTTGCAAACGCAGGCAAGCGCGCCACGGGAACGCGTGCGTGGAGAGGGTTTTTCTCAGCTGTGGGATGGGTCGTGGCGCAGCCTAGACGGTCACGTGACTTACGTTCCCTGCTCGGCTCACCTGCTTCTCCCCCAGCGAATGGCAGGTTCCTTGAAGGCGGAAACTGAGTCTTGGGGCCTCAGGTACCCGCAGCGCCTCATAGGTGCTCAGCAAGCCCCGGCTGGAAGGAAGGACTTAGGAGGGAAGGGGGGAAGAGGGGAGGGTCTTCAGACTGCTGTGAAGTTGAAGACCCAGTGATACCGGCGGTTCTAGCTTCAAGACCCCGCTCTCGGCAGGGACAGAAAAAGAGGTGCTCTGCGATGGAAGGGAAGCAAACGTGAATTAATTCGCTGCACTACTCTCTCCCCAAGGCCAAGAGCCGTCTTTGCCGGAAGGTGAAAAGAGTCAGACTCCCAGAAAGCTCATCTCGGGACACATTTTGTAAATTGAGAAGGTTGCCCCAGAATGTTCTGATGCAAATCAAGTAAAAGCTACTGTACCGAATAGCACGTCTGCCCGTGCCGACTTTTTATATGCCAGCGGATTTTGCTCCTTTACGAGAAATGATTCATTTAAATCTCTAATGTACATTTCCTTTGAAAGCCATAAAATGAACAGAACAATTCAGATAGTCAGCATTTTTTAATACTGGTGCTGGGTCAGAAACGGAAGCTTTCTTATTTTGAAAATTAAAGTTACCGTGTGGGTGGCTCAGGGGGTTAAGCCTCTGCCTTCGGCTCAGGTCATGATCTCTGGGCCCTGGGATCGAGCCCAGTTGGTCGGGCTCTCCGCTCAGCAGGGAACCTGCCCCTCCCCCTGCCTCTGCCCCTCCCCCTGCCCCTGCATGCTCGCTCGCTCTCTCTTCCTCAAATAGGTAAATGAAATATTTTTTAAAAAATAGCTGGTGGAAAATAAGAGTTAAATCCAATAAATCTGGAGGTTCACATAAAATCTGATCATGAAAATCAGCCATTTTAGCTACTCAAAGATCATGAAAATGGAGAATGTTCTCAAATCCGTCCTGAGCTGGGAATTCTCCCAAATTACTCTCTTAATATTTCTATATGACATCATCATCATTTTTAAGTGACTATGCTTTTCTCCCCAACACTCTGTTCTTGCTTCCATTGTCAGGCAGCCTCTTGTGAAACCGGCCCGTGTTCTGGGGCAAGCATGGTTTACTTTCCTCCGCGTTTCCCGCCCCCCAGACAGCACAGAGCCTCGGCACGGACTTTGACCTCTTGGGTTTTCCACCAGCCCCTGCTTTAAGAGCTTTTGGAATTATTGTAATTCATGTTTTTAATCTGTCATTTCTGAGTGTTTGAAAATACTAATTCTGATTTAATTTCAGAACAGGCCGTGTTCTCATTTGATCAGACGCCTGCTAACTTCCCAACTCCCCGGCAGGCAACCGCGGCTAATGGTTAATAAAGTCAACCCCACGCAGTGTCTCCAGCAAAGCCCGCTGCTTATCCTCGGACCTAAAAGTCAGAACTTTGGGCTTTCACAAGAAAGAGGAAGGAAAAAACCCTCGTCTTCCTTAAAAACAAAGGATGATCTGGTATGAATTTTTCAGATAACCTCCTGCATAGCCCCGCGCCCCGGAGCTCAGAGTGGCCCTCAGCCCTGGCCGGGGCCACTGTGAGCTGCCGCTCCTGCCCAGCCCATGACCTTTGAGACCTCGGGGATTCCAGAGTTTCCGTGGAATGTCAATTTATGAATGCGGAGGTCTGCCTCATCCCTTCCCACCTTAAAGAGATCCAGTCCGGTGACTAAAATGGAAACTTTTAAAAGAAGAATTATGTTTGCAAAATATTCGCTGGTGCTTAACTTTCAATATGCCTGCGCTAGGTACATTGACATTAATAATTAACGCGAGTCCTGAACTATATTCTTCCAAAACCCCGTTGGACTCAGTTTCACTACTCAAATCGGTTACTCCAAGACCATCTAAGAAAGAACATCATTTTATCAATAACTATGAAAAGTTATATATAAGTGTGTTACATAATCACTGTTTACTACATGATAATGTTATATATAATAATCATAATGTATAAATATTATAATAAAATATCAAATATTATATTGATATATAACAACTAGAGAAGTCAGATAAAAAAAATAAAATGTCAGTGGGTACTTATGTGATCTTTTGAGGGAAAAAGCCTATCTTTTTAACAGACGAAAGCAAAGAAATAAAGCAAGTAAAATAGTTTCAGATTTTATACCTAAAACGTTAAAATATCTAGATGTCAAAATTTCAATCGATGAAGTTGAAAGCAAATGAAAAACTAGAAGAAAACATTCGCGTTATATGTAAAAAGCAAAGCATTAATTATCTAACGACTTTGATTATTTTAAAAATCAGTAGCAGATAAACCCTGTGAGAAAAATGGGGAAGGGCAACCCTCGGCAATTCTTTCAACGTATGTAACAAACATCAAATAATATTCCACTTCTCTAGAATTCAAGGTCTATCTCAGAAAATGAAAAGTGAATTTCATCAATGAAAAAGTTGCACTTATTTCTTTTTTACGATGTTTCGATAAGCATCTTCTTTGGACAGGATCTGTTTAGCTGCACACTCTCCAACACCAGTGGAAGAAGATAAATTTAGGCGACTTTTCTGGAAGGAGTTTTGCCCATCCTTACCAGGAGGCTTAACATCTTAAATGCTATGTCCCATTTACTCTGGTTCTCTGAGCCCACGGGAAACTCAGGAATGAGCAAAGTTGTGGGTATAAGGATATTTGTTGTAGTGTCAATAGTAACCATGAAATAGTAGGTCCCAAATGTTCAAGAAAAAGAGAAGGGAGAAATTAATTGTGGGGGTTTTTCCTTCGATGGGAAACTACGCAGCCGTTTAGACAAACCTGACTCGAAGAATACTTCCTGACCTCGGAGAATGTTTACGACGATGTGAAGGAAAAGCAGCGGGGCTTCTCCCACCGCGTGTGCCGCGACCTCCATCGCCGCGACCTCCATCTCTGTGTTCATCACAAGTTCTGCTTGTGGGTTTTAAGGTATGTCCTCTACTCAGAGTCACCAGTATGCTGTATTATCCCAATTCTGTCGCACAGAAAAAAGATCAAAACAAAATCCCCGGAGTACATTGGTTTCCCCCCAAACTGGAGGAGAAGAGGTGCGATTGGCCTGCGATTTTGTTTTGGCCGAAGACATTATTTTTTCAAAAATCTCCGTAATGTATATTTATTACATTTAAAATTTGAAAAGGGGGCTACTTTAAAATGTAAAAACAAAATCTTTATTCTGGGATGAGATATGCTGCTAATTTGGGGGTTCTTTTAGATCTCCTTTCTTGAGGAGATCAGGTTTTCCTTAGATAATTTACCTAATGTGTGAGCACAGAGCCCTTTCGGTAGCACACCAAGACCACACGATGCCTACACATCTGTCGATGACTTCTGTCATTTTTTAAATTGATAAAAATTTTCCAAGTGAAAATTGGAAGTTAAATTCAATTCCTAATGTTTTTCTTACTGATTAAATATATCTTTGAGAAATAAACAATGACTTATTTTTTAACTTAAGAACTATGTTTTTGTTGAAAAAAATCTTTTTTTTTAATCTTTTTTTTATTTATTTGAGAGAGAGGGAGATCACAAGTAGGCAGAGAGGCAGGCAGAGACAGAGGAGGAAGCAGGATCCCTGCTGAGCAGAGAGCCCGATGCGGGGCTCGATCCCAGGACGCTGGGACCATGACCTGAGCCGGAGGCAGAGGCTCTAACCCACTGAGCCACCCAGGTGCCCCTGTTGAAAAAAATCTTAAGCAGAAAGCCATTAATTATTTCATAATTTCTCCTCCTGTTTCTATCTCAAGAGGCGGAGCTCAGCTAGTTGTGTCACCGACCACGTTACAAAGCGTGGACAGAGCTCGCGTCCCCGAGCAGAGACAGTAATCAGACGGGCCTGGCTAAGGACAAGAACAGCGTGTTTATAAACAGCTGCCAAGCTTGTAACCAGTCAAGCTGCAATTACCTTTAAATGACTTGTGTCCTCATCTTTCTGTTAAAACCCAGCCCATCCCCGGAAACGTGAAGATCGACACTGCCCGGAGTCGCGGTGGCCTCTGCCTCTGACTGCGCCCACCTCCCACTCCCTGTTCCTGCACCAGCTGTCACGCCTCCTAATCGGGCTCCTGGTTAAGCTCGAGGTCCCCCGGGCACAGCAGTAGCCCCTTGTGCGGCCCGGCGCGTGGCTGGTGCTCAGAGGTGCTGCGGCGTTCCGTCCCGATGGCAGCCTGCACTCAACCGACTGTGACTCTTACAAATTCCCAAGTTCAGAGGTGCCAATGTGCTCAGCCCCCTGGAGCCTATGTCCGGTGTCAAAGGCACACATCCTGGGCAGTTGGTGGTTTCAAGTCAGAGCCCCCCCGATGCTGCCTCCCCCCCCCGCAAGGCGCCCCCTGTGCGTGGAGGCTCTGTGGTAGTCCGTGGGCCCCGGGAGCCGGCCGTGTGCACCCCACCTCGTGGCCCGCAACCACCTGTCCCCACGAGTCCTGCCCTCTGTGCCCTCGGGTGCAGCTGTGGGCTTTGCCTTCATCCCCTCTCATCTCAGGGACAGGACCCTGCGCGGACTGGCCGGGCGGCCACCTCCTGCAAGGAACGTTCTCTGATCTGAACGCAGTGGCTCTGCCCTGTTCTCAGCAGGGGCGCCTGGAGGACCGCGGTCCTCCTGATGCTAAAGGAAACGCTTCCAAACAAAGCAAGAAACAAGCCAGAAGCTGTGATTTGGGGCATAAGGGACCTATCCTAGGATACCTGTATCTATCTCCCAGCCAGCGTGTAGCTTTCCTGCAGTTAGGGTTCCTTGAGGCCGGAACATTCCGGAGGGCAGGACGGGGCTCCGTTCACCCGGCAACCCCATGCTCCGCCTAGAGTAGCGGCTGCTTTGTGGCCAATCAGGGACTCGACTCAACCTTTGATCAGGGGGTCACCCGCGGGACCTTTAACATGAATCTAGTGATGATTGTTGGCTCTTTACGTGGAAATTTAACTTTGTCGTTTCATTTCCAAACCTCCAAAATCACAAATGTGCCTGAAGGAGGCGATTCGGGGAAACAGAGAAGCTGGAGCTGCGGCCTCCCCGCCATCAGCTGGTCCTCCAACCGCCAGGCCTAGAAGTCGGCTCGAGGGCGAGGTCCCCTGGCTGCTGTGTCGGAGAGCCACGGGGAGAGCCCTCACCCCGAGGACCCAAGCTCTCGCTGCCTTCCTGCGTGACGGCCGAGGGGCAGCCCGGCGGACGCGCACAGCCCCGTCTGTCGTTCCCTTGCTGACGGCTCATGAGGGGTGGACGCGAGGCATGGCCTGCTCTGTGCCAGGCAAGCGTGAGGCCGATGACCCAGGGGACCTCATTGTCCTGTTGCCGGCCTTCTCCTGCGTCCTGGAGCGTCCCCAGTGTGAAGGCCCCACGACAGGCAGGAATGGCACAGATTCCGGCCGGGCCACCGGGGACCCAGGGTGCTGGCTGTCCTCACGGTCCTGAGAGCTCCCAAGGGCCCCTCCCGACTGGCCAACTTCGGCGTGTCCAACCGCAGGCCAGATAGAGCCTGGCTCACTGTCTTGAGGCTGCAGGGCAGGGCCCACGGAGGCCACCTGGCAGCTGGGGACACCCGGGAAGTGGGAAGAGAGCAGGGTGCGGCCAACCTCCCTTTTCAGCACACAGCTCCTCACCCAGGATGGTCCCTACCTGCCATCCGGCCCTCTCCCCCTCACTGCCCCACCGGCCACCCAGCACCCCCACCCCCTGCTGTTGTGCCCTTACCCCGTGCCCAGCACCCCCGCCATCCCACCCTTATCCCTTCCCTCACCTCCTCCCCTCAGCCCCCTCCCCTGCTATCCTGCCCTCAGCCCTCCCGCTATCCTGCCCTCGCCCCCTCCCACGATCCTGCCCTCACGCCCCTCCGGCCTCCCGCCCTCACCCCTTTCCCATTCACCCTCCCCCTGAGGCCCCCACCCCCACTGTCCCTCACCCTCACCCCCTTCAGCTGTCTCTTGGTTTCCCCGGAGACCCATAAGATTCGGCCAGGTCCTTCCTGTCCGCCTTGGGGTCTCGGGTCTTAAAGCTGAGTCATTACAACGTGATTCCTCGGCGTTTCCAGCAACGACGCGCACTGACCTGACACCGCACGGTGTCTTCATCTCCAAACAAACGTCGTGTGATCGCTGGTGCATTTTACAGTAAACTTAATCGGGAAAAAATGCAATGAAAATGACACACGAAAGCCGTTTGCATCAAGTCCAAAAATAGCAAAAACGAAGAGCCTTCCGAAAGCAGTACCGTGGGGGCAGGAGTCTCTTGGGGTCCCCCGTGTTCCAGTTTTAATCTGGGCTCTGAGGGCACAGGTGTGCTCAGTTTGTGGAACTCACCGAGCCGGCGCGGTCGGTCTTTTCCATCTGTGCGTTACATTCCACAGCAATGAAGGTTGCCCGGAGCGTTCATGGGGGGCAGGGCTGGGTTACAAGGCCGGGAGGTGTGCGGGTGTCTGAGCGCATGGCGGGACTCGGCCCCCAGGTGCTTCCATGGGGCACGCAGGGCAGGGACGGTGCCCAGTTGCGCGTCCCCTGCCCTTGTCAGAAAGCCTCCGCTGCATAAACCCAGACCCCCGCACGGGTCGCGGGTGCTGTGGCCGCCCTGCCATCTTCCCCTGGCAGCGGCGCTGGGGGCCAGGACAATGTCCTTCCCAGTCATGGGCCGCGTTTTCCACGTTCATGCTCCTTTCACTGGAAGCCCAGCAACACGGGCCGCGTTTTCAAGAAAAAGGCATCTTAGTGACCAGACCCTGCAAGGCCTTGGGAGGCGCCGAGCGGGGCCGACGGGGTGTGGTGGCGCTCACACGGGGGACAGCATGACACGCAGCAGTGCCAAGAGCCCAGGTGGTTTTATGGGAAGTCACTGTTGCATGTTTCTGCTCGGCTGTGATAGTCCAAAGCAGGCCGGGAGAAAGGCGACCGATGGATCAGTGTTTGGGATCTCCCCACTCACGCCGAAGCCGAATGCTGAGTTTACAGAATCTGTTTCCAAGTGTGGCCTGCAGGTTGTCTGAGTGGTTTGGGACTGCGCTTCTAAGCGGTGGCCAGTGGTGTGGGCGGTCTACACACTCCTGCTGCCCTTTCCAGAACGGCGCCGGGCCTGCGGCCTGTCGGGGTCATTCCCTTTCATCCATCCTCCGTCACAGGGCCTCCGAGCACGGGTGTCGCCAACCGACACCTGGGAACACACACTCGCAGGGACAGAGGGCTGCCCCGCGAAGACTCAAGAGCCACAAACAAGGCAGATGGGGCAGCGGGTGCGGGAAGCCGCCCGGAGGGAACCCGCGATGCCCCACCCTGATGTTCGTGTTTTACTGCCCCTGCTTTTATGACGAGGACCTAAAGTAGTTCCTGATAAGAACTTAAAATCCAAAGTCTACCTCACTTTCAACAACTGTAATTTCAAAAGGGCCGAGCTATTAAGGTTTGGTTCAAAGTCCCAAAGCTGGATTTGGTGCTGGTGTCACCATCGCGAGTCTGGGGGCTTCCTCGGGAATGTGCAGCAGATCTCGGGTGGGGACCCTCTCCCAGATCACGCCTTCCCCTCTCAGCCTTGAAGCCATCTACCTCCAAGGGCTCCGGGAGGTATACTCTGGTCCAGGATCCTTGACGGCACTCTCGAGCAGGCATCCCCGAGCTCCGGTTGCAGGGCACGTGCAGCCCCAAGGAGCCACTGGCCAGGAGTGCCAGATGAGGCTCTTGCACCCGGGCTGGGTTCTGAATGTCCCCCCTGCATCGGGCCTCAGGAGCTGGGCCGGCCTGGCTTGGCTACTGCCCTCACCCTGGGAAGGCCACTGGCGGCCTCCTGCTCCGATGGGCGCCCATCGTGCCCAGCTGTAACCCTGCCTGCCTCCAGGCTCAGCTCCCGTGGAGACAGGGCTGACTCCCCGCCAGAGCACCGGCTGCAGACTTGGGTCGCCTTTGTCCTGATTACTCCACTGGACCTCAGACAGGCCCACGATGCTCTCGAGAAGGGAGTTCAGGCCTCCAGTAAGCGGCACCGTTGGGAGCATCAATGTGGTAATAAGGAAGCATAGGCCTGCTGGTCTGAGGAGCAGGGCTAGTGAGGCTTTGCCCGGGGCCCTCTGAAAGCGGGGGGTTAATTGGAGCGGGGACCCGAGGAGCAGGCGGGGGAACAGAGAAGGGAAAGGGGAACAAGGAAGGCAACCAAGGCTGATCAAGTTCACTGCTGCCGGCCCTGGGCGCGTGGGGTGTGTCCACAGTGGGGGAACTTGGGCAGAGCCCCAGCGGCTCCCTCCCCATGCCCCGTCATTTGGGGTTGTCTCTGCGCTTGTGCAGTGAGCTCCCCCACCGTCTGAGCTGCCTGGGCCCAAAGAAGTACAGAGATGCGGGGGACCCTGTGGCAGGATGCCAGCGGGGGCTGCGTGCAGGGCAGCTCCCCCGTGGGAGCAGAGCCTGGAAGCAGGTGGGGTTGCAGCTGGGCACGCCGGGTGCCCATTGGAGCAGGGCGAGGGCAGCAGCCAAGCCAGGCCAGCTTAGCTCCAGAGGCTGGATGCAGGGGGACCAGAACCCAGCCCGGGGGGCCAGAGCCCCGTCCGGCACTCCTGGCCCGTGGCTCCATGGGCCTGCTCCAGCCCGGTGAGCCAGAGCTGGTCCAGGTCTGGGCCCAGCACAGCCCTGTGTAGGCGACTGGTGCAGAGAGGTCAGCAGGCTCCCGTCGGCCGCACCATGGAAGGATGTGGGCACTCGCGGGCCCTGAGGGCCGTGCCCTGAAGCGCCATCCCGCACGTGCACGCAGCCCTTGAGCAATCCCAGGCTGGAGCAGGAATGAGCCCCCGCAGCGGGCAGGAGGGACGCGTGGCTGGGAGCAGCCTCAGGCTGGGAGCAGGGGGAGCACCTGCTGGGACCACGCCTGTCCTCGGGGCCCTTCCCTCCCCTGACTTCTCTTCCCCTCGGCATCCTTCCCTCTGCCCCCACCCCAAGGCCGAGGACACCGCCGCTAGAGCCAGCCCGCGGGCCTCCATCGGGAGCCAGCCAGCGGTCCGCGGTGAGGTCGGCAGTCAGCAGGTGGCCCCGGGATGGAGACCCCAGACGGAATGGTCCGCGGGGAGCAGGCACACTCCAGCTCCGCATGTCCAGTTATCGAGGGGGACGGACGGCGTGTTCTGTGGCAGCCCAGCCGCAGAGCTGCCAGAGGAAGGCAGCCACAAAGGGCAAGCCTAACAGTTAACCATCTGTTCTGGAAGATTCCGGGGACTCCTGAGGAGCACAGCCCTGCTGACAGACTAGCGGCAGCTCTTGGGTCTCTAGCGACATCCACGTGTTGGGAATGAGATCCTACGGGACGGAGCTCAGGGTTGGCGTGAGCGTGAAGGAGCGACTGGGCCACTCGCGGTGGCTCCGGCCTCTTCTGTCGTCCAAGAAGCAGAACGAGCTGCTGTTGCTTTCTCGGCGGAATCACCCCGACCGCCATGGCTCCTCTAGCAGCGGAACGGGGGCAGGGGGGCGGGGGGGTGGACATGGTCTCCGCTGCCTTCTAAGCTGCGCTGCTCTGTGACACTGAACTTGAGGAGATTCTGGAACGTTCCTCAATGACAAGCATGACGTGTTTGCCCCTCACCATCACGGCATTCTCAGGCTCATGCGTGGCCTCGGTTTTGGGACAGAGCACCTGGGGCCAGGTCCCTGAGCTGGCTGAGAGCCTCGCAGGCCCCAGCCGGCTGTGCCAGTGTCCCATTTATAAAGGGGACACAGTGATATAGTGACATGCCCTCAGGCCTGGCATCGAAGGTCGTGATGTCAGGGGGAGAAACAGAAAAGTGCTTCGTGAAGCGCCAAGAGCTGAATGCTGAGTCTTTCTCCCTTTCTATAGAAAGTTCTAGAACAATGTGGGGTTCACGAATAAGCAAAACGATCATACGAATTGGTAAAAACGGAAAACATTCTGAGAATCACGAAAATGTCCATAGGTTAAGGGATTTTTTTTTAAGATTCTGTTTATTTATTTGACAGAGAGACCGTGAGAGAGGGAACACAAGCAGGGGGAGGGGCAGGCTTCCCGCCGAGCAGGGGGCCCGACTCAGGGCTCAGTCCTGGGACCCTGGATCATGACCTGAGCCAAAGGCAGACACTCAACCGGCTGAGCCCCCAGGCGCCCCGGGTGAAGGGACATCCAGCCGAAGCAGAGCTCCCGCCTCGTGTCTGGGCTCCGACAGGAACATGAGTCCGCTGCCGGGCACAGTAGCTCATCTTTACCCTCCCTGCGACCGAACCAGTCGGCGCGTGAGCCTGCCGGGGGAGGGTCTGGCCCAACTTGGTGACGAGGCCTCCTTCGCCTTTGAAGCTCACCGCCTGAGGCTTTGCTCCGTGCCCTAATGGTGACCGTAGCTCTTACAGAGCTTCCCTGTACGGTGGCCGGGAGGGGGTCCTACCGCCGAGAAGGGATGCGTGACGATGCGGAGTCCCTGGGCGTGCGGAACTTCCTGACAGCGTCCAGCAGCCCAGCGAACTTGACCGGGGTCTTTCTGACAGCCTGCTAGCCCGGCGGGCTCCGACCAGGGGAGAAGGGTCACCGTGTGGGCACTTGGAGCCTCGCTGACGTGGCCAGGTGTCCCCTCAGCTCATGGGAGGGTCCTCACCCCTCCAGGGAGCAGTGAAACAGGGAGGCGGGGCAGTGAGCTCAGGAGACAGACGCTGTAGCCAACGACAGGCCCGGCCAGCCTGGTGCGGCTCGGGCAGCTCACAGCTCTGGGTGTTAGTGCGGCAGCTGCAGGCCGCTGAGCACCGTGCAAGGGGCCGAGGGGCTGAGCACAAGAGCCGTGGATCCGCACCTTGAAACCGGATATTCCGGACCAGAAGATAAGCCTACCGGGAACGGGGGCAAGAAAAATCAGAGTGAGGGGACAGCGAGGGGATGGGCAGTCAGGGGCCCTTGGGGAGGGCAGGGCTTCCGCACGTGCTGGGAACTCCTGGTGTCTGCTCCCACTCCCGCACCCCTAGTCCCTGGGGGCAGAACCACCGAGATCGACTATAGTTTCCTTTAACACATTTGCTTACTTTGTTTATGGGAACCCACCGAGCCAAGCCAGAAGTTCTTCCGCCGGCCGTCGCGGTATGAAACTGGCACCACGGCTGAAAACAACAGGCTTCTAGTCCATTCCAAAACAAAACAGTTTTTAGGTAAGGGGGCTGGGTAGCCCAGGGAACCCGGTCCGGGGTGGAGGGGAGGGCAGGCGGAGGGCGGCTTCTGGGCACAGGCCCTGCAGCCCCCCAGCACCTGGGCTCCTACCCCCCCCACCTCCCCCAAGCGCCGAGCCCGCACCTTTGCAAAGACGTAATGCCTTTAACACCGTCCTGACAGCTTACTGGTTGGCATTACTGGACGGTAATCTGTTTCATACAATTCGCCTTCCTAAATACTACTCCTTACTTAAAGGCCAACATTTTTAAAACCATTTGAGATGGTTTGTAATATGTCAAATTTTGTTCTTTTTTTTTTTTTGCATTCTTAAACAGATGACAAATTAAGCTTTCTCTGTGTGTGTAATTCAGTGTCTTTGTTAAGAAAGGAAGTTTGGGGACCACGGTGTCACCTAGAGCCACTGAACTGAGAGGGGCTCCAGGCTCCCGTTACCGAAGTCTTCGTGGTTTTGGCCTTCTAGAGCCTTGCTTCTTCCTCCTCGCACTTCTCGCTGTGTTTTCCTCTAATAGATCACCAGTCTGATCCTGTGGATTACGAAACACGATGGTGAGTAAGGAAAGAAAGTGAAAGCACCCTCAGGACGGGGAGAGAGCCTGGGGAAGGACACTGGGAACATTAGGTCCATGGCCCCCGTGCTGCTGCCCCCCACCCCCCAACCCCCACTCTACACCCAGGCCCCCGGCTTCTGGCTCTGCCCCCAGGCCTCCCTGGCTCCACACTGAGGCTCCTGGTGGCCTCGGCAAAGAGGGGAAGCAGAGCAGCGCCTGGCCCTCTCTCCCCTGACCTGGCTCTGTCCCCAACACCAGCGTGGTTCACCCCTCCCAGGCCGTGTCCCTACACCCTGCGTCCCCCAGCTCTGCCGCCTTCACCAGCAAACCTCGGGACAGAGAGACGTGACACTTCCCGCTTCTTCCTCCTCCCTTTCATTCGTTCTCCAGAGAGCTGACCTGCGGCTCCCTGGCCGACTGATGCCTGCAGCGCACAGCAGGGCCTCCTCCAGCAACCCCACCCGCCCCACCTCCTTCCTCCCATCTCCCGGAGCTGCGCCGTCTGCGCCGAGTTCTCCCTCTCTGCCATTCTGTCACCCACCTCCATGGGCTTCTCTTCTCCACCGGCCCCTTACATGCGGCCCAGGGATCCTGCCCCCTCCCCTCCACTCCGCAGCCATGGGAAACGCAGTGACGCAGGGCAGCTGTGGCCTGCAGGGGCGGGGGGGACCAGGGTCAGGTCTTCACGGATTCTGGCGACTGTGAGACCAGAGCGGCCCCCGCTGTGCTGCATGCCCAAGGCTCCAGGGCTGGGAGGGCACCGGGAAGGCCCGGAGATGGAGGGAAAGACGCTGGGGGAGGCGCGGAGGCTGGGGTGGGGGGAGGCGCAGAGGCTCTGAGTGGCGTTGGGGGTCTCACATCGCTCAAGAAGCACAAGGAAAGAATTGCGGCTGCTGGGGTTTCTCCTCGGCCTTGGGACTGAGCCACGGGGCCACCCACTTCCCTACACTGTGGCGTTACTCTCTGCCCGCCTGGGATCGCTGGCGGCACAGGGGACTGCCCACGTCCGTCAGGCCTCCCTCTGCTGCTGTGTTAATGGCTTGTCCTGCCTGCCCAGAGCCAGAGCGGGAGCCCCCCTCCTGCTCCAAATCACTGGGTTCCGGCGGGAAGAGGGGGTGCTTGCGGGAGCGGAGCCAGGGAGCTTGCGGACGGACCGCTTGCACGGGTGTGGCCAGGCCCGCTGGCATGTTGCAGGATTTGTTTACAGAGATTTCTCTGTGAAGACAGAAAGCAGATCTGTGGCTTCCAGGGCTCGAGGGACTGGGCACTGTGTGAGGGCTGCTAAGGGGTGCAGGCACCTTCTGGGGCTGGAGACAGTGCTCCGATGGCCTGTGCGGCTGGCCGCCTGCGTCTGGGGACGCGCCAGAGCCAAGGGAGCGACACTTCACACTGTATGTGAGTTAGGTCTCAACAAAGCTCTTGTGCGTGTTAGTAGGGCTGGGGAAGCCTCCGGACATCTAGGAACCGAGCACTGGCTGGAAGCCATCGCCGCAGACAGGGGGCGGGGGCAGTGACGGGCCCGGACCAAGTGGACACACACACCCACGTGTCCTCACTCCCAACTCCTTCCCTCGCTGGATCTCGGCTGCCCCAGTGTCCATCCAGCCCCTTGAGGGCCGCCGTGACCAGCCTGCTCACCCCCAGCAGAGGGAGGAGGAGGTCCTGGGAGGTGCTGTGGCCGCCCCGCAGGCGCACTGAGCAGTGAGACCGAAGGCCACGGCTGCTGCTGACGGCCACCCCCACGGAGCCACTCTCTCAATCCCAAATGCGTCCATCCCGAAACGTGCCGTCCTGAGGCCCTGGCCCTGCAGGGTGACCCCGGCCTCCGGTCCTACGGCTCGCTCCCCAGCAACAAACCGCAACCGTCGTGAACGTGACCCGGGGCCAGGACTGCGGGCTTACATGGGGACATGTGTCACACACCGAGCAGGGCGCGCCAATCTCCACCAGCAATCTGAAGATCGCATCCAAGGCCACGTCTGCTGGCAGCAGGGCTTGCAAGAAGATCTCCAGAAACACACCGTGGAACCATTTTTCAGTGCAACTAAAGATTAAGCAGAATTTGGGGGTTTTCATGATCTGGTCCTAGTTGAGTCTTCGATCTCCTGCAAACTCCAGGAAGAAACCTCATAAGGGGCACCTGAGCGGAGCCGTCGGTGAAGCATCCGACTCTTGGTTTTCCCGCTCAGGTCCTGATTTCAGGTCATGAGATGGAGCCCGCCTCAGGCTCCCTGCTCGGTGCGGAGTCTGAGGCTCTCCTCCCTCTCCATCTGCCCTCCCCGCGCACGCAAACACTCTCTCTCCAATGAATAAATCTAGAAGGGAAAGAAAGCGAACACAGCAGGGCAGAAGCACGAGCAACAGTCAGTCTTCAGTAGCATCTTTTTCCTTAAAGACACTGGATACCGTACGAAGTACGCTTTTGATGGAGGGGATTTTCGATATGCACGGATGCCCGACACTGGGGCGACCCCCGCAGAGGTGTTTCAGTCTGTCACGTGGGAGTATCTCACAGCCGGCTTGAAGAGAGAGAGGAGCAGCGCGCGGCGGCCCCTTCATCTGACTGTCCCGCACGGATCTTCAGAATGTGCTGTTTAGATATAATCACAAGGACCAACTGACCTAAAAAAAAAAAAAAAAAAAAGGCAATGATTGGTGGACAAATGTTGACAATTTTCAGAAGCTGATGTCAGGAAGGACACACACTTTCGAGGGACTAGCATTTGCCGAGGCGGTCTAGCACCTCCTCTAGTCCCCGTGATCACGCTGACAGCAGGTGGGCGACCAGAAGCACGTGAGGGCTCCCCCTTCTTGCAAGTAACCGGTTAGCTTGGCACAGCACCCCAAGATGCTGGTGGAAGACACAAGCCTCCTGGCTCAGAGACGAAGGGCTTCGCTGCTCCCAGCACAGCAGGCAATGTCTGTTTCACGGCCACCTCCACCCCTGCTGTCCGGGGCCCCTGGGGTGCTGCGGGATCTTGGGAGATGCTGCCCGTGCAGGGGGTCTCTGCAGCTAAGCTGCCGCGGCTCCAAGCCTAGGAGCTCTCCGTCTTTTATAACCTACTCTTTGCCCCCCAGGAGACATTATCTTTATCACACAGGCCCGTGGAAAAATCTGCTGCTTCCAGATAAGATAGAGGAGGACCCCCTGGGTCTCCTAAGGCCGTCTGCTCCGTCACGGTCCTGGGAATCGTGGTTGTCACAAAAGCTGTCAGGACCACTGCCACGAAACACGCGGAAAGCCAGAGACCCAGGGAGGACAGTGTCCCAACATTGGACAATATTCCACTTATCACAGATTTATAAACGCGACACTTGAAATGGCAACCAGCTTGCTCAAGGCCGTCAAGCTCATCAAGTTGAAGAATCGGGATTCACATCTAGGTGGGTCTGATCCCACACTAATCTCTCCACCATCCAGCTGGAGAGCGTTCTCGCACACAGGAGCGTAGTTCATCAATAGCTGAACGGCACGACTGCCACAAATTCCTGAACTCACCGTGCCCATACCTGGGGTGTTTAACATTTCAGTGACAGACATATTATCATCAGTCCTTCTACCGTGTCCGGCAGTGTCATCCCATTTCTCAAACATAGGACACGAAACACAGAAGCGAACTGGCAGTAGAATCCGAATTGTAGCAAGTTTGAGGGACATCCTTGGGGTGTTCCGTCCCAGCTCTGGAATGCAAGGCCAAGCAGGAGCCACCTCTGTGCCCTTGATCCGTCGCCTCTTTAGGCCCTGTGACTTTCAGTGCTACAGCAGGTGGCACTTAATTTTCTTTCTTATAAAGCCAATATTATATTCATAAATTTTGATAGTTTGGTAATCTAACATAAAAAATTAATCTGGTTTCTGAACAAATTTTATAAGTCATTGTTATATGTGTGTTATCTGCAGGGACTTTTCCTTTGTAACCAGGAAACACTTTTTTTTTTTAAAGTTGTAGTTAAACTTAAAAGAATTACAGTTTATTTTCAGACATGAAGAAAGATTTTACACACTTGAAATGCATGGTTTTATTCCCAGTGTTGATTACTCGGTTTAGTTCTAAAATGTTTATGCTGTACATGCTTTTTTTTTTTTTTTAAAGAAGCAAAATTGTTGAAATTAAATGTCTTAAAAAGGATCGGAAAGAAAAAAGTAGACAGATTTTTCCTGAGTCCGACCACCTCGAGAAGCGAAAACCACGACAGGAAACCACTCTGACCAAGCACACAGCACTTGCTGTATATGTAACATGATTGGGCTGCAGATAAGTAGAATCTTTTTCTCTAACTTTATTGAGGTATAATTAATGAACCACACATATCAATTTAATCCTTTTTTCTCCTCTCCCAGGTATATGTTTTGTAACTATTTCCTTCCAGACTTGAATAGAATCCTGGCATCTCAATAAAACTCAAACATAAATGTTTCCAAATTAAAACTTCTTAAATTCGTTGTGAAGTTTTACATTTTTAATTTGTCTTGAAAAGCAAGATATGAAAACAAAGAAAAGCAAGATATGTTATATTCTACTTTTGACTAAAACTTTTCAATTTAATCATTGTATCCAACAAAAATAGGTTACCTGATTTTAAAAAGTATGTTTCATAAGGTAGGTATAACTTTTTCATTAGCTAAGAGTTTATTTTAGAAATATTAATTGTACAATGTTATCCTTGATAATTTGTCCTTTTAGCCAAATGAACTGAGAATGTTTTAATCTATAAAATTCGTTTTGATTTGCCTACAAGGGAGCCATAAGTAAGTCTGTATTATTCAACAGTAATAGTTACATTTTGATCATTTAGAACTTGTATACTAATGTTTTCCATTTAGGAAAAAGAATTGTTCTACAGCATAGAGAAACCTTGAATATACTATAGTGAAGAGGCAGTCACAAAAGACCACGTATTGTACGATCCTTTTTATATGAAATGTACAGAATGGGCACAAAAGCAGAAACAGAAAGATGACTGGCAGGACGCCTGCGAGGCTGGTATACTTAACCCCTCCCTCCCCACTCACACTCCCAAAATGAAACTCCAGGCCCTAGTAAATTCTATCAGATTTTTTGGGTTTGGGAAAATCAGAGAAAAGAAAAAGGGGGACACTCCCCCTTTCTGAGACTGGCATAACTTTGACATCAAAATCTAACAAGAACAGTATAAGAGACAAAAATGATAGGCTCATCTTCCTCATGCATATGGATGCAAAATTTACACATAAAATATTAACAATCAAATATAGCAATGTATAAAAAGGAAAACACATCTCTAAATTGGGGGTTCATCCCTGGGAGTAGCATACTAACAATATTTTTGAAAAGAAGAAAATTATACAATCATAGAATTAATAAAGTATTTGAAAGAACTTAAACGCATTTATGACTTAAAAAAAAAAAAGCTCTTAGCAACCGGGAATAGAGTGGTATTCCTTTGTTATGGTGAAGGGTTTTTTTTTTTTTAAGTATGAATAGAGTGGAACATCACTATTATGACAAAGGGTATTAAAAAAAGTTTAATAGTGAAATGTTGAAGCCTTTTGATCTGAGATAAGGAAGTAAACAAGTGTTTTATATCACTGCCTTTATTCATCTCAGCCAATTCAATAACAACATAAAGGTTGGAAAAGAGGTAACAAAGTTGCTGTTACATGCAGTTGGAATGATTGTGTACATAGAAAACAAAAATTACTAGCATGAATAAGTGACTTTAGCAACATTGGTAAAAACAAGGTCACTATTTTAAAATCAATTTTGTATCTATGCAGTAGCAATAAACAGTTGGAAAATGAAATGTTAAAATATGTACCATTTACAGTAGCATAAAAAATCAAATATTTAAGATTGAATCTAAAAAGAAGATTTACCAGGGTTACATAGAGAAAACTATGCATTATTAAGAAAAATTAAAGATGGTTGGGGGGGATAAACCATGTACATGGATTAGAAATGCTTTTATTATAAATATATCAGTTCTCCCCCAAATTGATCTGTAAATCCAATGCCGTGCCAATAAAAATCCCAGCTGCATTTTTTGTGGTAACCGACAATCTGATTATAAAATTTACATGGAAACACGAAGGATCAAGAAAAGCCAAGATGACCTTTAAATAAAAGGCACACAGTGGAAGGGCTTAATCTACCAGGTACCAACATTTATTACAACATTTTGGTAATCAGGGAAGTTTTTTGTGCAGCAATGGACAAGTAGACCAAAGAAACAGAATAACAATAGTTTAGAGACAGACTCACACACACACGGACAGACGGTTTATGGCACAGCAGGCTTACTTCGGAGCCGTGGGAGAAACTCACCATGACGCTCAGAAACACTGGATCGTCAGCAAGGAAGAGGAAAGCAGAGCTCCCGCCCTGCAACAGCGCGCGGCAACTAAGGCCAAGCCCACCGTCTGTCTAGTGGGGAGGGTCAAACACTGGGAGATCGCGCACGAGCGAACGTCGGTGGCTCTAGGATACAGAGTTCCCCAAAAGAGACTCGCCATGGAAAGAAAGGATGCACGGGGAGCTACACGAAAGTTGGAAACTACTCGACCATGAAGACTAGGAGACGCTACTGAGAGTGGGGAGGCGAGTCGCGGAGCGGTCACGTGCGAGGCAGAAAGTCTGCACCCAGGACGTGTCCCCAGTTCCCACAAACCAACCCAGAGGTGACAGACGACCGAGCAGAGCAATAAGCACAAGGCTTCAAGAGGCGCATCACAAAGTAGGATCTCCGGTGCTCTGCAAATAGGTGACAAGAGGGTCGCTCTCACAAACACGAGAACGAAATACTAAAGCATCCCTACGTGGACGGCAGAAGGGCTCCGGACGGAACCGAGAGCAGCCCTTCCCCTGGGCAGGCGGCGCGGATCGTGCCTGCTCGTGGACCCCACGACCCAGCGAGGCCACTCCGAGGCACACACCCAAGCCGCGGCGCCTGAAGATGCCACGGAACCGTTCAGAGCCGCACTGTCCTCAGCAGCAGAAGTCGGCACCCAGCCCACGGCTGACGGGGGGCAGAAATGACCGCCCAGTCATAGCACGGGACGCTGCCCAGCAGCTGAGACGAAAGAGCCGCCACACACGACCTGGTTGATGAATCCTGTCCCTCCCCCCCACACACACTGATCCTGCTCTTACACACTCCAGAAACACGACAAATGAACCTGTGCAATTAGGAATCAGGACAGCGTTTAACCTGGACAAAGGATGAAGGGCACTCACGAGAAGAGACGTGAGTGGGGCCGCTGGGGTGTTAGGGACAGTCCTGGTTTTGTTTGTTTGTGCTGCGTTAAGTGAGCTGGTACTTATGTGACCCAAACATAGGCGTTCCGGGCACTAGTAGGGTCCTACATGGAGAGGAACCTCACTGACGCAGCAGGCACAATGCGAGCCCAGAGGAGAGAATACCAAGCAGCGGTCAGCCAGGTTTCTCGGCGAGGAAGCGGAGACAGAGGGTACCAACCAGCATTCCCACCACCCGTGTGTCTCTCACCTGAGGACAGATGCCCGGGTAAGAGTGATCCAGGCTTCCGCTTTTGCGTGGTGAAATTCCCGCTCTGTGCTCTGTGCCCTTCTCCCAGGACTAGCTGAGGACGCTCATTAATTCATCATCGTGCTTCTTCCCCAAATGCGTGGAACCGACACACAGCTATTGTCTGGTTCCGTCTAAGTAAACGCGGTTGTCAACTAAAAACTAGTAATTCAGCTCTTGTCCCTCAGTTGTCTCCTCAAGGACCTCGTCTGGGGTTGATTCCAGACTCCAACATCATGTTTATGAAATCCCCCAGCGCGTCAGGTGTTTTCGCGGACAGCCCTGTTGCTGGACCTTTCAGGAGGTGTTCTGACTACAAATATCTCCTGATACCGAACTCTCGTTTTGGACGTTTTAAAACACTTTGTCCTGGGGTAATTATTGTTGCCCTCCCAGAAAAGCTGTGAAACCTGACAATTTTCCATTTCCAACAAGGCAGGTTCGGTGAGGTCAAGTCTTAACAGACGAGACACGGACACTTCCTCTTCTATTACTTCTGTAACGTTATCCCTGTTTATTAGCTGACACCGTTTATATCTAGGTCTTAAAATTAGCATTTTTTCAGGTGTCACCTCTCATTTTGATTTTTTCATTTAAGACCAGAAGGCAGGCTGGATCTGGCCCACAGGCTGTCATTTGCTGATTCCTGGCTTTAAATATTAACCTTATTCATCTTAATCCATAGTCTACATGACCTCAGAAATAAAGGTCAGTTGTGGATTTAGGGTGTAGAAAATCCTACGAGACTGGAAGTATTTTAGAAGGTGCCTTTTTAAAGATGAAACTCACCCTGCTTCGCCACTCCTTGTAATTGTCTCGCAACAAATAAACCACATTATTAAACTAAAAAGAAAAATACCATTTGTCGTTAGTCTTTGAATGGACATCTCTTCCTGAACTTCTATATTTAAAGAAGTCTTTTTTAGCTAGAACATAATTATCTCACCCATAATTGGGCATACATCTGTTGGATACTCTGTTATATATACTCTTGGCTACAGCCCTTTTAAAGGTTTTATTTTTCACTCTATTGCCAGTTCACTAAATTCATAAATTGAAATTCAAATTGTCATCTTCTCTTCTTTATTTAATAACTGCGGGGAAAACAACAGTTAAAAATTCCTCCTTGAAAAAAATCTTATTATTGAACCCAAAGCGTCCATTTCTGGCATCCCGATGCAAACGAAAGCATAAAATCATAGAAAATTCTCCCCAAACTCACTGCTGAGATTAATGTTTTAAATGATGCTAATGATGTCTCAAGTTTCTTGTGGAAACTGCAACCATGAATTATTGAAATTACATAGTACCTAATACTGTTTTTCTCATGATGTATTTCTAACTGCACGAGGCTTTACGCTACTCTAGTGAGAGCAACATGGTCTCAGTACGTATTAATATGTAATTATTTTAAAGAATTTAGTATCTAAACAACAAACTGCTTTCATCCAGTCTACAATGTAAGTTACTCTATAACGATGGTGTATTTATTCATTTTGTCCTTAATACTTAAGCTTATCTCCACTAAACAAACAAAAACCCCTGAAATCAAAAATTGTCATGTATTTCAAAATAGATACTCAGCTCAAGGGTAATTGGAGACATATTTGAATAACAAAAATTTTTTACTTATTTTCTTATTTTTCTGACAATTTTTAAAAAAGATTTTATTTATTTGACACAGAGAGAGATCACAAGCAGGCAGAGAGGCAGGCGGGGGCGGGGGAGAGGCAGGCTCCCTGCTGAGCAGGGAGCTGATAAGGGGCTCGATCCCAGGACCCTGAGATCATGACCCGAGCCGAAGGCAAAGGCTTAACCCTCTGAGCCACCCAGGCACCCAGGTGCCCCTTTTCTGACAATTTTTAAAAAGACTTTTCTTGTGAAAATTGCACCTAAAATTTGTTTTAGAAACACAAGAATATTATTACATAATAATTTCACCAAATTAATTACACAGTTATGTCTGCCTTGTTAACTACCTAAAAAGACTTATGTATCTGTGCTTTACTTTAAAAGAGATTAGGGGCCCCATTGCTCAGGACCATACTACTCTTCATCTCAGGGTTGTGAGTTTAAGCCAAATGCTGGGTGGAGAGATTCCTTAAGAATCTTTAAAAACGTTTTAAAAAAAAGAGATTATACTTTGGTGAAAATACTGGACAGAAAAATTTGTCACTGCCCTACAAATAGCAGGAAAAAGTCCATCTTATTCTCTGAAATTACTCTCAGGTGTGTGTTGGTGATACTAGGGAGAGAGAGATCTCACTGAAGGCTGAACACTGCGGGACTGCCACCCGCTTACCTTTCAGGACTCTGAGCAGCCTGCCAATTCCGTAGAAAAGAAAACCGGGTTTTAGAAAGACACTTGACCACTAATGGCCAATGACAGTGTGACCTTCCAACTCGGCTCTATGTGACCCTAAGTCCACGCTCTCCTGTCAGCTGGGGCATGACTGCGAACAGAGGGTTTGCGGTGGGGCAAGTCATCCCATGGGAGTAAGCAGCCCCCGCTTTTCAGGGCTTCACACCCACTGTGGGACCCAGCGACGCTGCAGGGTTGGTTGTGGCTGAGACGGAGCTTTGCTTTAAGGCTCCCCGCCCCACGCGTACTTCTTCCAGGCACTGGGGCGAGGGAGAAACAGGGTTGGCCGGTCACTCACCGCCTTTCAAGAGACATATTGCTTCTACACCACTGCGTTAACCAAATCAAGTCACAGGGCCGTGCTTACCATCACAGGGCGGGGGGGGGGGGGGGTGAAATTGTGCGATTCGTGGAGGAAAATCAAAACCAGCGAGCAACACGGCCGTCCAGGGAGAAGGTTAGGATTTCAACCGGTGGCTGCAAGAAGGGATATTCCCAGTGGAGGGAAGATGTGAGCCAAAGTGGGGAGGTGAGGAAGCAGAAGCAAGTTTGTGAGATGCAGACGCTTTCACCTTGAAGTAGCAGGAGACCGAGCTGCCCAGTGACCGGGCTGAGCTGACAGCAAGTGGGGGTAACTGGGGTGACCGCAGCTATGCTGTGACGGCAGAAGGGAAGTTCGGACAGGTTTGAAGTAGGAGGAAGAGTGCGGCAAAGCCTCAGGAGGGTAAAGAGAAGTGCCAGGGTTAGAGACCAGTAGGACATGCAAAGTGAGAAAGGAGGGAGTTAGGATGACCCTGAAATCAGACCGAGGAGCCCCTGAGTCTGGGGCATTTGGAGAAGGCGGGTGATGGGCGGGGGGGTAGGGTGCGGGCTGGAGAAAGAGGGGAAACGAGGGGCAGCAAGACACCCTTGCGTCTTAGGGATGGAAACAACTGGAAAGGTGGCTTAGTAATCTGGGAAGGATAGATGAGCACTTATTTTCTCCAACACACAGAATTACAGCTTAAGCATTCACAGCACGTGATGCACCAAATCCATTATGGACATTGCACTGTGATGAAAACAGTCACAAAATACAGAGCCAAAACAACCCAGTCAGACATTTCTTACAGACATTTCTTACATTTCTATCGCTTAAAACCGTCCAGGCTTCAGAGGCTCACTGCAATGTTCTGAACAAATGGAATTTCTAATGTAGTGTCTTTTAATAATTAAAAATATGCATAAAAATTTAAAATTTTACAAGTTTTCTTTTTTCCACATGCATAATAAGCATGAATACTTCGGTACGTCTCACTCACTTTCACGTCTTTCAAAAAAACCCTTCCCTGTACTTCCCTTTTTTTCATGCACATTTGTAGCCCTACGGTGCCAATGTTCAAAGCAGAATGACAACATCTCTATAGGCACGGACTCTTGGCAGGCTCATTCACTCATTGAATCTGCAGTGGTGGATGGTCAGGTAATCCCCACCACGTTGCTTATTTTTTACAAGTGGAAACCGAGTCTCAGAGAGCTGCAAGGATCCATTCACTGTCCTGCAATTAGTGTTAAGAGACAGACCTCAAACTTGACACTTTGTTGCCTCTGTGCTACTTTCTCATCCCAACACCTAGGATAACATGTACAGAATCGATTCCCATGCTGGTTCTGTGGCATAATGGAAACATCTCACTTAGGTGTGACTTCAGATGTGTGACCTTGGAAAAGTTACAGTCTCCAGGTCAGACGGGATCTAAAAGATCATTGAAGCCAGTGGGTCTGAGACCTATCAGAATCACTCAGGAACATTCTGGATCCTGATTCAATGTCTAGGATTGGGTTGAGGGAATGTGTAGGTTTAAAACATCCTCTGAAATGTGAACATGGAGTGGGTAGTTGACAGCTGAGGAGTAATTACTTGTCTTCAAGTTATGATGATGATGTTTGGAAAGTATGTTTTTGACGGTCCTTGTCATCATCATCGCCGCCTTCTTTTTTAAGATTTAAGAGTGAGAGTGTGCGGGTGGATGCATGTGTGAGCCAAGGGAGAGAGAATCTCAAGCAGACTCTGTGCTAAGCGTGGAGCCCAACGTGGGGCTCGATCTCACGACTCCAAGATCATGACCCGAGTGGAAACCAAGAGTTGGACGCTCCACCGACAGAGCCCCCTCAGGTGCCCCAAAAGTCCTTGTCTTCTAGGTATACATTGGAAACACTTAGGAATGAAATAAAATAATGTCTGACTTTCCTTTAAAAATAATCCAGGGATGAAGAAAGAGGGCAGAGGGTCCGTGAAGCAGGCTTGTAATGACTGTGGGAGCGGGAGAGGGTGGGAGAGGGCAGGGGAGCTCTCTATGCTATTATATCCACGGATAGCATTGGAAATTTTCTAAGAAAGTTACAAAACAATTAAAAAGCTCCCTAGGAATCTCTGATGGCTACCAACTCTCGGAATCTCAGATCCAATCCAAGCACACCACCGTAATTACAGAGGCTCGCTGGCAGCTGGCTCACTTGCCCTCAGCTCCGGAATACAGGTAGTGCTGAAGAGAACACACCTACTTGCCCTCCTGGCCAGTGGCGGCCATCAGGAAACAGTACGACTGAAATAGGGTGTTCAGAGCACAGTTGACCCTTGATCAGCACAACGGTTAGGGGCACCAAGCCCTCATAGTCAAGAGTATGTGTATAACCTTTGACCCCCAAACCCTAACTACCCTCAGAAGCCTCTGATAACATAAACGGTTAACACGTGCTGTATACTATGTGCGTGATGTAAGGTATTCTAATGAAGTAAGCTAGAGACAAGTGTTATTGAGAAAAACCTCAAGGGAAATACATCAGTCGAACCGCCCTGTAAACCCCCGCGTGCAAGCGGACCATCGCCGTCAAACCCATGTGGTTCAAGGGGCAGGGGTATAGTGAAGCGAGTGAGCGAGAGTGGCTGGACCTCCGCGTCCTTGTGTGAGCCAGGGCTCTCTCGCCTGCGGTCTGTCCCTCAAAAACGGGGGCATGTTTTCTAGGTCCCGTCTGGGATCCTAGTCCTTTTCTTTCATTCCCCGTCCACTCTCAGGTAACTGCTCACCTTTCCACGTGGACCTCGACCCTGCAGTTTCCCAACTATGTATCAGGTGTCGGGTCACTTTATTTCATCCTGCTTGGTATTTGGAAGCACTTTTAATTTGAAGAGTCATGTGTTTCTCACATTCTGGAACGTTCCCAGCTTTCATTGTTTTAATTTTGCTTGTCATTCCCTTCATTCCTCTGGAATTTTAATTAGATTGAACCCTTAGCCTATCGTTCTTGTCCTTCATAGGACTCCTGTCTTTCAAAATCTCCTTCCGTTCTACTTTCCAGATGCATTTCTAGGCACGTTTCTTTCTTTCTCTTGTGTTTATGTCAATTGCTATATTTATCATCTCGAGGATTTCTAGTTGGTTCTTTTTACATGTATGCTTCTTTTATTTCTGCTGGTTCAATATTTCACAATTTCTTATCCCTTTTTATGGGTATTATCTCATCATATATTTCTTTATGTTTCCTATCTATTTAAAGCTCTTTTCGGAATGCTTTGTTATTTTTATTTTGTCTGGAGTGAATTTATCTTTTTTAAAAAATTTTTACTTAAATTCAATTTAGTTAACATATAATGTAGTATTAGTTTCAGAGGTGGAATCCAGTGATTCATCAGTTGCATGTAACACCCAGTGCTCATCACATCACGTGCCCTCCTTAACACCCATCACCCAGTTACCCTGTCCCCCACCTACCTCCCCTCCAGCAACCCTCAGTTTGTTCCCTATAGCTAAGAGTCTCTTATGGTTTGTCTCTCCGATTTCATCTTCTTTTATTTTTCCTTCCCTTCCCCTATGTTCACCTGTTTTGTGTCTTGAATTCCACATCTTAGTGAGGTCATATGATAATTGTCTTTGTCCGACTGCTTTATTTCACTTAGCATAATACCCTCTAGTTCCATCCACATCATTGCAAACGGCAAGATTTCATTCTTCTTGATGGCTGAGTAATATTCCATTGTCGATATACATACCATCATTCATCTTCTTTATCCATTCATCTGTCCATAGACATCTGGGCTCTTTCCACAGTTGGGCTATTGTGGACATCGCTGCTATAAACGGGGTGCAGGTGTCCCTTTGGATCACTATTTTTTTCTCCTTTGGATAAATACCCAGTAGTTCAATTGCTGAGTTGTAAGCAGCCACCGTTTACATGAACTGGTTGTTCATTTTTTACTTTTTGGGGAACCTCCATACCGTTTTCCAAAGTTTGCATTTCCACCAATAGCGTGAGAGGGTTCCCCTTACTCTGTGCTCTCACTGACACCTGTTGTCTCCCGACGGGCTAATTTCAGCCTGGAGTGAATTCATCTTCCGGCTGTTGCGTTCGATGGAACACTAGCGTTTGGTTTGTGTGTGTTTTGGAATGCTGGGTTGGTTAACTCATCCTAGGTGATGGTACTCTCATTCTCTCTTTCTTTCTCTCTCCCCCTCTTGGTGCCTCTTTGCTCACCCCTCCTGGCTAACAAAGGCCTTGACCTGGTCCAAGGGGGGCCTTCATCCCGGAGCAAGGCATGTTGTCCTGGCAGGAGGCATCTGGATACACTAACATGTGGCTTAGCTCAGTTGCTGCTCAGAAGGCTGCGTCCGTGTTTCCTCCCCTGCCTGTGGGCACTGTCATCCCCTCTGGCCAATGGGCCCCCGCCTCCTTGTGGGATCTGTCCGCCCTGGGCCCTGAGTCCAGCAGGACAGCTTTCCAGCTCCTTCTCACCCCTGTGCACTCGTGTCCAATGCAGATCCTCAGGGATGTCTGGCTGTCTCGAGTACCCTCTAATTTGACATTTTCTCTGTCTTTCAGCTATCATTAGTGTATACTTAGAGCTGGGGCACCCGTGCCTCGAGCACAAACACCGTGTTAACCAAAGCCTCAGGCAAAGATTTTCACTTCTCACAAGAGTTTGCAAACATCAGCACTTTTAAAAATGTTTAAGTTGTACTGCATTCCCTATAATTTGGTATTTTTGGTTTTCAGAGATGCTAGTGGATAAAGGAGAGACCTGGGCGACGACCGAAATATTCCACTCTCAGGTTTCCCACGGACAACACATTTCTCCACATTTACTTCTCTTGGTCTCTCCAGTTCTTACTGCTGGTAAAGCATTTAACCGTCCACGTTCCCTCCGTCTGCTCTGTTTTCATTTGTTCAAATAAAACATAATGGGAGTCTGCATTTAAAAATATGTTTCCTAACAAAATTATATGTACTCTATACACCGGCATACATTATATGTATAATTTATATTATTTATATAAATAATTATATAGGAACATTTTACTTATATATTATTTTTATTTTTAAAATTTTTTAAAATTTTTTAAAGATTTTATTTATTTATTTGACAGACAGAGATCACAAGTAGGCAGAGAGGCAGGCAGAGGGAGAGGAGGAAGCAGGCTCTTTGCTGAGCAGAGAGCCCGATGCGGGGCTCGATCTCAGGACCCTGAGATCATGACCTGAGCCGAAGGCAGAGGCTTTAACCCACTGAGCCACCCAGGCGCCCCTACTTAGATATTATTTTTATAACATATAACTATATCATACAGTATGTGTTTGTATACATATATATCATACCCACTTTCTGGCAGAGAGGGGCATGAGACATAGAGAGTAAAGGTTGATATATTTGTACCACTCGTTTCTTCTAAGGTCTGTTAAATTCCTGACTTTCTTCCTGACTTTTTCTGTTTGTGGAAGCCTGTGGACACTGGGGCAGGAGTCGGGTTAGCGGCACCAGTTCACCTTCGAGCCTGGTTTTGACACTGTCTTTTGCATTCTCTTCGCTTCTGTGGAGCCAATGGCAGCCAGTGGCGGGAAGCCTGGGCAAGCCGCTCAGGAGACCAAGACCCCGTGGGATGAGGCAAACATGCCGTCTTCCGGCCTTGCTGTCTGGAGCAACACCTTGTATTATCTAGAGAAAAGGGGAAAGGCTGGGTGGAAACCACGTGTGGCCTCCATGCTGTGGCATCCGCCCTTGGAAAGACCACTCGCTGGGGCAACGGCGCCCCCGGGGGTTCTCCACTGCAGTCAAGGGTTACTCGTCCAACGTCCGGGGTGCGCCGGGCACGGGGCTGTACTCGGTGCTGGGAGCCGGGGATAAGCTGAGAAAGACAGGTCCTGGGCACCAAGGGGCCAAAGGCAAACCAAGGTAACATGAAGCAATTCTATAGCACATTAAAGGTTAGTGACCCGTGTTCACAAGCTACAGTTCCCCTCTCACACCTTATACTTATACACACACACACACACACACACAAACGGTCTACTTCTTTTGCATTCAGTGGAAATACCTTCTTTATCTATTTAAGATCTGGCATCTTTTTTTGCAGCATTACCTTAATTTATAAAATACTAACAAAGACATTCAACCAGATGTCTGAGTTGGTAAGATTAAATTCCTATTTTAAGGGCTTTTTGTATCTCTGCTCTGTTTCCTGAAAATTCTAACAGGGAACCTAAACCTTGGCTATCAAGAACATGGCAATATAATGCAGGAAGAATTTAAAGGTACATTCCTCCATTTATCAGTAGTAGCACATACCCTCCTTACTTCTGGAGACTTAATCCTTTGGAATCTCTCTCTTTTTAAGAATTAAATTAACAAGACTGACCTTCTTAGCCTTGGGGTTAGGCAGAGAAGAGTCTGCTTATTTAACTTTCTATAAGCAACTAGATGAACTTTTACTTTTCGAGGCTACTGTAGAAATCGTCTCCCCCAGGAATTTTGCTCTTTGTAACTTTATTATGTCCCTTTACTTGAAGTCTTATTTAAAGACGATCCTCTGAACTCACATACCTAGCTAAAGGGATCTTAAGATGATCTGCACAATTTTAGGATTCAAATATTTCAAAATTAATTTACTGAAATATGAAATTTATTGGTGGCTGGAAAACTAAGTGACCTATAGCTCATTAAGCATAGTCAATATATTTGTACCATTTCTTCTTCTGAGATGATTAAGCTCTCAATCTTTCTCTTGGCATTTTCTATTTTCCAACTCTTGGGAAAATTGAGGAAGGAATAGGTTTATTACATTTGGTTGGTCTTAGAACCTGGTTTTCATTAATATAAAAAAAAAATTCTCTTAAGTTCAGAGTTTAACCAGAATTTTAAAATGTCATTACTTATTTGTTCCTATCACATTATACTTTACGGTTTTAAGTAGATTTAAATTTTAGAGATACTCAGAAATATTTTGTAGATCAATGCAGATTTAAGCAGGAGCTGTGACTTTTCTAAGTGTAACTAAAAATAACACTGTAAAAAAGAAAACTAAGGGGGATGCCTGGGTGGCTCAGTGGGTTGAGCCTCTGCCTTCGGCTCAGGTCATGATCTCAGGGTCCTGGGATCCAGCCCCGCATGGGGCTCTCTGCTCAGCTGGGAGCCTGCTTCCCCCACTCTCTCTGCCTGTCTGTCAAATAAATAAATAAAATCTTTAAAGAAAAAAAAAAAAGCTATTACTCAAATATGAGGTGAAAAATAAATCTTAAGACAGACTTATAGATGACACGGATTTTCTTTTTCAGCCTTGCCCAGCTTTGCTCCCCTTCGGCCTAGTCGCTGGTCTCACATCTTGGTTTCTCTATGAGCTGGAGTAAAGGATAAATCCCGCACGAATTTATTTTTATACAGCATTTCTTGAGTAGCAGTTAAGTCCGATTTCTTCAATGTATCAGAACTCAGCAGCACACCGAACACGGAAGATAGTGTCCGATTATTTTTATAATGTGGCATCAGAATTAACACAGGGATCAGTGTATTACCTCGAGGTCTTGAACAACGACAGTTAGTGGGAGAATGTCAGCCTCAACGTATCCGGGTTCTCCAGGATTTAGGAATCCCAGGTATTCTGTGGATTTCGGGTGGCTTTTCCACCTTTGTCGGTAACCCAGCGCTGGTCGCGACCTACTAGGACTCGCAGTGTGGATGTTAACGTGCCACTCACACATAATACAAACGGGGATCTCTAGGGAGACTCGTGGGAACGGCGGTGACATGAAGAGCCTTCTGTGTGTCCCGCGCCGCACTGCGGGCCTCCCGGGCCTGCCGGACGTGCTTTACCTCAAAGCGCAGCTCATACTCCCTTTCCAGCAGCGCCGGATTCGGTCCAGCAGGACCCCGCGTACGTACTTCGGACACCGAGCGTCCTCGCCAGCCTGCGGCTGCGTCGTTCTGCGGGAGGAGAGCGGGTCCGGGTGAGGGCATCGTCAGGAGTCCAGCCCCGACGGTGAGGCTGGCAGCACGGGCGCGCGTGCCGTCCGGCCAGGCGGTGCTGGGCCCTGGGACGCCACGACGGTCACTACGGACACGTAACGGAACAACCGGGAAGCGCGACGTGAGTCCGCCACGAAGCCCCGGAACTGCGGCCCGACGGCGGGGTGCCGGGCCACGGAGACGCCGTGTGCGCGCGCCCGCTCTCGGGCGAGTGACCGCGGGAGTCACCGCCGCCTGCTCGAGGCCGCAGAGCACACGGCTGCGGGTCTCCCTCGGGCCGCGGGCTCGGGCCGCAGGGCCTCCTCGGGCAGCCGCGCTGCAGAACGCCCTGGACAGGAAGGCCGAGGACGGCCCGCGCCGAGGACCCCCGCGCCTTCCCGCAGGAGCAGAGACCCGACGGGCGGGGACAGAAGTTCTCTGCGCCCGGGGAGGCAGGAGGCGCCAGAGGAAGAGGCTCCGTCGAACGGAGCTCGGATTTCCTTCCCGAGCTGCGGCGTCTCGGAGCCGGACCACGGCGCGGACCGCGGAAGAGCCCCGGGTCGCCGGCCCGAGCGCGGCGCGGAGGGAAGGCTCTGCGGGGCGTGTTCCGAGGCCAAACCCGGTTTCGGAGGCGGGGGGTGGGGCGGGTCCGGGGAGCCGAGGAGACCAGCACGCGGTCGCTCTGGAAGACGCGCCGCTGGGACGCACCTGAGGCCCGCGCGCGGGGGCGGGGGCGGCCCGAGACGCGAGCGCTCCCCGCGGGACACGAGCTGTGCGACGCGCGGCGGCTCCCGTCGCAGACACGGGCGCCCCGGCCGCACGCAGGACCCGCGGGGACGCAGCAAGGGCTCCAGGAGCGCGGGCCGCCGAGCGGGGGAGCCCGGCGCGCCGAGTCCGCGTCCTCACAGGGCGGCTCCGGAAGGCGCGCTCGGACTGGACCCCGGCGACGAGGGCATCCCCTGGAAGGACACATCAGTGACCCCCACACCCCCGCGGGGACCCGGCGGGCTGAGGAGGAGGCAGAGCCGCCGAGGCCGGTCCCCCCCGCGGTCCGTGCTCGCCCACGCGCCCACGGGGGTTCCTGCCCGCGCTCTTCGGCCCCCGGCCCTCGGCCGGCCGCACCCAGCCCCGCCCGGCCCCAGCACCCCGCAGACCCAGCACGGTCCGACCCCGCCCCCGCCGGCCGCGACCCAGCACCTTCCGAACCCCGCGGCGTCCGAGCCCCGCCCCCCGCCGGAGCCCCGCCCCCCGCCGGAGCCCCGCCCCCCGCCGGAGCCCCGCCCCCCGCCGGAGCCCCGCCCCCCGCCGGAGCCCCGCCCCC
>JAHRIG010000326.1:6366342-6458114 GCA_020311275.1 Eira barbara
CTGAGGCGGCCGGGAGCCCGGGAGCCCGGGAGCCCGAGGCGGCGGCGGAGCCCGCGGAGCCCCGGGCGCGGCGCGGGGCGGCCGAGCGCGGGGAGAGCCGAGCCCGCGGACCTGTGGGCGCGCGCGGTCCCACCCGGCCCGGCCCCGACCCCCGCGGCGGCGCGGGCCGAGGAGCGCGGCCGGGAGGATGTCGGCGGGCGGCCGCGACGAGGAGCGGCGGAAGCTGGCCGACATCATCCACCACTGGAACGCCAACCGGCTGGACCTGTTCGAGATCAGCCAGCCCACCGAGGTGAGCGCCCCTCCCCCCGCCGAGCCCCTCGCGCTGCCGCCCCGGCCGGCGGCGCCCCCGCGGGGACCCCCCTCCGACCCCGCCCCCGGGGCCGCGCTCCGCGCCTCAGGACCCGGCGGGCCCCGCGCGGGCGGCGAGCAGGCGCGGCGCGGTCACCTGTGCGGCGCGGGGCCGGGGGGTGGGGGGGTCGCGGGCCGGGGCGGCATCGGGGGCGGGGTCGCGGGCCGAGCTCGGGGGTCGCGGGCCGGGGGCGGGGCCGCGGGCGGGGAGCGAGGTTTCTGGCCTGGAGTCGAGCGGCGGCTGGGCGGGGGCCGCGGGCCGGGGGCGGGGGGCCGCGGGCCGGGGGCGGGGGTCGCGGGCCAGGCCGGGGTCTGCGCCGGGAGGCCGTGCGGTGGGCGGCGGGCGTGACCGGATGGCGCTGTGCCTCGACTGCGGCGCGGGGTGCGCGGCCGCCCGGCTGTGGCTCCGCGGACCTTTGTCACTCGGGGAGCATGTGACCGGCGGTGTTTTGCTCCAGTGGGTTTGAAAACTTGGGGGTTGCCGGCCGCGGGAGCAGAGCAAACATCAGGAAAGTTCTGATTGTGCGCGTTTGCTGATAAGGCCGCCCGGAATTGAACTCCGGCGGAGAGAGAGGCGTCCTCCCATTCGTCGCCGGCCGCCCAGGTCGGAGCCGGCGCGCCCCTCCCCCCGCCGCGCCGGCCCCGGCGACCGCGGTGACCCGGCCGGGGGCGAGGGCGGGGGCCGGCGGGGAGGGCGGGGGCCGGCGGGGAGAGGGCCCGGGGAGGGCGGGGGCCGGGAGGCGTGCCGGGGGTCTTTCCGAGGGCCAGGGGGCCGTGCGGGGCGTCCGGGGACGGCGCCCGCGCCCCTCCGCAGCTCCCGGGCCCGCCTCGCGGCCTCGCCTGGGGGCGGCCAGCCCTGGGCGTGCTCCCGAGTGGAGGAGGAAATCGCACTTGTTCGGGGCCTAGGACAATGGCAGTTGTTTATAGCGAAGCTGCCCCGGGAGTTCGGAGGGTTTTTAGAAAACCGGCTGGAGTCGGGGTGCGGGGGCTGGGAGCGGCGGCGCGAGCCGAGAGGAGAGGAGGGGCCGGCCTGGCGGAGACCCCGAGCGGGTCGTGTGTCGTCGCCGAGTTGCCGCTGCGCAAACTTGGGCCGCACGCCGCGCACCTTGCGCAGGGACGTGGTTTTCGTGGCACCTGGTCACGTCGGCTCTGGGGGCTCCGGTGCGGTCCGTGTTATCTGCTCCGGTGCCAGCCTGCACGCACCCGTCTCGTTGGCCAGATGGGAACGTTGTCACGGAGCCTCTCCTTTTGTTGTCCTGCCCGGCTGCGTGCTGGAGGGACGCTGGCGCGACGCTTTCGGCTTGGGCCGCGCTGGGCTGGGAAGGGCTTCCGCGGGCCGGTGCTGGGCCCTCCCGTCCGTCCGGGGTGCAACGCCGATGCCGGTTCTCGGGCGCGGGCTGCGCGTGCCGGCGGGCGTGCGCCGCTCGGCGTCTCAGGTGACCAGGTCCTGCCCGCGGAGCAGCAACGCGCCTCGCTCGTTCTGGGCGCGTTCGCGGTCTGGTCTTCGGAGGGTGGTGCGCGCCGCCGCCTTTCCGAGTCCTGGATGCGGTTTTCTTATATCTGGTGTAAAGAATTGGGACGTAAAATACTGTCATGGTACTGGCTGGTTTGTTTTTCTGCTTCAGTGAATCTATTTACAATTGTTTTTTGAGAAATTTCCCAAGTCGTTGAGAAAAGGAGTATTTTTTCAACCTAGTAACAGATTATTCAGTTTACTCTCTGGGATTTTAAATTGAGTTGACATTTAAAAAAAATCTAAATCAGAAACAGATTATAGTTAATTGGTCTCAAAAAATTACGTTTTTAAGCACTCAATAGAAATTTTTTCTCCATTTTCTTAGAGATACTAGTAGGTACTAAAACTGGCTTATCATTTGGAGAGCTGCTTTTTGCGTCGTTATCCTGCAGGAGAGAAGTTGCTGTGCCTGTGTCTTGAAGCAAAGCAGATTTGAAGGACCGGTTTTGAAAAGGATTATGAATTCCATTTAGTAGTTTCTTCTCCCTGTTTAACACTTGATCTCTCTTGAGAAATGATTCTCCAGAAATATATGGGAAAGCTTTGCATAATGAAATACATTTTTTTCTTTTTAATGTCTGATGTTACTTATATTAGTTTTTTCATAGAAACTAGTGCACACTTAATGCTCCGTGTTCTGGAGAACTTTGCGCACTATTAAACTTACTTTGGTCTTGCAGGTTGAGCTTCCCATTGAACAGGTTGTATTTTTCATTATGATGTGGGTAGCTTTCATGTTAGGAATTCTCTAAACCAGTATTTCAAGGTTCATGGTTTCACTTTGCTTCATCTAAACTTGTGTCTAAAAGTGTGTACTGTCTGATGATGAATTTTTACTTTATTTGGGCATCACAAATCATTTTTCTTAGCTTTCTATAAGAATGTAAGTGTGATACAGGCCTTTATTATTTTCTATAGATGTTAAGTTTACTACAGAATTTGATTTGTAGGAGTATCATTTAAGCCTTATTTTTAAATATTTGGATAATCTTTTTACGTATCTATATGAGAGTATAGTTGTGGCTTATTCTCTTTTGTTTGCTTTTGGGGGGGAGGATACAGTAATCGTTATCTTTCTTCAAATATTATAACTATGTTAAATAACTTGTGTTTGGTGGTTTCAGGCAGTCTTGATAACCACTGATAATTATGTGGTTTCTGTGTTCAGTAAGATGATAAACTTTGGCTTTTTGGATTGTATTCTTAAGAAAATTAGAATATGTTCTAATCAACCTGGTTATGTTTAATTTTTTCTTTCATAATCACATTTATATGTAAAAGGAGGGCTTCCAAAGAAAAAGCAAGTTATATTTTGTAATTGATTATTTTTCAGCCCTTTCCTCACTTGGGTCCTAGATTCTTTAGGAATTGTAAAGTGAGATTTGACTTAAACTTACTGTTGATATTTTATCATTAGGAGATTGTTGTTAAGTTAAATTAAGATCTTGATTACTGTGGAAAACTATAGCTTCTAATAAAAGCTGCTTATAGCTTTTTAGTCCTGTTGTTTTCTTAATGCTAAGTCTTTATTTCTTTTAGGGACTTCTGCTTATTTATTATGGCATAGTGCTTGTTGCTAATCTTTACTTCCCATTACTTCGTCAGAACGCAGCTTCTCTGGTTACCCAAAGGTCTCCCTCTTGGTTTTTGGAGTTCTGTTGTTTAACTTATCCCAGTCTTGTTATTATAGCCATTGGTTTCTGTTTCCCTCACTGATTACATGAAAGTGAGAGCTTAGAATTTTATTTTTTTAAGCATCGTTATGTCTTTCACTGTGGTAGTTGCTCAATAAATATTTTGCCAAAAAAAGTGTTAGATATGACTTTCTTTCTGTATAGCTTTGTTGTTCTTCTTTTTTAAGATTTTATTTAGCACGCGCTCGCACAAGCAGGGGGAGAGGGAGAGGCAGACTCCCCGCTGAGCAGGCAGCCTGATGGGGGACTCTGTCCCAGGACCCCTGAGGATCAGGACCCGAGCCGAAGCTAGAAGCTTAACCAACTGAGCTACCCAGCCACCCCCGTATACCTTTATTCTTAACAAAATGTGGGATATATACATATTAAAAATGTGGCGAGATGATCTGATAGGCTATTAGAGATTTTTATTTTCATGTGTTACTCTACTGCATAAAGGTTACACCTAAATGCAGAAACTGTTCAAGTAGTTGACGCGTTTGCTTTACGAGATAGTCCTTAAAGTCAGTTTTTTAGAAGTAATTTGAGTTCTTTATCTTCTTTTTGTATTGATGGGAAAATAGAACCTAGAATTTGTATGTACATTCACATTTCCTTTATTAAAGGTGAATATGTTATGTTTTTAATATTCTGAATAATCTTCAGAAGTGATGTGATTCATGTTACCCAGAGGTGTGTGTAAGAAACAACTCCGCAGAGGCGGAGTAGGAAGTCTTGGTGTGAAGCAGTAAGAAGTTGCATAATTTATAGCTAAGTCTGTGTTCCAGACTAGTGCTTAGGTTGTGACTATGCTTTATCATAAGACTTAACTACATTTGAAACTGTTTGGAAAACAACAGTTGTGTTACTGAGCACGGGTACTTCAGAAGATCTCTTTTTCTGGTGACTAACGTATAATGATACAGGCAGTTGCCAGTGATGTGTTTTTAGTATTTATAGGCATCTGTCTCTTTTTTTTTTTTTTTTTTTTTTTATTCGAAACTCAATGGTGGTTGTGACTTTTTTCCTTTTAATCTTTATTTCCGGTAAGAACTGGTTCAGATTCGTTTGTATGGGTGTGAGCCTGTCAGTCTGAGGTGAACCCTTGTCCAACACCGTTGAACATCTTAGGTTGAAATTGCGTCTAGACTAGCTTCAGTTTGCTCTCCTTCTGCCAGTGAAAACTAATTTTAATTTTTGCAAGTTACAGACTTAATGGAATGTAACTGTTGGAACTAGGCTTTTCTAGAACCGTAAAATTTGGATTGTGGTTCATAGCATGGTAGTAGAAGTGTCTCTTTCATATTCTTGAAAAAATGAGTCACAGAAGATCAGATTGGTATGTGCCAAATTGGTGGGAAGCTTCTGAAAGAAGGTTTAGGTTTATGCCATTAAGGATTTAATTGAGCAGTTGTAGTGCGCAAGGCATTATTACTGGAGTTCCTCATTCTGGCGGCATAGGTTAATTTGTTTATAAGCAGTTTTACCAGACTTGAACTTAGGTATAATGTCAGAAAATGCTAATAAATAATAATAGCAATTATTTTGATGTAAATCTGCTTTCCTTTATTATAAACAAAATGGGTGTGAATACTGCTAGTAGAACATAAAATTAAACAGATCTCTTAATTGAAAATTATTTCCAGGCTGGGTAAATTCTGTTCATTTTGTTCAGAAGTTTGCTGTTTCTGTTGTTCTCCTGGCTGATTGTATTTAGGATGTACTCATTCCCCTTGAAGATGCCCAGGAGAGACACGGCAGTTTGTTCGACCTACGTGTACTTATGAGTTGGATATTAAACACTTTGCCAAATCTCACAGACCCTTTCACCAGTTTTGGGTGTGTCCTGTCTGTTAGCTGGCACTGAAGGGCTGGTAGGGCCTGTGGATCCATTGAGGGCTTCTAGTGAGTGTCCCCATGTGTGTGAGCTGGTGGCAGATGTGGGCATGTTGTCAAAGCTGGACCATTTTTATGAATGAGCAGAAGCTTTTCTTAACATTTCCAGTCGCATTTCAGGACCAAATAGAACAAGCAGAAAGCTGGCGAGGGGGTTTTGTTCGCCTGTCTCAGGTCGTCTGCTTGAGGTTTGGTTCTGGAAACAAAAATGTAAAACTTGACTCACCATTTTGGTACATGTGATTGACCAAAATTGTGTTACGATTTAACTTAGAAAGTGAATGTATTTTATAAGGTGAAAGTAAGCACATGTAATAGTGGTGTATAGGTAAACCAGGAAAGCATTTTCCTGATTTATGTTGATTGCAAAAGATAAGGATAATTTGAAGTTTCGTACTTGCAAGTTTACAAGCGTGTGTCATGAATGAATTTATTTAGAGGAACTGAAATTGAATAGCTTACTATGACTGGAAAGTAGCCAGAATTTCTATATTTTTACTCAAAGAAATTTTGGTGTTAAAGGAAATTAAATTGTGTGGCTTACAGAAAATGAGGTGAACTTTTGTTGCACTTGTTTGTATTGTCATGTTTTTAGGTTGATTACACACGCCATGGTTTGCTCTGTGTGTGTGTGTGTGTGTGTGTTTGTGAGAGAGAGAGAGAGAGTCTGAAGTGCAGCTGCCGTACGGCGTTAACTGGTTTTGGGTGTACAACAGAGTAATGCAATGGCAGTGTGCATTTATATACGTTAGGACGAGGTCTGCACGATAGAGCTAGCTAGCTAGCTACCATCTGTCACCATCCCAAGTTGTTAGATGCAGTAACTAAATTGCCTGTGTTGTACATTATATCTCCATGTCTTATTTTGTAACTGGAAGTTTATAGCTTTTACCCCCATCCCCAATCCATCTTCCAACCCCTCCCTCCTCCGACAAGTACCAGATTATGCATCTATGAGTCTGTTCCTAGTTTTGTTGTGGTTATTGGTTATGTTTGTTAGGCTTTCTAGATTTCACATAAGTGAAATCATATGGTATTTGCTTTTCTGGGACTTAACTTCACTTAGCATAATACTCTCTGGGTCCATCCATGTCATTGTAAAGATCACGATTTCACTTTTTTTTTTTTAACGGCCGAGTAGTACTCCATTGTGTATGTATGCTGCATCTTTATTCATTGACCTGTTGATGACCACTTAAGTTGCTTCTGTATCTTGGCTGTTGTAAGTCACGCTGTGTGAGCAGAGTGGTGCCTGCACCTTTATAGACGGTTTCATTTTCTTTGGGTAAACACCAGAAGTGCAGTTGCTGGATCATAGGGTAGTTCTATTTTTAATTTCTCGAGGAACCTCTGTACTATTTTTCATTCCCACCACTAGTGCCTGAGGGGTCCCTTTTCTGCGCATCCTACCCAACACTTGTTATTTCTTGTCTTTTTAATGGTAGCTGCTCTAACAGGTGTGAGGTGGTATCTTCTTGTGGGTTTGATTTGCATTTCCCTGATGACTAGTGATGTTGTGCATCTTTTCATGTGCTTATTGGCCATCTGGATGTCTTCTTTGGAGAAATACCAATTCACAATCTCTGCCCCCCCCTTTTTTAATTGCTTTCTATAAATGCTTTTGTCTGTTTGGATATATGTGGTATGTGGTTTGCAAATGTTTTCTTTCATTCCATACATCGCCTTTTCATATTCTTCATGGTTTCCTTTGCTCTGCAGAAGCTTTTTAATTTGATATAGTTTTATTCATTCATTTTTGCTTTTGTTGCCCTTGTCTGAGGAGACAGACCCCAAAAGACTGCTCAGACTGCTGTCCAAGAGCTTACTGCCCGAGTGTTCTTCTAGGAGTTTTATAGCTGCCCATTTACATATGAGTCTTTGTTAACCCATTTGAGTTTATTTTTGTATACGATATATGGAAGTGGTCCCATTTCATTTTTTTTCTACTTAGTTGTCCAGTTTTCCCAACACCAGTTATTGAAGAGGTGGGCTTTTCTGCACTGTATATTCTTGCTTCCTTTGTTGAAGGTTAGTTTACCATATGAATGAGGGTTTATTTCTGGATTCTGGTTTTGTTGCATTGATGCGTGTGACTGGTTTGGTGGCAGTACCACGCTGTGTTGGTTACTGAATCTTTGTAGGTACAATTTGCAGCCAGGGAGCATTATACCTCCGTTTTTATTCTTCCCGAAATTAGTCCTTTGTGGTTCCATACAAATTTAATAATTATTTGTTCAGTTTTGTGAAGAATGCCATTGTTTTGACAAGAATGGCATTGAATCTGCAGATGGCTTTGAGTGGTACGGACGATCTGACTCGTCTTCACATGGGTTGGGAGAGTGTTCTTGCAGTTGATGAACATGGTATGTCTCCTCATTTGTTTGTGTCATTTCCTGGTTCTTTCATCGGTGTCCGTGGTTTTCAGTGTGTAGGTCTTTCACCGTCTTGGTTAAGTTTATGCCTCAGTATTTTGTTCTTTCTGATGTAGCAGTGCATGGGATTGCTTTCTTAATCTCCCTGAAGTTCATTATTAGTGCATAGAAACACAACAGAATCCTGTGTATTAGTTTTGTATCCTGCAACTTTGCTGATGTTTTATTACAACAGGGTTCCAATAGTACGTTGAGTAAAAGTGGGGAGGGTGAGGGGCGCCTGGGTGGCTCAGTCAGTAAAGGGTCTGCTTTTGGCTCAGGGCATGATCTCAGGGTCCTGGGAGCGAGCCCCACATTGGGCTCCCTGATCAGTGGGGAGTTTGCTTCTCCTTCTCCCTCTGACCCTCTACCTGCTTGTGCTCACCTTCTCTTTCTCCCTTTATTTCTCAGATTTAAAAAAAAAAAAATCTTTCTGAAAAAAGTGGCAAGAGAGAGTATCCTTGTCTTATTCCTGATCTTAGAGGAGAAACTTCTAGCTTTTCTCAATTAAGTATGGCATTAGGTGTGGGTTTGTCACATGTGGCCGTTATTATTTTGAGGTATGATCCTTTTGTACTCATTTTGTTGAGAGTTGCTTTTTAAATGTTGTCTCTGCATTACAGTTGCCATAAAGAAAACGTGTGAGTAATAATTCTACCAGGACAAGAGGAATAAACTGGGATTGTCTCCATTAACCCCAGGTGCAAACAAGATGAACTCACATAAATAGCTTCTGAAGTCTCAAACTTTCTTTGGTTTACTCCTGGCACCAGTGCCCAGGTGACCTAGGTAGAGTGGACGAGACCATTTTCACAGAGTGTCAAGTATTTTCTTTGCGTTTTAAAAACTGTCTTCCATTTGGGTAGCCCAGAAGCACACTGCGAGAGGACATACCGCTGTTGAGTCTGGCTCTGCCACCGGCTGTAGTAAAAGAGTGTGACAGGATTTTCAGATAAAGAAGTCTTGCCTTGTTTTCTGGAACTTCATCTGAGAATTCCACTGTTCTTTTGTAGTAGAAGAGAGTTTTACTCCTAAAATTAAGACCCGTCAAGAAATGCTCATAAGAGCAGTTCAGCGAGCTTGTTATATTCAGAATTACAGCTTATCGTTCTCTGTAGCTTGGTTTCATATACATTTTGCTAAAGGAAAATTAAACTTTTGTCTTTCGCAAATTTAAATTGTTGTTCCTTGCAAGAATGTACTTTCTCTTTACCCTTGTTTGCTAAGAGTGGTGCTTTCCGTTGTGACCTACTTATTCTTTTTATTTCCTGATTTTTACAAGAGAACCAACACGATTTCCATTTTACATTTTCTTTGTGTGCCACTATTACCAGTCATGGTGTTTTGGTGCTTAGACTTCAGATTGTCCATTTTTCCTGTTGCTTTGAACTAAGTTCCCTATTTTGGGTGCAGAAATGAACTAGGAGCAAAAATACACACAGTGTTGGGGTGCCCGGTGGGCTCAGTCATTGAAGCATCCGACTCTTGATTTCAGCTCAGGTCATGATATTAGGGTCGTGGGATCAAGCCCTGCACTGGGCTCTGCACTGGGCCTGGAATCTGCTTGTCACTGTCCCTCTGTCCCCCCGCAGTCTCTCTCAAATAAATAAAGTCTTTAAAAAAATACACACACTGTTGGACACAAATATTTAAAAACCATTGTATTCTTAAAATGGATAAGTTCTGCATACACGGGTAGTATAAAGCCTATGCATTGGGAAGATGTCTTTCAAATATGTTATCTTTTCGTGGATATTGGTATTATTATCTGAGTAAATTTTTGAGTGCCTAAGACCTCTAGACCAATGCTTGTAAAATACAGCATGATTGTACATAAGTTTACAATATACCATGATTTTACATGAGCTCTCTCTAATGAGTTTTTAAGTTAGATTACATTTCATGTTAATGAATTTTTGTATTGGCAAAAACTTGGCGTGATTATTATTATTATTATCATTATTTTACATTTTATTTATTTCTTTTGACAGAGAAGGATCACAAGTAGGCAGAGAGGCAGGCAGAGAGAGAAGGGGAAGCAGGCTTCCGGCTGAGCAGAGAGCCCGATGTGGGGCCGGATCCCAGGACCTTGAGACCTTGACCTGAGCTGAAGGCAGAGGCTTTAACCCACTGAGCCACCCAGGCGCCCCCTAGGGGGTGATTATTTTTAAGACATTGGTAATAAAAGAATCTGTTATATGAAGGTTTTTGGTTTGAGCCTAAGTATTTTAATTTCTGCTACTAATTCTTTGCAAGATCCTTTTATATATTTTTTATGTTCTGTTACATTAGAGTTTGTCTGTCTTGTTCTTTGAATGGACTTTTACCCAGGCGTGGATTCCGCCATCATGTGTTGACCATGTAGAAAATACTGGTCCAGTGACTAACGTGGATATTCCCAATGTTGGGACATTTCTGTAAACAGTATCAGAATACTCTGTTGATATTACTGCTGATCCGAAAAATCTTGGGTTTTCGTAACATCTCAGTTCCTGTGGAAGCTCCAGTTCCAGTCCTGGTCACACTGGGCAGGCGGTGCTTGAGGGATCCGAGGGCCTGCTTCCTGTGGGAGGGAGGGGGACCCTTCAGCCCGGTGAGGGCAGCTTGACGGGCATCTGTCTGGCGGAAGTGGTGCCCCGTGAGCAGTTGGCACTTCGCAGCGCTCTTCCTTGGGAGAGCCATCAAACTGGCACGTGGCCTGTATGGACATTTTTCCCAGTGCGGTACATGGATTATTGAGCAAACATGCCCCCGAGAGTCAGAATCTACGAAAATTAATCACTTTTTTCTGTTTTATCAAAGACACTCTTAAGTGAAACTGCACCCCTGTTTGTAAGTGTGGATTCAGGGCACTAAAAGCTTCATTGATTCTGAGGACGGTTTGCTGCTGCCTTGATTTGTGCTGACAAGCCGCACGCTCGGCCCGTCGGGGCTTCGGAACGTCCACGTGAATGGCGGCACGAATGCAGCACGGATGGCAGCACGTGGCGGGGCTCGTGCTGTGCGCGCAGGGTCAGTGGGTCCTCTCTTCCCGGCTGTCTTTGGACGCTCTGGGGGGAACCCCAGGCATTCGTGCCTGGTACGCGTGTGCTGCTGGCCGAGGGATGTAGGGGTGGGTTTTAGCAACTTTGGTTTGTATTGTTAAAGCCTATATTCATGTTATTTTCCAACTTTGGCTATAACATTAACATGCATATCACTTAAAATGGGAGCATAGGGCTCAGTATGATAGAAGGGCAGATTTCAACGTGTATTAATTTTTCATGTATTACGTATGTGGTTATTTCCTGTATAAGCATCTATTTTAACTTCTCAGTAACAAGAGGCAAGCATTTACACTTTTATGGAGGAATGCTGTCCCACAGCCTCACTAAAGTGGTGACCTATGAGTCTTACTACTCTAATTCATTCAGGATAAGACTTCAGCCACTCCCCCTTGTGGAGCCGTGCCTAGTGCGGAGAACAGTGCCGTCGAATGGAGTCCCAAATTTTATGGGGGGTGGATGTGTTGTTTGATGCAGGCTCCTGGCTCCTGGCGCTGGTCTGTCCTGTCGTGCTCTCCACCCCACATGCAAACTCTGAATCCGGCCCGCTGTTGACTGTGTGAGGAAATCTTTTCACAACTCTTTTTGGTTGTATTTTCCCTCAGTTTTAGTGTATTTCATGAGGTAATGCACAAATACAGACAGGTAATACTTATTTTCTAAAATCCATACACAATATGGAATTTTAGTACTTTAAAGTAATATGTAAATATAGTACTTCTAAAAGTACATGTGGTAAAAACAAAATATTAGAATACTGAATTTATGTTTAAGGTAAATTTATTTATTCAGTGGCAACTTGTTTCACAACAAATATATTGTGTTATTTATGGTGAGGTGTAAATTCATTTCGATTTTTTGGTGACCATTTCCTTTTTATGGATAGCATTACTAAGTCATTTTGATGATACACTATTTTTAACCACTTGATGAAATGCATTAGTAATGTTCTTTTAACTTAGCGGGGAATAAAATGCAGATAAGAGATCGTATTTGCTGCAGAAGCCAGTTTGTAAATGATTCCTTTGTAGACCAACTTGGCTTCTGCCTTTTCAAGAGGAGGAGCCTGCTGGGAGTACCATGGACAGTGTTTTCACAGTTCACGTTTAGGGCCTCAGCTATTTAAAAATGTGTTTTTAATTCAAGTTTGGCATAGGTGGCCTTGTTGAGTTCTTAGTATAGTTAACGTGTTTTTATTCCAAATTTGCTGATTTCAGTTTTTAAAAAAATTTTTTTATTACCTTCAGGAAATTATTACTTTGGGAATATCAAGAACAGTAAAATTAAGACCAGCAGATCTGGAAAAGTATCAGGAAACACTTAACGATATTATTTTATGGTTTATTTTTAAAGTATATTCTTGAAAATGTAGTTAGTCGTAGGAGTTTATACGTATGCTTTACTGCGGTGAGATGATATGGTGAATGTCTTTTTATTATTAAAGTAACATGCATGTTTTAGAGTACTTGGGAAATGTTTGACGCATGCGCGTATGTTTGGTTATACGTGTTTATTAATTACTTGCGTTGTTAGTCAGTACTGTGTCCTGTTTCTTGACCAGCCATAGGTCTGTCAGGAGTGCAGCTTCTGACAGCTGCTTAGGCCACTCGGACCGCTGTAGTACTTCACAGCAAGTGAGTGTGCCGCGCGTGCATCTGACACGAGCCAGAATGCTTTGCGTGGCCTGTCTAGTCCTCCCAGCAGGCGTTTGCAGTAGGTGCTCCGCTCTTCTCTTGTTGGTCCTCGAAGGAGTCATTTACAGATTCCTTTATTCGTCAAGATTTCTTACCTGTATTTTATTACCCAGCTAAGTTAGAACAGTATGTTTGCTCATAAATGCTTTGTGTGCATTGTCTTTACTTTCTGTGACAGTCCCATGAGGTGGGCACTTCCGCTGTTCTCATTTTTTGGGTGAAGAGACCAAGCCCAGGAGAGGAAAAAACTTGCTCATGGGTATGCGGGTGGAATGGGCTGAGGAGCAATGGCTGGAACCGGGCCATTCTGCCTCACATCCCGAACGACGGTATTCGTAGAACTCAAAAATTTAAGATCACTGCGATGAAAGCAGTGTTTGGAAATTTCGCAGGAAAATAATTTATAACTAGGATAATTTAGGGGCACCTGGCTGGCTCAGTCAGAAAAGCATGTGACTCTTGATCTACATGTTGTGAGTTTGTACCCATGTTGGGTGGGGAGCTTACTTAAAAATAAAATCTTAAAAAAAAATAGATAAGTAGGATAATTTAAAGCTTGATTTTCAGAAAGAATCACAAGCGTGATATAAGGAACCCCTTTCTGTGTCATTTACGTCGTGTGCACGTGTGTATAGATGTGTGTATGTTGTAGACATGGGCGTATTGGTTCTCTCTTGATTTTCTGAAGCTGTTACATCTCATCTTTGACACAGCCGATTGTATGTTTTGTAGCCAGTGTGGTGCAGGCCATACTGCGTGTTCTAACCAAGACGACGGGGAGCAGCCAGAAACTGGAGTGTGAGGGCATTTTGATAGCCTCACGGATGGCTTTCCCATGCGTGAGAGAAAGAAGACAAGCCTCCCCACAGTTCTGGCTGCTTTCAGACCCTCTTGTTCTTGGGGCAGCCTGGGTGTTGTCCTTTTCCCCTAGATCTGCTGATGCTTCCTGCCGTCCTCCTAGAGTTGGCTTTGGTGTCGCCTCAGCCCATTTCTGGTCCATGCTTCAGAGTAAATAACAAATGAAACTTGTTTGTTCTCATTCCAGTTGGGGCTCACTTAATTTAATTTTTTAAAATTTTGTTTATATATTAACTAGCGATTTCCCCCTAGGTAATGTTTGAATTTCAACGGTTTTCTAGAGATGATTCCTTGATTGTTACTAACAATTCTGCCTAACATCTGTTGAGCAAATACTTGCCATTCTCGAATCAGAAGGAGGAATTTCAGATAAAATGGCAGGTTTGGGGGTAGTGTAGTGGACCTTCTTAGATCGTACAAATTCACTTCTCTGGTTAGGAGCCTATGTTTTCTCACATGGGGTGATTTCTAGATGGGAGGTTAAGCATACTTATATGGATCAAGGACTGAGTAATGGACTGTAAGTTATATAGTTTCCATGTATACATGACACACATATATATAATTATATAATTTACACGTTCGCATATAATTTTGTAATGCAACACACTAAGCGTTGTCTCTAAAATAGTGTTACAGGGAGGTTAGACGCGCACTGCACCAAGTTTTCCCTCTCTTGTGTTCTAGCCTCAATAGAACTTAACTGTAAGAAGTTAATTTTTTAACCAAGTGGCGACTGAATCAAACAAGTACCACTCGTTTCTGATTTGCACAGCTTCTGAACAAGTTTCCAGTGCTTCTGGAATGTTTACATTTTATCTTTAGTATGTAATTATGACTGTGTGTAATCGGTATCACCAGCGTGATTGTTGAGAACCATTGCAGATCTTACATTAAATACTATGAAAATTGTTTGCATCTGTGACCTTCAACCATGAGCAGAAATTTTGGAAATAGCTACGCGCCTATATCACAGGCCAAGTGTTAGGAGAAATGGCTTCTGTGGTGTGTGTGTTTTTGTGGCTCTGCCCTGAGAAAACTGTGGACCTGTAGACATTCCTCTTGCGTTCTTCTGAGGCTCATGACACAGTGCTCATGCCGGCCAGTCTTCATTGAGTGCTTGCTCTGTGTTAGGCTTGGTCAGACACTGGCCCTGCAGAGGTGAGAGGATGAAACGGTCTGCTGTCCAAGGGGGAAGGGACACGACTGACCGTCATGACCCCATCGTGCCGTCGGGCCAGAACCTAAGTGGCAGCCGACAACGCTGACTGCACTTCGGGCCTGAGGTTGAATCCTGGCTTTCCCACTCAGTAGAGGTGTCCCTGTCTGTCTCCGTTTCCAAGGTTGCTCTTCGGGCAGTTAACTTGACGGGCCAGGTCTGCAAGTGCTGATTGTGTGGCACGTGTGGACGCACAGTTCTTCTCTCAGATAGCTCCCACCCTAGTCTGGAAGACAGATGCCAGAAGACACGGCAGGAACGTGGTAAGTGCTCTGTTGGAGTGGTGGGCACCAGGGCCATCTCCATGGACTACTGAGATGAGACTTTAGATGGCAGAGAATGGTCTGGAATTTTCTGTGCGGCTACAGGGATGGCAGAGAATTGTCTGAAATTTTCTGTGCAGGTAAGGGGGAGGGCATTCCTGGCAGAGAGCATTGTCGGTTCAGCAGACATGCATCCTCTGGGACCTGTTGTGAGGGCCGAGCCAGAGGCACACTTGTCGGTAGCGCCGTTGGTGGCAGACGTGCACAACTAAGCCGGTACGCGTTTGCAGTAAGCGCAGCAAGGAGGGAGGCCCCGAGGGGCCAGGGCAGCGGACATCTCCTCCTTGGCAGGTCGGCAGGTTGAAGGGAGCCATAGGAAGTGTTTCTTCTGAATCCTGAAGTGTTTGGAGGACCTAGCCGGGGGAAGCGTGGGGCGCTCGGGGGTTGCCCGGGCTGGCCGAGCCCGTGTGTGCCTGCCGAGCTGGGAGCGCGCCGCTCCTTCCTGTGTGAGGCTTGCGGCTGCTGCTGGTGTTCTCCGTGCAGGCGTGGCTGTGTGGCTTGTTCTGGCCGGTGACACAGGCCTCTCCAAGCCCAGGCTTTAAGTCCCATGCTGCGCTGCTGTCGTCGCTCCTCCAGGAACTGGTGCGTCCCAGGTGGGGGCTCATTCTTTCAACTTTGCTACCAGAATGAAGGCTCGGGGGACATTCCCAGCTGCCCACACACCCAGGAGCTGTCACAGGAAGGAAATGGGTCTTCGTTGTTGGGAGCCCCTGAGGTGCTATGTCCTTTGTTGTCGCAGCTTGACCTGATGACTGAAGTACAGTGTGTGTTGTATGTGCACCCTAGTGTGTCTGGAGCAGGGGTGTCAGTGGCGTATGACACTGGACGTGTTCACCAGGGCCAGTTTCTTACTGGCCTTGTTAGCCAAGTGAGCATGACCCAGATGAAGTAGTACGAGGTTTGCCTGCAGCAGACCCTCCTGGTAGCAGAGTGTGAGGAGTGTGGGGAGAGCCAGCTCGGAGGCCGGACTCTTACGGGCTCTTTGGCTCTTGTTCCTGTGGGATGAAGGCCTGAACTGAACTAAGGCCACTCAGTTCACAGGGAAGGACGGAGCCTAAGCTCAGGACGTGCCACGGGTCATGGAGAGGGACGAGGGGAGTGTCTGAGATCAAAGAAAGTCCAGGTGAGTACCACGTCTGTGCTTGGCCACCTAGACAGATGGTAGGACCCTGAACCAGAATTTAAAAAATATATATGCACATGGTAGATTAGATTTGGGTGGCGAAATAGGAGGTTGTGTTTGAGTTAGTTTGAATTTGAGAGCTTATGAACGTCTGGGTAGAAGGTTCTGTGCAGACAGCTGAGGAGGAGCGGCAGCAGAGGACCAAGGGTGATTGTGGCGGGTGGGTGGGAGGGTGCCACGGCAGAGAAGCTGGAAGTCTTTCCTGCTGGAAAAGACTTGTGTGAGAGGCGAGAGCCCTAGGACAGCAGGCTTGAGAACGCCCCGCCTGGAGCGACGGAGGAGAGGGCGTGCTGGAGCCCAGGACAGAGCGGCTCTGGAAGCTGATGCGGGAGAGAAGTCTTGCTGCTGCCCAGATGGGGCGGGGGTTGATGGAGGAAGCCTCACTTGCCAAGCCTTCCCCTCCGTGACCTGTAACACCTGTGACCTCACCCGTCTCCGCCTGCTTGCTGGGCAGGGCCACTGCCTGCACCACCACCCTTCCCCAGGGAGCCTCGATCCTCCCATTGCCAAAATCACTTGTGCATCGTAGGACCACAGAAAGGCTTTTTCTCTTTTTCAGTTAAAGAAGGTCCGTGATTAAGTATGGGACTGGTCTGAGACCACAGGGGCAAACGGATACTGACTGTAGCTGACATGGCCCACTTATTTAACTGGCTTCCGACTATGCACACTCGTTTAGATGCTAAAAAACGTCCGATACTCCTGGTCACAGATTGCTGCGCAAGAGGGCATTATGGAGGGCCTGACTGATCTCCCGGTAGCTGCTGCTTCCTGGATCATCTTCTGCCTTCCTCTCCTTTACCAGGACTGGACTGCGAATGTTATGGCTGTTGTCATAGAATCTGGAGTCTGTATTTTCTAGACCAGGCAATCGAGGTGATGACTTGCCTGTGCCCAAATCCAGTACTGCTTTGGAGTCTGGGCTGGTGGTCATATGGTGACTGTTCCTGAGGAGGTGCCGGCGCGGGCTCGCGTTCGTCCTGCAGTAGTGCTGTCATGCACACAGACATTTAGGCCTCTCCCGTTATCTGTAAATAAAGGCCCAAAGCACAAAGCAAAAACCGTGTTTGGTTTCGGTGGCCAGTCTTCGAGGAGGGGAGCTGAGGAACGGACTCGGTAACGAGCAGTAGTGCAGGAGCGGAAAGGAAGGTAAGTGGAGTTCTGGAGAATCCAGTAGTGGTCGGTCAGTGCACTTGGGTAGCAGGTTTGGAGGTAGGATTTGTCTTAGAGCTCCAGCATTCTCTCTCAGGTCGGTCTGTACGAAAATATCAGTCCTCCTCACCATAAACTTGTGATTGATCTTTTTGCTTCCAGTCCTTTCTGTGCTCAGATGTTCAAGTAATTTTCCCCAAACTCCCGCACCTCCAGGGCTCGTGATGCTGAAATGTTTTTTAGCAATTTCTGACTTCTCTTCCCTAGTGTTTGGGAAGATAGAATTGCTAGGGGGGAATCTGCGTAGAGCCGAGGGCATGATGAATTTACTCTGGGAATTAGGTAGTGAGTATAAGACAGCTGTTTTTATTTCCAAGGTTGAAGAGTAAGTCATTAATACCAGAGGACATTGTTGAACACTTGGGTGCTTGCACTGAGCTTCGGCTCTTTGGAGACAGGGAAGCGTGGGTGCGCACTCTGCTATCAATTTGAATTGTTTAACTTTAAACATATAAGTTAAATTTTACAACTTTTTCATTGTTTTTTACCCTAAGAGGCTGAATTCTTGACTTCACCGAAACCTCTCCTGTCCAAGTCAACAACGGCCTTCACACAGCCAGGCCCAGTCATTTCATAACACCTTGATCTGACGCATCCTCTGTGAGCTCTTTGTCCCCATGGCCTCTGGGACTGGCCTGCTTTCCTTTGCTGAGTGAAGGAGACCCCAGGGTTTGACCCAGGTGCTTCCTCTCTTCTCCACAGTTACTTGCTGGGGCAGATCCCCCTTGCTCATGAGTCTAAGTGCTGAATTGCCCGTGTTTATATCCCGAGGGTTAGTCATTGCCCCGAGGTTACCATGTCCAGAACGGGGCTCTCCTTTCCCGATGGCCCACTCTGCTCTGCCGTAAACAGTCTTCCCCATCCTTGCAGGCTTCCGGCTAGTCGCTTTCATCTGTCGTGTACGCCCACGACCTGGCTGTCACTCTTGATTTCTTGCCTTCTCTCAGACCTCTTACTGAATCTCTCAGCGAATTCTGGCAGCTCTGCCTTTGGACTGTTTTCATCATCTAACTACTTCTTGATGCGTGGCCCGGCCTACGCTACGCTCATCTCATCCGTACTCTTCCAGTGACCTCTTACCTAATCTTTTCTCTTCTTTTCCCCCATCATCTTCCTTTGCCCTCTTACCTCTCTCTTACTCAGAGTAATACTTCTCAACGTTAAGTTAAATCCTGTCATTTTTCTGGCCAAAACTCTCAAATGACTTTATATGACTCAGAATGTACCTTGGCCTACAAAGCCCAGTGTGATGCCGTTTCCCCCGCTTCCCATTCTGCCGTAGTCGTAGTGGTCTTGTTATTTGTCAGACGTGCCAGCCAGGCTGCCGTCTTGGGGGCATTTGTACTTGTTTCCTCTGCTGGGAATGCTCTTTGCCTAGAGTTCCGGCTTTGTTCAAGCATTCCCTCCCACTTCTACCCCCAGTGACTTTTGGTCCCTCTGCTCTGTGTCATTCTTCCTGCTTGCCACCACCTGTCTGTGTTGTGTATTTCCTGCTGGATCGTAACGTCCCGAAAATAGGGGATGTTATTTTGTTCATCACTCTTTCCCCATTGCCTAGAATTGGGAGGAGGAGGAGGGGAAGAGATGATGATGATGATTTAACTGGAAAAAAAACTGATCTGTCCCCGAGGCTTACTTTCTTAAGTCTTCCTTGACTAAATTACAGTTTTCATTTCTTTTTGAAACATTGTACTCTAGGGGTGCCTGGATGGCTCGGTTGGTTAAATGTCTACTTTCTGCTCAGGTCATAAACTCAGGGTCCTGGGATCGAGCCCCACGTCAGGCTCTCTGTGCGGTGGGGGGTCTGCGTCTCCATCTCTCTCTGACTCTGCTCTCTCTCAAATAAATAAACTCTTAAAAAAAATTGCTGTAAGTCGTTACTCCCATATTACGGAGTGTTTACATTTATTTATTTATTGAATGTGTATTTTTTACATTTTTAATACAATTCAAAAGTATTAGTGAAGTGAGGTTTATCTTTGAACTGATTTGTGTCCCAGCTTTGGAAATTTTGAACTGTGGTGTTCATTCTTGTTTTTTCCTCCCTTGTGGGCCGTTCTCTCTCTTTCCCTTCTTCCTTCCTTCTCTTGAGAAACAGACACCCCTTGTCCGGACGCTCGGACCCGTTCTGAGTAGACCCATGGTTGTGCGTCAGCCTGCCTCCCCAGGCAGGCCTTGTATTGTGGGGACAGCTCCTTGGGAAAGGTGAACGTATCCTGGCAGCAGGCTGTCTCAGGGCCTCCTTGACTTGAGGACGCGCTCCACACCTGGTGGGGGCCGAGGGGCTGTGAACTGCATTTAATTCCCAGAACAGCAAAGGAGGTCTTAATGTTTTTCTTTCAGTTGAATGGAGGCCCAGAAATGTTAAGGAACTAATAGTTACAGACATAGCCTTTCCGTCTCGCTTTCTGCCTTTGCAGAGAGAACTACTCACTGAGAGTTGCAGATGACCATTCCCTGACTTCAGCTGTTCTGTGCTCCTCCACTGTCCGCATCAGCCCGGCTAATCTGTCCCAACCCCTACGTGGAAATGATCAGGTTGTTTGTATTTTTCCACTGTTACAGATTTGGATTTCATGAACACCCTCGTTCATGTTTCCTTCTATATAAAGAAAATTTTTAGCATGGACACCTGGTAATTACTTGGTCCTAGGCCATGCAGAGATTCTGGTTTACCCGGCCTGGCAAATTGATCTTTGAGATGGTGTATCAGTTTGCATTCCAAATTCCAGAATGCCCTCCCTCCTCGGTGTATTCAGATTTTTTTTCTTTTAGAAGCTGGCATATACGAAATATTTATTGCTTATATATTACCCTGATTTCAGTGAATGGGCATGTTTTCTTACGTTTATGGTCATTCCGATTTTCTCTTTGAATTGCCTGTTTATATATTTTGTATATATTTTGCCCATGAGCTAATTGTCTTTTTCACACTGACTCACAGAAATTCTTTGTAAAATCCGAATCCTGATTTTTTGTACATTATGTATTTTAGAAATATGTTGATGTTATGGTTTCTCATTTTTTTACAATTTTTTTACATTTTTAAATTTTTTTACATTTTTTCTCATTTTGTTTTACAGTGTCTTCTGTCACAGATTTCAAAACTTTTCAAGTAGAGTTGGGTGTATTTTTTTTAAAGCTTTATACTTTTTCTTGTTTGATGCATACATTCCATGTTTTACTCTGAAAGTTTTACGGTGGCTTTTTACAGTTAGATGTGTAGTCCCCTTGGGATCTCTCTGCAATATGGTTGTGTACTTCCCCCTCACCCCCGTGTAGTGGGGGGCGCAGTGCTGGGCATTCTGGGGCCGCCCGGTACACCTGGTTTTCTGGCTTTCCTTCTTGGAGTTTTCTTTCTTTTTATAAACTCAGCAGTATACTTAAAAATTTATTTTGTATTATCTGTCATATAAGGTGATGGTTCCTGAGTGTTTAGTGTACTGTCATGCTAGAATTGGGAGTTTTACAGTCTTATTTTTTTTTTTTAAGATTTTATTTATTTATTTGATAGAGGTCACAAGTAGGCAGAGAGGCAGGCGGGGAGAGAGAGGAGGAAGCAGGCTCCCCGCTGAGCAGAGAGCCCGATGTGGGCCTCGATCCCAGGACCCTGGGATCATGACCTGAGCGGAAGGCAGAGGCTTAACCCACCGAGCCACCCAGGCGCCCCCACCCCCCCCCAGTCTTATTTTTATACAACGGGTTAAGTAAGAGGCAGTGTTGCTTCATGATTGAAAAGTATGGCCTCCTGTTTCAAAATTGCCTCAGTAGGAGTTCTGGCCCACGGGTATTAGCTGTGCCATCACGGTCAAGTGGGTTGTTCTTTCTCAGACCCAGTTCCTCCTTCGCGGGACGGGAGAGCAGTAGGACCGGCCTCTAGGGTTGCGGTTGGTGCTGAAGGAGAGAACGCCTGGGGAGCTCTCATCTCAGCACTGCGTTTGGCTCCTTCCGCACTAACGGAATTTTTTAGGAGGGATACTCAGATGTGTTAAATGTTCTTGTGTCTGTGTTGTCTTGTCGTTATTCGTGTTTTGTTTTTCCTTTCCCTTTCTCGTTTCGTTTGCTGTGGCAGAACGTCTTCCTTGTTCGTCTCGGGGCAGACATTTAGATCCGTCTGCCTGTCTTCCTGTCACTCGAAATCATTTATGGGCAGAGGAGGCTTCCAACAGCATGAAGAGGTTTGACAGTGTATGTTTCAGGTTGACTTTGTTCAGTATCTTAAGTTGAAACAAAAGCTCTTATTTGTCGCTGTTTGTTACTGTGTGTGCGGTCACATCCAGACACAGTAGCATTACCCTCAGACGTCCTCTCAAGTCAGGTGTCGTGAGCAGCGTAATTCCATGTGGAAGAACACAGTGATTTGTAGGTTTTCATTTCACAGAACTTAACACTCACCATATTTCTGTATCTGTGAGGTCGTGTTTATGCCGTTGTGCTAATTACCTGAAGACTTTATTCCACAGTGTGCTTTCTGTCGTCTGTATGTGCGCGTGCATTAGCTTGCGCTGTTTAATGGTTGGCATGAGCCGGGCGAGGAGGTGAAAGTACTCTGGTGAGAGTATTTAGTGACATTAAGATGAGTCTGTCCAGCGATCCCCTCTCTCCGTGCTAATTCTCTTCCGCAGTTATTTGTTAAGAAGGCGCCTCACTTGACCTGTGAGCTGTCCTCGATGTGGCTCTGCCCTACATAGAGGTTCTGTGTTCCTTTTCTAAACTAGTGCTCTTAAAAATCCTCCTTAAGGACAGGACGCCTTTTCAAGGTCCCGGTGCCGACTTACGCACCTTACCTGTTTGTTTTTCTCTTGCCTGGTCCTAAGTAGCATTCCAGTCTGCTGGGGTCATTGGCTAAGGCAGAGGGAAACAGGAAGTCAGCTGGGAAGGTACTGCTTGGCACTGACTGCGCGGTTCAGGAGCATTCCTGATACCAAGGGGGAGAGTGCCAGCCATGTGCACGGCAAGCGCAGAGCCTGCCCTGACGAGAGGGCTTGTCGAGTTTGTGACGTTCCTACTGTGAGACCACCCTAGTCCGTGTCACTTCTGCTGCATCGTCGGTCCCACAGTCAGTTGGTTTCTTTCTAACTCGTCCTTTTCCCCTCTGTCCCAGCCCTCTCTGAGTATCTTGTGTAGGACATAGAGGACGAACCGCAGCCTGTGCTTTGTGATCGTACTAATGCAGTTCTACCTGGAGCTTTGAGGATATTTTTAATTTAGGAACGTTGTGTGAAGTTTTGTTTTTTTTTTTTTAATCAAAATAGGTTGAAATATGAATTCAGTTCTTAGTCTGCTGTACTACTATAGGAGAAAGATACGATGGCAGCATTTTGATTATAGGAAACTTCTTTGAATCAGTCAGCAGAGAATTTACTTCGATGTGCAAGCTACCGTAAGTGCAGGACGTGACAGTGTGCTCGCTCGTGTGTACAGCTGCTGTGGCGGCTACCGTTGCTCAGATTTAGAAGGTCCTTCTTAGTTACTTACTTCGTTTTGGTTTTTTTGGGAGAGAGAGCATGTAAGTGGGGGCATGTAAGAGGGAGAGAGAGAATCTCCAAGCAGATTCCCCACTGAGCGGGGCGCCTGATATATGGGGCTTCATCCTACGGCCCTGGGACCATGAGCTGAGCTGAAGCCAGGAGGCAGGCACCTGGCTGACAGAGCCACCCAGGCGCCCGGAAACTCCTTTTTAACATTTTACGTACTTAAAAAAGAATCTCAGTACAGATTTAAGAAGCAAGTTGTAAAAACACATTTTCTAATTTTATATTCTTGGCTTTTCTTTTTTGATATTATTATACTGTGATGTTGAGGACAGAGGTCAGGAATTCTGTGTATGTGGATTTGGTTATAGTCAGATCCTTGGAAACTTTTGAATATTGAGCTTCAAAAGCAATTTATAAATGTTGTAAAGTGTCAGTTTTTTTCTATAAAGTTAACTATTTCACATTTTTCAGTTACTTTTCTTATGGGCTCAGTTGTTTTTGCTTTTGTATTTTGTTTTGCTAGAGATGGAATTCAGTGCCTTTCAAACGCATGGTCACCTGTGAGCAGTTGCGAGAGTGCACACGAGAAGTGGCATTTGTCATCAGTGCCTTATTTGCAGCGGCTGCTTTTAGATACCACAGGGGTGTGGTGACCCCAAACGCTGCGGAACAGAGTCGCCTCTCCATTTTGTAGTCAGGGAGCCCGAGAGCTCAGGCATCTCGCCCGGAGCCCACATGAGCGTTCAGTGAAAACACCGGAGTTCGAGCTAATGTCTGCCCATTTCCAAGGCCCTGCCTCCCTCTCTCTCTCCTCCACACGCCTGCTGCTTGCTCAGCGTGAGCCGTTGACACGTACCTTCTGGTGTTACTTCATTCTCTTCTTAGAGAATTCAGCTCCTTGAATTTTTTTTCTAAAGCATCCGTATTTTTATTTTATTTTTATTTATTTCATATTTAATAATAAGTTTGTAATTATAATTTATTTTTATATTAAACACTTTTAATAAGGAAGTTAAATAGATGAAACTCCTTTATGTTCATCCCCATGACTTAAAGATTTTCAAGATTTCATTGTTCTTTTTTTGTTTCTTAAGATTTTATTTATTTATTTGAAAGAGAGTAAGTGAGAGAGAGCGCGAGCAGAGGGTGGAGGAGCCGCAGGCAGAGGGAGAAGCAGGCTCCCCACTGAGCAGGGAGCCTGACCACAGACGCTCAGCCGCCTGAGCCACGCAGGTGCCCTCAAAATTTCATTGTTCTTAAGTGCATTAGTTTTGTTATTTTAGTAACTATTTTTAAAGCAAATCCTGAAAGCTGACATGGTTTTCTTCTACTTCAGTGTGTATCCCCAAAAATCTAACCATAATGCAGTAATCCTGCCAACAAAGTTAACCATATTTTCTTACTGTTCTCTATTATCTAACCTGTGTCAGATTTCCTGGTCTCTTGGAAAAATTGTTCTTACAGTTAATTTATCTGAGTCAGGATGCAAACAGGGTCCACATGTCATACTTAATTAGCTTATGTCTCGGAGCATTCCCACCCCTCTCCAACTGGACATGCTGGAAAAAACTGGTTAAATTTTCCTAGAGAATATCCCCATTCTGGACTTTCCTTTTTTGTTTCCAGGGATGGTGGTGGCATTTGACTTGTTTCCATAGCTTTAAAGCCCCATTGGCTTCAGATTCAACTATTTGATAAGAATGCTTGGTTAAGTAGTGCTGTTTGTGGGCTGTGGCCTCCCACTGGCTGCATGGCAGGAGGGGACCTGTCCCGCTGACCCTCCAGGGCAGATTTGCAGCATTGTAGACCTGTGCCTAATCAAGGAGGCCTTACAAAATTGTTATATTCTAGTTCTATCATTTCTGTCACACTGAGTGGCTGGAATTTTTCTTTAAAAAATAGAAACAAATTTTCTGCATGTAAGTTAAGGAAAGCCAAGTTTCTGAGTTCTTTCACTTTAATTGCTTATTTTCAAGCCGAGGTGTTGGTGCCCTAGTTACCTGCAGTGGTGACAGTGATTATGATTTTGTTTTTGGCTTGCTTGGTTTTCTTTAGTATCATGAATGTGAGGATTTTTTTTTTTCATGTTTCTAAAATAAGCCTTTTATTTAAATTCCAGTATAGTTAACATACAGGGTTATATTAGCTTCAGGTAGACAGTACAGTGACTCAGCAGTTCTGTGCATTACACAGTGCTTATCATGATAAGTGTATTTTTAAAGATTTTATTTATTTATTTATTTTAAGTGATCTCTACGTCCATTGTGGGGCTTGAATTCAACAACCTGGAGACGAAGAGCCATGTGTTCCACCAGCTGAGCTAGCCAGGCACCCCTTCATAAGTGTCCTCTTTAACCCCATCACTTCCCCCCACCCCCTCACCCACTTCCCCTGATGTCCGTCAGTTCGTTCTCTACCGTTAAGACTCTGATTTTTGGTCTCTCTCTCTCTTTCTCCTTCCCTTTTCCTTTGTGGGCTTTGTTGTTGTTGTTGTTACTTTGTTTTGTTTCTTAAATTCCACATACAAGTGAAATCATATGGTACTTGTCTTTCTCTGATTTCTTTCACTTAGTACTATACTCTGTAGATCCATCCATGTCGTCGCAAATGGCAAGAATTCATCTTTCTTAAGGCTCCTGTTGCATCCTGCCCACGTACGCCACCTCTCCTCCGTCCGCACATTGGTGCAGGCACCTGCACTGCTTCCCCAGCGTGGCTGCCCTTGGCAGTGCTGCTGTACTTTTATGTGCTCTGTGTTTCGGTCACTTGTAGTCATTATTCTGGCCGGCACTCAGATTACCCCAGATTTGGCCAGGTGCACCTTTCGGATGACTTGAAGGTTCTGTTGAATGAGCCAGTTAGTTTTTGAGAACTTCCTTTTTTTCTAGTATAACAAGATGTCCCAAACTCATCTTGTCCATTTTCTGACGTACACCTGAGTTCAGCCATTTCTCCAAGGAGCCCTGATGTCTTTTAGTGGAGAGTGGTAGTTCGGATCATAGTCTCTGTGCTACACATGCTTATTTTTTGGAGCTTATCTTTTGCTTCAAGGTCTCTGCATGGGAAGAACTAGGAGACACTTACTTTTTGTGTGTGCGTGGGGGGGAAATCCATGAATTTCTTCTGATGTTACCTGTTTAGATTTGGCCTTACAGCGTTTTTACTTAATTTCTTTGATTTTTAAAAAAAATTTTATCTCCTTCTCTTAAATTGAAATCTTGTTTTATAACTATATTAACACAATGACTTGTTTGCTTTATTCTATCAAATAGTTCTATATCACACATAATGCCAGTGTTGCTATTAGCAGTAGGACTTCTGAATAAAGATTAATATTTCTTTGCAAGATATTTGTCCTTAGACTAGAGTCTACCGGGGATGTAAAGTCAAAATACTATTTTCTAACATTACTTGAAAAAAATATTTTTTCCTGGGTAGTAATGTAACCACCCTGTATACCACCCTTTTTTCTGTATAGTAATGTAACCACCCTGTATATTAATGTTAGACACTAATTTCAGTTTGTTTTAAAATTTTAGTGATTATTTTTTGTTAAAATTTAATTTTTGTTATTTAAAATAATCAGGCGGCTCCGCTGCTGAAGTTGTGGTCAGTCTCAGGTAGAGAGGCTCCGCTGCCTTCCTGGCTTCCTCTTGCAGATGTGACCGAGCACGCGTGAGTGTTTGCAGTTCCTGCGCTTCCACGTGAAACAGGCCTGCTGTGCGCACCGTCCTGCTCCTTGCTTCCTCCAGCTGACCGGGCTGCGTCCCCATGTAAAGAGCTCCTCCTCCTTCCTGCCAGTGCTGGCATTGCCTGAAAGCAGCAGCCTTTCCACCGCTGGTGCCCTGCGCTGTGTCCTGTGCACACTTGTGCCTGCACAGAGGGGCTGGTGAGGCGCTCAGGCCCCACGTCTGTGCTGGTGCAGCTGGGGGTAGGGCTGCAGAAGCGGGGCTGCATGTCAGGCTCATTTTGCCTAATATTGCCACACTCTGCTCCTTGAGTATGTACCTTTTTTTTTTTTTTTTTTTTTTTTTTTGGGCCACCGCCCAAAATAGAGTATGTTGTCAAATTTTCAGGTTTTTACCAGTTTGTTGAGAAATGGCATCTTGCAATACCTTTATTTGAAGTCATTTTGTCATGGGTGAGCTTGTTCGTCCTTTTTGATATTTGAGTCCTGTTTACCTCTTTTCTGAGCTGTCTGTAGTTTCTGGATGGTTTTTGGCTCATTTTTTCAAGTGAGTTATTGGTGTTTTTCTTCTCAAATTTTAGATACTCTTATTTTTTTATTTACTTATGGGGGGAGGAAGCAAGGAAGGAATTATTCTCAGAGCCAAGCCAAGGCCAAGGCCCACAGCCGCGGTAGCAGCAGAGGCAGCCCCCTGGGCCACAGAGTGGTGGTGTGCCCACCCCCAGCACGGGCAGCGTGGCCGGGACGGGGTGCAGCAGGAATCGTCAGGCCCATGGGCTCCCGTGCCCCCACGGGTGGTGTTCAGTGGGTGCTGCAGTGGGGCGCTGGGCTGCGAGGGAAGAGACATCTGGATGTGCCCAGAAAGGTCCCCCGAAAGCCATTCAGGGCCAGGCAGGAGGATCTCCCCGGTGCACCCGTGGTGTCTGTGGGTGGCGCCCGGCTCCCAGGCCTCACGGCTGGCATTAGGGAACAGCACCCAGGCAGGTCCTGCTCGTTGGCAGAGTGAGGAGTGCTGCTCCAGCCGGGCTCCTCCAGCACAGGCTCTGGAGCTCCTGCCGGCTGTCTGGCCGTGCGGGCGGCCACCGCTGTTCCCTGCCAGTTCCACCAGGAGGACCACAGGGACCACTGGCTGCCCACAGCCCAGGGGTTCACCTTCAGTCTTCCATGCTCCGGGCTCTTAATGTGGAAGCCCAGCGTCAGGGCGGCGGTGTTGAGTTTTCCCTGTGGCCCTTCTTGAGGGGAGAGCTGTTTGCCAGCATCGTCCAGGCTGAGCTTGAGCGCGCTCAGCTCCCAGTCTTTCTGATTCATCTCCATGGTGGTCCGAAGCCCTGTGGTCCCTGTAGCCCCCCAGGAACTCTTTCTACATCAGAAAGATTATATTTCTTTTCTGCCATGTTAGTTGGAAATGTTTTTTCCCTGAGTTTGTCACGTCGTTACACGTACCCTATTATGTGCTTTTTGTCCTCCAAATGAAGATTTATGTGGTCCAATTTGTTAACGTTTCTTTAGTTGCTGTATGATATATATTTATATTCTAGTATATAATTTTTAAAATATATATTTCCATAAAGATGTTTGTTACATAGTAAAAACTTTAAAACCACTGCGTAACCTGAACATGTGGGCACTGTGGGAAGGGGAACTTAAAACTGTTCATGGAAATGTTCCCCATGACTGTGGCCAGACTGCAAGGGACGCTGTCTTGGGATTAGGGACGCCGTGTAATCCCATTCATAGGAGCCGTCATGGTTTAGCAGAGAGAACGTGGCATTTCGTGTGTGCACATGTGTGGGAGAGACAGTAGGGTTTACCAGGTTTGTAGATCAAGGAAATGCGTCCGCCACAGTGTGTCTGGACTTCATCAAGGAATTCAGCAGTATTCTTGTCTCTTGGCATTCTCATGTTGATGGCCTGGGTCTAAGTACAGTGAGATGAATGAGGAGCCGGTTGTTCTCTGAGGCTGATTAGCCCCAGGTTTAGCGCCGCGCTGGAGAAATGGTCCTCGTTGGTAACTGGCATGCAGATGACTCAGGAATTTAAATTTACTGGACTTTCCATGAGAATCAGCAATATTAGGCAATAAGCAAAAAGCTAATGTAATCTTACATTGCATTCATTACAGGTGTGGTGTTAGAAACAGCAGTAGCAGAGTTGATCAGAACTACATGTCAGGAGTCCTGGTGATGATGGTCCTGGAAATGGTATCAGGCTGGGTGGATAGAACACAAATGTGTTCAGGAGAGACGTGGACAGTGTAAGTGGATTTGGAATTTTGTCACAGGAAAGAGAACAATTGGAGGAACTAGAATTAGAAGGCCATTCTGGAGAGGGACTAGACTTGTTCTAAACCCACAGTTCTCAGCAGGCGCCGTGTCGTCCCTGGAGGACGTATGCAAATGTCTGGAGATGGTTTTGGTTTCACAGCTGGGTGGGAGCTTCTGGCATCCAGGTGACAGAAGCTGGGTGCTTTCAGCATCCCAGTGCATAGCACACCTCCCACAGTGCAAACTGTCCAGTCCCAGATGTCATGGTGCTGAGTTCAAAAAACTGTTCTCAAACTAAATCGGTTTAACTGTCCCCTATCGTAAGACAAAGAATTGCATTTTACCTTGTAGCCCAGGGTGTACTCTGGAATAATTGGAATGAAGATTCCAGGAGCTGCTACTTACCCCGTTTCCTTACCCAGAGGCCATTGTACCCAGCAGAAGTCTGTTCTACCGTATACCATTTCATTAGTAAATGGTGGGGGGGGGGGAATGATCATTCATAAACCACCGTTTGAATACAGACCTAAATAATACCAAAGGGTAAAATAAGCCCAACTGGTGAAGCTATCGGAGATGTGTTTGCTTTGGGATAAAGCCACCCCCTCCTGCTGTGGAGCAGTGCCGAGGGAGGGCGTCCTGCCTGGCCGGCGAGTTTGCCCGCACTGCGGTTGCCGTGGGTCTTCTTGACGTGACGTCCAAGAACGGACGCCACAGCTCTTTGGACATGGGTGAGGTGATTATATCTTTATTGCTAGTAAATAAATTCTTACTAACCTCTACCTAAAATTTATCATTTTCTTCATTAATGAGATTATACTCACATCTTCAAAATTAGAGTTGTATGAATCAACTCTGGAGTTTATTTAGTGTGTTAATAAAGATGCGCTAATTTTTACTATATTATGGTCTTTAAAAATTACGTATTTTTTTAAAAATTAGGTTTTATTTATTTATTTGACAGAGAGTACAAGGAGGGGGAGCAGCAGGCAGAGGGAGAAGCAGGCTCCCTGCTCCCAGGACCCTGGGATCGTGACCTGAGCCTATGGCACATGCTTAACTAAGTGAACCACCCAGGCACCCCAAAAATTATTTTAAAAATTGTGTTTTAATGTAATTGTTTCCTTTGTAATCTTTTGTATTTTATTTAATGCATTTAAAATTTTTATTCTGAGAACAGATTGATGGGCTTTATTAGACTTCCAAAGAATCTTTGGCAAAGTTGATTTTAACCTCTGCACCAGATTGGTGGCATATGGGGTTGTTTGTGTATATCTGTTATGCAAATATATTTAAAGACTACACCGAAATATAGACATAGTCTTTGATCATGAATGTGATGATTGCTCTTTTGTCAGGTGGTTCAGTGTATTGTCTAACTGATCTTGTTTCAGTCCACAGTATGTGTATGTGTGGTAGCTATTGGAGACTTAAAAATTCTGAGTACCATGGGAAAACCTTCACTTTTGATGCCCCCCCTTCACCCCCCATGATGTGGACTTAGGAACTGGGTAGATTGCTGATTCCGTTAGGGTCTTGCAGTGGAACGCAGGTTTAGCTCGCGGTGACTGTTGGCAGAGTCCGGGCTCACAAGTGTTAGCCACGGGGGCAGACGGTAAGAAGTACCTGCCGGCAGCACCGCTGAGTGTCTCAGATACTAGGGGGGCTTCCTGGTTCTCTCAGCGCACTGTGCTCTCCAGCGGGTGACGGCTCATTTATAGTGTGCGAAGGTGTTTGTGTACCGGATGGGTTTTTGTTAAGAGTTTGTAAAATGGGGGATGTGCTTTGTTGTCTTTGAGGGTGTGTGTGTGTGTGTGTGTGTGTTTTAGTCCAGAAAACTTGCTTTCCACCTGAAAGATAACTTTTCCCCTAGTTCAGTAAACTTGGTTTTTCTCACCTTTGCTGAACTGGCATCAAGATGTTAGAGGTAAAGTAGTTGGCTCCCACTTGAACAGGGGGACACTGTGGTGTGTAACAGATTACAGATTTATTTTCAGACAAAAGATATTTGAATCATTTTATTATAAAAATATGATTGCGGGGTCAGAGAGGCATGCTCTCACGCGATTGTATGCCCATTTGCGTTCCTACCCACAGAGCAGTGGTGCCCTGTGGAACTCCTTTCTTACGGAAGAGGAAACAGATTCTGGAACAGTTCTACCTCATTGTAGAGCTGGGTTTAGAGGTGAAGAGAGGAAGCTCTTTTTTTTTTTTTTTTTTTTTTTAAAGATTTTTATGTATATGCTTGAGAGAGAGCACACATGCATGAAGCAGACACCACACACACACACACACACACACACACACACACCCACCCACCCACCCACCCACCGCCGCTGAGCAGGTTGCCCAGTGTGGGGCTCAATGCCAGGACCCTGAGATCATGCCCTGAGCCGTGGGCAGACGCTTAACCCACTGAGCCACCCAGGTGCCCCAAGAGGAAACTCTTAATCTGTACTCTGTAGTTACCTGAAGGGTGTTCAGTATAAAACAAACCCATTTACTTAATTTTTACAGAAACTTTGTAAGGTACCATTTACAGGGTGCTATAATTAGTGCCATTAGAAACAGAACGGGGCGGGGGGGTGCCTGGGTGGCTCAGTGGATTAAAGCCTCTGCCTTCGGCTCGGGTCATGATCCCAGGATCCTGGGATTGAGCCCCGCATCGGGCTGTCTGCTTGGCAGGGAGCCTGCTTCCCTCTCTCTCTCTGCCTGCCTCTCTGCCTACTTGTGATCTCTCTCTGTCAAATAAATAAATAAAATTAAAAAAAAAAAAAAAAAAAAAGAAAAAAGAAACAGAACAGCACCCGGCTCTGTGGGCAGAGCCTACAACTCTCCGTCTCGGGTTGTTAGAGCCCAACATCGGGTGAAGACATGACTTAGAATCCTTTAAACAGAAAAGAAAAAGGGCAAATAAGCAAAGAAAAAAGAGACAAACTGACTCTTAATACAGAGAACAAACTGGTGGTTGGGAAGGTTTGGGTGAACTAGGTGAAGGCGTTAAGAGGACACTTGTGGTGAGTGCTGAGAACTGTGTGGTTGAACTGTTGTATTCTCCACCTGAAACTGACGTAGCACTGGATGTGAATTATACTTGATAAGAAATACATAAATAATATTTTTTTTTTATAAAAGATTTTATTTATTTATTTGACAGAGATCACAGTAGACAGAGAGGCAGGCAGAGAGAGAGAGAGAGAGAGGAGGAAGCAGGCTCCCTGCTGAGCACAGAGCCCGATGCGGGACTCGATCCCAGGACCCTGAGATCATGACCTGAGCCGAAGGCAGCGGCTTAACCCACTGAGCCACCCAGGCGCCCCATAAATAATATTTTAAAAAGAAGACATAGGGTTTCTTAGGAGCCCCCCTCTCATAGGAATGGGGAGTAGGCCGGAAGGGCAGGGAAAGAGCCCCACTGGGAATGAGTGCCATGGGGGGAGTAAGCGTGAGCCTGGCCATGACGTCGTTTTACAGTTGTTACTTATTTTAAGCTTTCCTGAAATGCATATAATTTTAAAGAGTATCCTTGAAGTACTGGTGTTTAAGAAACAGTGTTTATATAAGTAAGATTCCAAAAACCCATATTCAAGTATTTCTTCCACCTTCTACCTAAATTATTAACACGCAGATGGCTCTTGTCTAGTTGATCAATTTATGTGCTGATAATGTGTATATGTTTTGAGGCACACCCGTATTTTTTCTTAACATTTGCACCTATTTTTGGAAGCACCAGCGTTAGAAATGAATTTTCTGTGTGTAATAAAGCAGTGTGTACTGTCCAAGGCCCTTTTTTTCCGCGGGGAGTCGGATTACTACCCATTACAGTCAGCGTTGCTTTGCTGTGGGGTGGAAGTGGTTTCACAGTAGTGCTGGTCACTGAGAAGGAGGACAGACTAGCCCTGCCCGCTGATTGGCTTTAGAACCAATGCTTCTGAGTACTTTGGGCAAAAGGAGATTTAGGATTGCCCTGGTGAGTTTTTACTGGTTTGGGGAGGGCAAATTGATGATCAGTTTCATTGATTAAGTTATTGGTAAAATACTTAAAAGTGAATCTCCACCTTTAACCCTTAGTTCTTTGCATTGGCTCTCTAATCGCTTCTCGGCCTTTTGGCTAAGATCAAGTGCATTGGCTCTCTAGTAATTTATGATGCAGCCTTCTGCGGTTTGGAGTTGTCGTTGCTTTTGGTCTGTTCTTTCTGATAAATATTAAACTAGTTTTGTTTCTGAGTTGTCATTAAGTCCACCCCAAGTAGTGTTCCATTTCCCTTGTAATAATCCTTGTGGTGATATTTCTCAGGGAGAAGTTTATACAAAGCAAAGTATACACCTTTAGGGAAGAAAGAAACTGGTTTTCCTGTCAGGAAAAATAACCTGTAAGGAAAGGAAAACAGGTGAGACATTGTATCTTCTGCTTCTAGATCACTGCGCTTGGCGCATGGTGGCTGCCTGAGCTGAGGATAGTGCTTACCCCGGTGTACCCCAGTTACTGGCCTGCCTGCTCCAAACACAAGTTTCTTCCTGAAAATATGCTGCTAGCAAGTGGGCAGTACATTTAGGTATTGGAGGACCTACAACAGTGTTTTTTAATTTTAAATATTGTTGTCTTTTGGGTAGTTTGTGTAAGGACTTTGTTAAGGAAGCATTTGTCTTTGTACAATTATAACTGTTAGCCTGTCATTGAAACTTCATGGCTGCTTATTACAGATTTAAAGTTTTGTCCCAGAGTCCTTATCAGTTCAGAACAGATGAACCACAGCTGGAAGAATCAGATATTGTTCTTGGAAGTTTTGACTCAAATTTGTTGTTATTTTTATGTGCGAAGCAATGTACTAGCGACTGAGGGAGGGCCTAGAACAATGAATCAGAGGCCCCTCAGGAAAGCTTCTGTCTAGTGGGAGTGCTGATTGCTTGTTCTTTATATAGTTTACTCCTCAAAACAAGCTTATTTGTATTTTATAATGAAGGAAATTGGAGCTCACATGCATATCAGAGAGCTCACTCAAAGACCCAGCTATTAAGTTGAAATGCCAAGTCATTTCTGCCCTGCTGCAAACTCCAGGTGTCCCTTGCACCCCGCAGCGTGCAGGCTCACGGGCTAGGAGAGAAATTCATCAGGCATCACGCATGGTGTCAGCCTCGCCTCCGATCCCAGAGTGAGCTTTGAGATGCTTGTATCTGGATGCCAGATCTGTCTGGGGGGGGGGGTTGTGGCAAGTTATTGACCCCTCTGAGTGTCAGAATTCTTTCTCTTCACTGTTTTTATGGAACCTCTCTTCTACCTGTTGTAAAGAAACGGAAGACATTCATACCCATCTTCCTCTGGAAGATGAAGCGTCTTGAAGGAGGGTTAGGGCATGGTGGTGTAAGAGTTGCGGTTTCAGGGGACAGCTCATGCTCTCTGTGTCTCAGCCCTGCTCCTTGGCAAGCTGTCTGATCTGAGTTCAGACAGACATAAAACCTCCGTGGACCTTGTTTTGTAGCCCCTGTAAAGTTGGGATGATAACAGTACCTAATTCATGTTTGAGGAATTAAATGCTGAACTCTTAGTATCTGGCACACAGTAGCCCTTAATATATGTTAGTTATTGTTACAGTTGGTTTGGTCATTACACACCGATCTTTGAGATTCAGGAACTTGATTTTATCAATCTTCTCAGGTCTGATAAAATTCTGTGGACTTAGTCACACAGGCCAAACTTATTTTTTGAATAATTAAACAGTGCTAATGTATTAATTTATTCAGGTGTTATTCTAGTAATAGCTATACTCAGGTATTCTGTGTGATAATGAGGTAACCAGGCAAACTAAGTTAATATGTATTAACATTTATCTAGTGCAAATGAAATCAAAGGTAGTTTTAGTAGGCTGCTTTATTTAGACTTTCTGTAGAACCTGGAGATTTGTTTTTTTAAAAACATCAACAGAAATACTATTTCTCTGTAGACATGCTGTTGCTTGCTGGATCTCTACCCTTGGGTTTGTTCCTTTTTTTCCTTTTATCTCAACATTTTATGTGAGATCAGTAGCAAAACCACATTAATAACGGAGATTTTGTATTTATAGTTTCCTCTTAAAAACGGTAGTAATCTGTACATAAGGCATTTTCATGAGGGTGGTTGAGGGGGTCTCCTCTTTTCCATGCTTGCAGTACCAGATTCATTCTTGATGGTTTCCTCTGTGTTCTTGCATTCGCTCCCCGATCTTTGACATCTGGTAGTGTGGAGGTGTTCGTGAGCAGTTAACCAGAGAAAGAGGTGCTTTCTTGTCTAAGCGCACCTGGCTTCGTTGTGACGCAAATGATGGAAGATTCCTGTGTTAGCAAAACGATCAAGTGGGAGGCTACTTTGCCTTTTTGGTTTAACTTCATCTATAAAGCATGAGGCATGGGAGGAGCCAGGGTAGTTTTGCCAATTAATATTTGAGACTGTTAGCGTCATCTAAAGATGATTTCAGAGCGGTAGTGGTGATGATAGCATCAGAATCCTGCGATCGAAGTAGGACTCCCATAGAGACCTAAATTTATTCAACTAAATGTGTAGAGTAAGTCTTGTTTCCTCCTGTGCTGTCTTAGGATAGCCTGAGGAGGGGTGGATAGGGAGAGTGTAACCTGAAGTGGAAACATTTGGATGATGAGAGGGATAGGCCAGGGGATGGGTGAGGGGAGGGGCCCAGCCAGCACAGGAGAGCTGGGGAAGCCCTGCAGGGGAAAGTGTTCAGACAGCTCTTGGCGTTGAGGACGTATAGGACGTACTTGGCACTCAGGAGCCGTTGTTGATACCAGGAATGTTGTGCTTGTAGTGCTGGTCACAGTGGTACGGTGCCGTGCTGACACGCACGGTCACAGTTCAGCGGCGTCTTCCACGGGTATTGTTACTTCATGGAGGTCCAGGGTTGCCAGAGTAAAAGACAAACCTCCCAAAAGGATGTTGTTTGACTTTCTTTGCCACCTGACCTGAGCTGTACAAAGACGTAGTTTATAGGATTTTTGAGAGACCGGAGCAGGGCTGTTAGTACCCATTTTGCTAACTGATAAAGCTTTTTCAGTGTTACCCCATAATCAGTGGCCCTATTTCAACCCAAGATCTTGTGCTTCAGTGGTGTGTGTGTGTGTGTGTGTTTTCTTTTTACACACATGCTAACTTACCCTGTATTTCCCTGGGGCAGTGGGAAGTGGGTAGGACAGACTACCTAGTGATCTGACAGGGTCTGAGCAAGCATAGTAAAGCTTTGGGGTTAGAAATATATGTCAGTGTTTCATTTTCTGCTTTACTTTTCATGTGGTTTATACAGTTAGCCACATTCTAATATCCCATAACTATTACAATTATTAGGTCATAATTATTAGTGAAGAATCAGCAAATAGATTGGGAGGAATTAGAGAAAAACTTCCCTTGTGATGGGCTTTGAGCCCGTAGGACGGTGGTTGCCAGGAGTAATAGGGAGGAGTGACATCATCTGACTTGCTTTGAACGAGACTGTGGCTGGATCCTTGGTGTCTGTCAAAGGTGGATGACTGGTTGGGCTAGCGTGGTGGGCTATGGGTGGGAGGAACCGACGAGCCAGTGGACCTCAGTGGCACTGGGGGCAGTGAGGGTGGCCGAGGAGTTTAGAATGTTATTTTTCCAAAATCGTATCTTTTTGTTTTCTTTTAGGATTTGGAGTTTCATGGAGTGATGAGATTTTATTTTCAAGATAAAGCTGCTGGAAACTTTGCAACGAAATGCATTCGGGTGTCTAGTACTGCTACCACCCAGGATGTGATCGAGACGCTGGCGGAGAAATTCCGGCCTGACATGCGGATGCTCTCATCCCCCAAGTACTCCCTCTACGAAGTGCACGTCAGTGGAGGTCCGTGCGCACACTTGGGGCACTGGTGGGGGCTCCCCAGCTCCCCAGACGCATGTTGGTCCATGGGGCGGTCCAGTCACAGCCTACTTTCCCGCGGGGGCTTCTCTTTCTGGAGGGGCAGGCACAGTGTGGCGTGTCTGCGAAATGTCAGTGTGAGACCCCGCGGGAAGGTAGCGTGCAGGCGCTGGGTCAGCAGGGATATGTAGCATGGTGTGTCCTCATTAAAATTCGCTGGCAGCCTGAGGTGTTGCCCGCGCATCGATGACGCAGGGCGCTGCTTGCTTCTGGAGCCGTGGTTCTTGGAACTCTTACGTGCAGATTATATATAACATGACAGTTAATTTTAACCCCATTAGACGTTATGTGAGTATGAGTCATCAGTCTTATAAAAATGAGTATTTTCTAATGTGAGGCAGTATATTTTCATTCTTCTTTGGGGATAATTAGGGCATCTTGGGGAAATTGTCATAGGTAGTTAGTAATTTCTCCTTGTTTTTAAGTTTAAAGTTTCTGAAAATATCCTATGTATCTGTATCAAGCAGCAATTTTAAGTTAGACTGATTGGAAATGTGAAAATTTCTAAAATTTTTATGAGTCCTTTGGAAGTATTGAGTCACCTATAAAAAATGCAGCTCTTAATGAGCACATGAAAGATTACATTCCGTCCAGACCGGAATGTGGTACCTGTTCAATTCCATCCCGAGCCCTCTTTGAACATAAGTTGTCTCAACTTCAAAATTACAGTTTTCTGTGTACATGCAGAATTTGGGAGCACTTTTGTACTGTGTGGAATTTGGGTATGACCACACACACTTTTCTCCAGTAGGATGTTAGGTGGGCCAGGCTCACTTACTACTCTAGTAACGTCATGAGGGCGTCCCACACGCAGATGATGCCAAAGCTAGATCTCACAACAGAGGGTACTTCGCTCTGGATGGTTTTTCTGAGGTTGAGTTTTTTCTTTACCTCGGAATCCTTATAACCAGGTTATCGAGAAGAAAATACCTCTCACTTTCAGACCTTTTTGTGTTTTTACTTTTTGGTCATTTGAAAGCCACCAAATGAAGTGTTTTGGATAATACATAAGATTGAAATTTGAGATCTAAAAGTGGAATGATTTTGATGAAGTTTCTTTTAAATTTCCTTTAATTAAAAAGTAAACTGTCTTACCTGTAAGGGGGTGAATGCCCAATAAAGGTGTCTGGAGAAGGCGGGGAAGCAGCCCACGCCCGGAGGTGAGCAGCTGGGACAGGGTGACTCTGTCCCTGCACACGTGGTGCTCATCACAGCGGGCTGCACCTGTGCCTCTCGTGCAGGGAGAGCCCTCGTGTGCTTGTTCTCAGTTTTCAGATCAGGGAGCTAGTAGGGTGTCAGTGATTTTCAGTGGCACCTGTGGGTCAAAGGAAATACTTAACATTTCATTTTACTGAGTAGTTCAGTTCAGACAAGTTAATAAGTATTTATACTCTAACAACAGCTTGATAGATGTTTGAAAAAATTGTGCACGTAAAATGCAGGGAAGACTAAAATTTTCATCCCTGATAAGTTTGTGGGTCCTCATTTCCTGTCCACGTGGGTCTGGGGCAGCGCTGCTGGTTTTGTCCAGCACCACGGAACTCCTGCTTTGACCCTGCCATGGCGCTAGCAGAGGGGAGGAGGCAGTCCGGTGTGGACGAGGGGCTGCCTGCAGCCAGCAGTGCCTGCAGTGTCCGCCCGGTGCAGCTCATTTCCCTGATGTTTCAGAGGGCCCCTCGCCTCCTGCCTGCGAACCGAAGGTCCAGCGTGCAGAAGCCCAGGCCCTGGGCCACACCCTGCTGCCCACGAGACTCCGCTCCTCTCCTTTCTGTGTTTCAGGATTCCTTATGTGAAATCAACAGGGAAAATAAACAGGGTTCTCCCGTTAAAAACAACAGTGTGAGACCCACTAAGGCAGAAAGAGATTTTAAAATTATAAAGTTGCGATAGGACCCTGACTGCGTTTACACTTAATAAGCAGGCTCACGTGCTTTAGAATACTTCACCCTTGGTTTTTTTTGTTTTTTTTTTTTTTAATTTATTTATTTGTTAGAGAGAGAGAGCGAGTGAGCACAGGCAGAGGCAGAGGGAGAAGCAGGCTCCCCGCGGAGCAAGGAGCCCGATGTGGGACTCGATCCCAGGACGCCAGGATCATGACCCGAGCCGAAGGCAGCCGCCCAACCAACTGAGCCACCCAGGCGTCCCCTCACCCTTGGTTTTATTTTACTGTTAAAATTTCAACTTAGTCATTCTCAAAGTTATTTCTCTAAAAATACACTGTGAAGGATTTTGATCTAGTACAAATTTTGCAACAAGAAGAACTTGGTAATTTGGTTTGTAGCAGGAATTTCAAACTTCATCCATTCCCTAATTTATTGCTCTTTCATTTCTCATATTTTCAGTTCATAAAATAATAAATTAGAATTTGTTATTTCTGTATTCTTATAATTAACATTGCTGTTTATAAATAGTGTTTACTAAAAGCCTGTATAAGTCTTTTTATCCTTTAAATTTGTCCCGTTCATTCCTGCTTCCTTTACCATGGTGGTTCTCCAGCTGGCCTCCACCTCTTGTGTTTGCCGCCCTCAGTGTGGACATTCTACAGTCACGTGGATGCTCTTTGCCAGCTGTAGGCTTCTACTAAGCGGCCAAGGTGGGCCGGGCCCTCAGGATACCCACTCCGTCACCATTCTGACCAGTCCATGCCTAGCGAGCGAGAAGGAGTATTCTAACCCTAGCACTTCCCTGACAGGACATGGGATGCTGGTTTCATGGTGGGAGGTGCTGGAGGGCTGGACCTGGTGAGCTTGGGAGACGAGGGATAGAAAGAAGAGTACAGCAGTCACTGACACTCGTGTGGGAAGGGAATCTCACAGGTCGGCCGAACTCCTGTGTTATGTTAACATTGTTTCCTTATTTTCCAATTGCGTATATGAGATAATTTGATTTACAGAATTATGCTGATAGCAAAGCCCTATATACTTTTTTTTCCCTAGTTTGTGTATATTTCCCTTATTTTCCCAGTTGGATTCTAAATGTCAAAAGGACATTAGCCCTGGTCAGTGTTTGGCACTGGGTACATGGTACTATATATTACAGTGAAAGTAAGTAAAACTAGCATGTAACGGTTTAAATGACGTTTCAGCATGTTAGTAAGTACTTGTGGTAATAAAGTATTTTATGTCTTAATTTAAACATATATGAGAATATTGTATTAGCATTAGGTAGCTATGCTGTGCTGATTAACATATGCTAATTGGGATTAGCATAGTAATAAATTAAACGTATATGAGAATGTTGTATTAGCTGGTGCCGTCGAATAACCATGACTTAATTTTTTTTCATTTCATGATTTGAAGAAGAAAGAAGATTGGATATAGATGAGAAGCCCCTTGTTGTTCAGTTGAATTGGAATAAAGATGATCGAGAGGGCAGATTTGTTCTTAAGAATGAGAATGATGCCCTTCCTCCTAAGGTAGGGTCCCTCCGTGTCCCGTGCTGGCCGCGTCCCATGCTGCCCACATCTCAGGTCCAGGTCTGACCATGGTGAAGGACAGACTCACGTTAATGAGAGGATCCACTGACCTGTCCCGCCTACTGCTTTTCCTAAATGACTTTTTTGCCCTTCTCCCAGTAAACAGACGGAAAGGACTTCTACTTCTCTCTGTTTCATCCTCTGTTTTGCTTAATAATCCCCAATATTGCTGTTTACTTTTGCAAAGAAGCATTATGGAAGCTTTTGTTGTTAAGATATTGATCAGGTAATCAGCCCCAGGTTTTTTACCAAATTAGAAAGTCAGGATATGTTTTAATAAGAATCATAAGGGAAAATAGAACTTTAATAACCTATTATGTGTGGATTTTTCAGATACAACTTAACAGGGCACATTTTCAACCTTTTTCATACCCTGTGTAAGATTAGAAATTAGCAGACTTTCTGGGCTGAGGTCATGCCGTGATGCTGCAACTCTCTCAGGGGTCGGGAGACGGGGGTTCCTGTGCCGCTGTTCTTCTGCGGAGCACTACGAAACACAGATAAGACTCGAAACTAGCCGTCATCTCTGTGTCAAATCAAGTGGCAGCTTACACTGGAATTCAGTATTGACAAGTGATAGCAAATGCAAAAGTCAAGAGTATTTTGAAAAAAAATCTTCTGTTTAATCATTTTCCTCAACAGATTGGGAAAGAGTGCCATTGTTTACTCTGGAAACAAGAGACTTTCCACTTTATTTCTGTGATGTCGGTGTTCCGTGCTGAAGAGTTTTAGATACACAGAAAGTGTTCTCGGCCTTACTTGTTATGTGCTTCAGTGGCTTGGCATTTGTAGCAAATTCATATAAAGGAATAATGGACATCTTTCTCTTTTTTTTTTCTTTTGGTCCATGTTTTATTTCATTCGTGCCCCCTGATTTTTTAAGATAAAAATCTTAAAAAAAAAAAAAAAGTGCCACACTCAACCAACTAAGTTACCCAGCACCCCAGTTATTTCCGTATTTTGATTAGGCTTCTTTTTTAAAAGTAACTTTATGTAAATTATTTGGATTTTTATTTTTTATTTTTTATTTTTTTAAAGATTTTGTTTATTTATTCGACTGACAGAGATCACAGGTAGGCAGAGATGCAGGCAGAGAGAGGGGGAAGCAGGCTCCCCGCTGAGCAGAGAGCCCGACGTGGGGCTCGATCCCAGGACTTTGAGATCACGACCCGAGCTGAAGGCAGAGGCTCAACCCACTGAGCCACCCAGGCGCCCCTATTTGGATTTTTATTAATTGAAAATCAGATTTCATGATTCCTACCCTAGTTTTCTTAGTGGGTTTGGTTTTCTGTTTGCTTACATATTAGTTTTGAATTGAGGTAAAATATACACACGGTGAAACAGATCTTGGATATATAATTCACTAAGCTTTGCTAAATACATGCCTGTAACCATTAGCCCAGTCAAGGTAAAGCACGTTCCCATCGCCCGGACCTTTCCCCGTTCCTGTAGCTGGGTGTTGGGGTAGCACATGACACGCGGTTAGCATGGCCGTAAAGACCTTTCTGTGACTCTGTGTAACAGCCGTCATAGTAACGATGCTGCTTTCACCAGAAGGCTCAAAGCAACGGACCTGAAAAGCAGGAGAAAGAAGGTGTTATCCAGAACTTCAAGAGAACTCTCTCAAAGAAAGAAAAAAAGGAGAAAAAGAAGAGAGAAAAAGAGGCAGTGAGGCAGGCATCTGATAAGGATGATAGGCCTTTCCAAGGGGATGACATGTAAGTAATTCTGGAAATACCTCTATTTCTCTTTGCTCATTAAATTACCAGAGAAACTGTGAAGAGGGTGAACATCCGTTGGGAAGTTAATTTGGTCGCCTCTGGCTCTTGTGTGGGGGGAGGGTCTCACCTAAGCAAGGGTTACGGCCGACGGCCGACCCTACCTGTCTCGTGGGTTTGCTAGTCCCAGAGAAACACGCTGGTGAGCAGTCGTGTTTTCTCGGAGTAGACGACTGAGGTCGGTGTTTTATTCATCTTTGGCCTTTCGTCTCTGGTGTTTCGGTCCTTCCCTACACTGACCGCTCCCCTGAGGTCGGCAGAACAGCTCGAACTGTAGCGGGGGGGCAGATGCCCCGTCTGGTTGACCCCAGCCCCGCCAGCTCCCCTTCCTTACGTCGTCACACCAGCCCCGTCCTAGCTGTACTTCCTCTCGAAAAGCCTTTGAGCTTCTGACCTCAGGGCTGCCGGAATAAGGGAGATCCCGGTATCTTGATGATGATGGAAAAGACATCAGAGGAAGCTGACCTTCCCTCTGGGTGGGAGAGCTTGGCCTCGTCCCACCTGTCTTCACGTACGTCAGTCTGGTCGTTAGGTCCGAGGCATGGTGTGCGCTGCCCCCAAGGCCCCTTGTCGCCTGGCTGGGCCTGCAGCGTGGTGTCCGCACTGTCGTTCCTGTGTGGAGGTGACAGCATTCGCGATAGAAAGTCAGCGTACGGGTTTGTCAGGGAGAGAGGAGGAGTCACCTGTCCTCACAGGAGCCCAAAGAGAACCGTAGGTTTTTTGGTTACTGTTTGTGTTTAAGATTTTTTTTACTTATTCGTCAGAGAGAGAGATCACAAGTAGGCAGAGAGAGAGGCAGGCAGAGAGAGAGAGGGAAGCAGGCTCCCCGCTGAGCAGAGAGCCCAATGCGGGGCTCGATCCCAGGACCCTGAGATCATGACCTGAGCCGAAGGCAGATGCTTCACTGACGGAGCCACCCACGTGTCCCTGTAGTTTGCTTTTCATACACAAATATATACTTTATGTGTTTATGTAGAGTTTTTAAACAAATATAATTACGGGCTTTTAAAACTAGAGCTTTCCAAATGACATTTTTCCACTGGAATATGTCCCATAAATGCATATATACATTCACAAGGATGTATTGTCACAAAAGCATGAAATAATTTAGATGATTATGTCGTGGTCTCACAGTTTTTTTTTAAATTTTATCTCACTGGCTCCTTTTTGTGTGCTTGTAGGTAGTTCCCAGGTGTTTGGGTATTACAAGCACTACTACTATGGGCATCCCCGCTCTCCAGCTCTGGGAGCGCTCCGGACCACAGCTCGGGCAGCCTGAGGACGCACACGTCGCCAGGCTGCCCCTGGAAGTGTCTTCCGGAGCCCACGAGCCTGCCTGCTTCCTCCTGCCCTGGGAACTGTGCATAATAGCTCTCATAGCTTGCATTTATTTTATCATTAACAAGGCAGCTGTCTTTTTATACACTCACCGACCGTCTATATTCTGTTAGCAACAGCATTCTGTATCTGTTGAAGACACTTAACCATTCCTTAGTTAATGGTGTTTACTTTAGAGCGGACTCGGGCCCATTTCGGATCACATCAGAGAGGATTCAGGCATCATGTCTGCGTAATGAGCACAAACTCTCGAGCACAGTGTTACGTGGTAAGGTTCTCTCCAGCATGAGCAGTAGAGCTCACGGAAGTCCAGTGCTGGCGCAGGAGAAATGCCAGAGACACGGAGCGTTTGAGACATGGGCTGTGGCTTGTCCCATTTATCAGTGCAGTTTACGTGGTGATATATTGTCTGTGTTTAGAAAATTAGTCACTTAAAATGAGTTAAATCATTCAGTTGGGCTGATTCAAAGCTTGATTTTTTGCTGTTAGAAAGCATGGGGAGGGGCAGAGAGACAGACTCCCTGCTGTGAGGGCTGCTTTTAGAGCCCCAGGATCCTGAGATCATGACCTGAGCCCAGACCAGAAGTCCGAGGCTCACCGACTGCGCCCACCACCCCCCTCTGGCACCCCAGTGCTTGATTGGTTTTTAACTATTTTTATGATTAAAAATGACACCTTTAAGGTATATTTATCAAAATTTCGTCATCTGTCCTTTTTTTTCTTGGTCCTTCTTTAATTGCAGTCTTCAACTCCTCATTCTCTGCACTTGACTCCTTGTCATTCGATTCCTTTTCCTTTTGAAAATTTAGCTTCAAGAAAGTGAATGTTGGTAAATCATTTTGTTAAAAACCATACTATTTGAGCTCAAGATTTACTGTAATTTTAAAAGAGTTTTACTCAGTAAAAGTGTATGTGTTCCTTCATTTCTTATGGTTGCAATGTTTTATTGCTCATTTTGTCTATTTTAGGAAAACGCTGGTGGAAATTCCTGACGTGTAATTAATACAGTTTTCTTTTAAAATGGTGAATCCACAGTAATTAAGTCACATAAACTCATTGGCAGATCTCGATGATAAATTTCCCTTTAGTTTAGTGTGTTGCTTGTAATGAGAGGAACCTCGTTTTGTACCCGCAGCACTTGTCAGCATGCGTCACTCACCCGCAGCACACGGGACAGAGTGAGCCCCAAGGCTATCCGCCAGGGGCACGTGTGTGTGACTGCAGCACAGCTCTTTCTAACACAACATTGAGAAAACACCGCCAGTGCCTTTCTTGTCTTCCAGTGAGAATTCCCGACTGGCTGCCGAGGTTTACAAAGACATGCCTGAGACCAGCTTTACGCGAACGATTTCGAATCCGGAGGTGGTCATGAAGCGTCGCCGGCAGCAGAAGCTGGAGAGGAGGATGCAGGAGTTCCGGAGCTCGGACGGGCGGCCGGACTCAGGTAGCCGCGGCGGGCTTCCCCGCACTGCTGGCCCGGGCCTGGCCGCGCTGCCGGCGCCCTGCGCCCTGCCGGGCTGCTACAGGCCCGGCTTGGCTTGAAGTACAGGAGTTCTCTTCCCTAAGACTTAGGTTTAGTTACACAGTCTCCCTAGTGTGGCTCTTCTTTTGTTTTCATTTTTTAATTCTGGAAAATACATATGAAAGGAGACGGTAGATACAGTTCCCAGCGCCTGTGGTTAATGACGGGCGTCTCGTCTCTGCTCCTGCGTGTGTTGCTCCTGTTCTTAAATTGGACTGTTTTGAAGCAAATCCCAAATTTCTCAGTGTTTCATCTTCCATTTCACGGTTTTCCTAGAGGTAAGGATTCTTGAAAAAATGAAAATAGAAGAAACCACAGCCCCATTGTCACGTGCAAAAGAATTGAGGCTAATTCCTAGTGCCGTCTGCTGTTCTGTCACCGGTCACGTGCTGCCGGTGGCCTCAGAGAAGTGTTCAGTCACGTCGGGGGCTGCATGGAACCCGCATGTGGCCCCTGCTTGGCGTGTCTGTCACTCCGGGTTCCTGTCCGGCCTCTTAGCTCCCCTCCAGGGTGTGTCACTGGGCGCTTGTCGGTCTTGTAGAGTTTGCTGCCAGCATCCTGCAGAGGGCCGCTTCTCCTCCTGCTGTCTCTCCTCAGTCACGTGAACATGCAGCTTTAGGGTTCTGGGGGAGAAATACTTCCCTGTTAGCGTCCACAGGTGAGCACAGGTGAGCTGTGTTTGTGGAATGTTGCCATGAACTCGTAGAGCTAAAACTTGGCAGTATTTTTCCATCTGTTGCTGTTACCGTCCTTCTGATTCTTGAGCTGTCACTTTGAGACGGCCCGGGTGTCCTCCGCCGGCACCTCAGGCTTCCGCGTGTCCGCAGTGCTCTCGGTCTCCCTGTGTGACGGGACATTTGGCGCACCCACCCAGTGCATTTCTTGCCCCCGGCTAGGAAGCTGCTGTCTCTCCATGGGCTCCTTTTCTTTGGTTGCTGGGGCTGCTCCTTGTTCCTGGTTAGTGTTTGCTTGTGTGCCTGTTCTGTGGATGAGCTAGGAAATACTTTTAATACCTTTGGGTTTTTTTGTTTTTTGTTTTTTGTTTTTGTTTTTTTGTTTTTTTTTACTATTTTGATTTCAGAAGATCTGAGTATCTTTTCTCTTAGGATAAAAATTCTTCGCACCTAATACTGATAACATAATTATTTGCTTTTCTTTATAATAAACAGTAATATCAAAAGAAAAATAATGCTAATATTAACAACAGTGTGATACTGAAGAAATTTTAAGCTTTTTGGGAAACTTGTCTGTGAGTATGCCCGCTAAGGTACACTATGAAATTACTATGTTCTGAAATCACAGCATAGATCCCTGACTGTGGGGTCAGACACTCATACTGATTTATAATTCGCTTTGTTCGTTTTGTTTTGCTTTTGATTTTAGAGGTTTGTTTCTTAAAAATTTCATGTACTTACTTAGTAGTTCCCAAGTCATATCTGCAAAACAGGGTACATGTAGAGAAGTTCAGCTTTTGTCCCCGTCAGCCCCTTTAGTTAAGCGGCAGCGTGCTCTGTACACGTTTCCCCCACCTCGTCTCCTCTGCTTATGGGCATCTGCTAGAGATGACTCTAGCACATCATAGAGAGAGTTAAAACAGATGACTTTACTATTTTAGCTGTAAATTGGGCGTGTATGTTTTTAGCTATTTAGCTATTTGACATAAAACTTTTATTTGTAATTAGCCTGTAATTGTATTCGGCAAAGAAAATATTTGTTAGAAAGTTGTCAGTTAGTTTTGGTTGTTACCGAATGACAGCATAGTCATTTTGAGTTTCAGAAAGAAGCCGTGTATGCGAGGACTGTATCACCGATCCGGCCTTCTGTGCGCGTGTCTGACCGACCGAGCAGGGCCCACCCGCCCTGCGGTCCTCCCCGACCTTATGCTCGCAGACTGGGAGCTGCTGGTGGCCTGTTGTCCACTCTGCACCTGCTCGTTCGCTCACTTGGTTTAAGGTTTTGAATGTTGGGACTCGCGGCGATTCTGCGACGGTGGACCCCTTCTCTGGAGTCCAAGCCCAAGTCAGAGGGTTTCCACCCCTACCCAGATGACGATCGTAACTATAATCCAGTCTGCGTGTGTGACAGCGGGGCAGACCCATGGGGGGCTGTGTTGACGCCCATATTATGTTCATGCAAACAGTGTTAGTCTCTCTCTCAGCCTGTATTGTCTGCTTTCGTGGGGCTCTGTGGACCATGGCTCTGATATGCTCGGTCACTTGACAGAAACTGCCAGGGATTCCGTGTCTTCACAACTCAAACAGGATGCTGTGTTGGGGATGTGTTCCCCACTGGGAGCTACACGGGCTCTGTCGCGTGTTTACTTGGGCCCTCAGCCTTCTTCTAACTGAGTCTCAGGTACACGTTCGGTGGGAGCTGCAGCATCAGTGACTCAAAGCAGTGGGGAGAGCGGGCCACTTCCTAGTTCCACAGGTAATGTAACCCACCACTCTTGAGCTCTGGGTGCCGGTCTATTTATAGCTGTCCTGTCCTGTTTGCTGGAAGATTCGAAATGGCTTAAAATATATGTCCTAAGGGAAAAAAAAGAAAAAGAAAATGAGGAGGGAAAGAAAATACAAAGAGGAGGAAGAAAGGAGTAAAATTTTTGGAAGAACAAGGAGAGTTCTCAGAGATGCGTAACATAATGCGGACCTTTCGCTTGACAGACCCAGAGGGATTCTCTTGGGAAGGAGTTTGACGTGATCGAAATGATTGTTTCCTCAGTGATTCCTTGAGGAATAGCCAAGTGTGCTCAGGGGTGCATGAGTCATGAGAAACATAGCTAGCTGAGGGGATCCATTTTTGTAAGTAACTTAATAAAATATCTTTAGAAGAAGGTGCTTTTAATGTGGATTAGGATGTGACATGTGTATTGTTACGGGAGCCTCTGCATGTCACTTCGGGCTGTGCCCACAGAGAATCATGTTTATGGGGAAAATTGGATGGAGAAATTCGATATGATCTGTTAGTATGCTGCTGAAGGGTTATAAGGTGGGGATTCAGAAAGTTTTTAATGTAGCCTAGCTTCAGGTCTGGAGTGGTTACCATGGGAGCAGAGTCGAGATGGATCTCACGGAACTGCGTCTGGAAGTGAGCACGTGCTGCCCGCGTGAGGGTTGGGTCCCTGAGCACAGCCGCTGGCCGCAGGCTGGTCACACAGAAGCCGAGGCCCCGAGAGGTGGGGTTACCAGGACATGGTCCGGACTGCAACACCCGTCTCCAGTCAGATGCATGCTGATGGACTTCAGTGAGAGAACATTTGGGAGTGGAAGACGGGTTTCATGGATCTGCTGGTGTGACCTGGGGGCTGTTCTGAGCTGCTGGCTGAGTGGCTCGAGACCAGGTTCTGGTCAGCAGCGTCAGCTGGAGAGCGAGATTTGGGAGCGATCTGTGGTTGTCAGGCAGCATCACTGCGCATGGTGAGATTCTTTTCTGTAGAAAGCACACAGGTAATAGAAGAATTTAAGGGAAGGCTACTGTTAAGAGGAGTAGGCCAAGACAAGAGGAAAACAAAACCCCTGGAGAATTAGGAAAACTAGCAGAACATCTACCAGGTAGAGGTTGAAGGGATAGTTGAGAGCAGAAGGAGTATTTTTCTATATAGAGTCCCAGGAAACCCTAAAAAACTAAATATTAGCAAAATAGCTGTTTATGGTTAATACTAAGGAAGTCAAATACGTTAAGTCTAGCTATTTTGTTTCTTTAATAAATGATTTAAAAATACATTTCCATAACCCGTCAGAGTTACTAGCCCGGCTGTTTGGTTGGTAGAAGAGATGGGGGCATGGGTAAGGGTCCCAAGACTCGCCGCCCCGTCTGTTATTTTTGTGTCTGGTTGGTCTGAGGATTGGTTCCCTGAATTCTCATGACCTGACTCACCACACAGCTGATCAGATGCGCAGCTTGCAAGAAGCTTGGACCCGGGACTTCGTGAAGCCTCTTCAATACTCGGGTATATTTGCTTGTGATGCCTCAGAGTGCCATTGGCCCCGAAGTGCCCTGTGTCCGTCAGTTAATTGGTTCGTGGTACAGTGTTTTGCTACCATTTAGGGCCGTGGATTTCTTACCAACGCGTTGTTGGCAGCATCCCGAAGCTCTTCCAGGTGTCTGTCCTCCTGCCTCAGCTTCCTCACAAGCAGTTTGGGGAGCGGCAGAGCACTGCGGCGGGGATCCCGCAGTTGGGGTCCCACAGACCCGCAGGCCTCGGCTGGTTGTCCTCAGAGTGGAGTGGCAGCCCTGCCTTTGTCTTAGAGCTGACACGTAGGTTTGTGCAAATCGATCTCAGCGCATAGTAGGGCGTTTAAATTAATTTTTTTTTAAATTTTTTTTAACATTTTATTTATTTATTTGACAGTGAGAGAGAGATCACAAGTAGGCAGAGAGGCAGGCAGAGAGAGAGGAGGAAGCAGGCTCCCCACCAGAGCAGAGAGCCCGATGCAGGGCTCGATCCCAGGACCCTGAGATCATGACCTGAGCCGAAGGCAGAGGCTTTAACCCACTGAGCCACCCAGGCGCCCCTAGGGCATTTAAATTATTAGCTGCCCCTCTCTCCTTGCGCAGTAGGCTGGGGGTTGTGTCTCTGTGAGGAGGGTACTGCGGCGTTAGGCTTGTCAACTGAAAGCCCTTTGAATCAGATTCCACGCTCAGACTAAGACCAGTTCAAGTTGTGGATATCCCAGACGTTTAGACAGGTGCTAGAAGTCATTCTGCCCAACATCTGAGCTCATTTGGCCTGTGAGTGTGAATTTTACAGCAGCCACATCATAACGTGTCCTTTAGGAGAGGTGCTGCTGGAGGCGCACTGTCCATAGGAACCTTACTGACTTGTTAAATGATCTTCTGGTAAACCCTGACCTTATATTCTTTCAGACCGAATAGCCTTTCATCCTCTATGGTCTGTGACTTTGGGATTGCCAAGTACTTGTCTTGGCTTTTAGTGGGTACAAAATTTTCTTAGAAAAATTAAATTTCTGACCATTTGCCTTTTTTTTTTTTTTTTTTAAAGATTTTATTTCTTTATTTGACAGAGGGAGAGCAGGCAGAGAGAGAGGGGGTAGCAGGCTCCCTTGAGCAGAGAGCCCGATGCGGGACTCGATCCCAGGACCCTGGCATCACGACCTGAGCCGAAGGCAGAGGCTTTAACCCCCTGAGCCACCCAGGCGCCCCCATTTGCCTTTTTTGTAGCCATCTCCTCCGCTTTCTGAACAGGTAGTCTGGTTTGCTCTGTGGTTGTCTAATTGAAGCACACGGAGATGTTACCTCAGCCTGTAAGATTGTTTTCACTCATTCTCTTGTACACGTCTTTCTAGTAAGTCAGTTCCCGTGTGCATCTGGATGTAGAGGTAGCTAAATCAGCGGGACGCGCCTCGGTGGAGTCGGATGCGTGCATCAGAACTGGCTTCGCTGCAGGGCTGCCGTCCCACCTGCAGCCCCCAGAGCACGAGGGATGATCTGCACACTCCCCACATGTGGGCGCGGCCTCGCTCTTCCGTGTGTGCGCGCACACGGAGCCAGAGCCTCCCGGTGGCTCCCACTTCCACTAGAGTCAAACCCAGACTCTCACGGTCGTGGTCTGGCCTGGGCCCATGTGATTGCGGGCGAGGAAGGACCACGTGACCTGGCCTTGGCCAGTCTCACTGCGTTTCTGTCTTTTCACCTGGGGTTCGTCTTTGGCCGGTGAGCCCAGCCAGACCCACACCAGCTGTAGGCCTTAGCACCTGCCAGTCCCTCCGCCCCGGGAGCTCTCAAGGGGCCCCTGTGGCTGCTGAGTGCCCCTCGGCTCCTGGCAGCTGTTCGTCTTCATAGAAGGCTTTACAGTCCTGGGCGCTCAGGAAGCTCTTGGTCATTTTCTTCCTCACAGCCCTGCTTGTGTTTTCCGCCACATGTACCACCGTCTTACCTGTTTGCTCCCTTGTCTGTCCTTTCCTCCTGTGCCCCACAGCTACACGGTAAGCCGTCCCTGCTGACCTGGTCATCGCTGTATCCCCGGCATCGGGACGTGGGGGCGTGCGGTCTGTGTGTTTGTGTGTGGTTAAGCGTGTTGATGGGCAGGCACCATCAAAGCTCTCTGGAGTTTCTTCCCGTTCTCATCCTGGACCCATGGTGGGCATCGGTTCATCATCATAAAAACTGCTTGGGCTTGAAGAGAGGACAGAAACCGTCTTCGTCATACCAAGTGGTTCACTGTCACAGAATGTTGTTAGATCAACAAGGGACTGCCATTGTGTGTTGTCTCACAGACACGAATATAGAATTACTACACGGAGTCCATCTTTGTACGCCTTGCATCTGGAACTCGGGTGCCCTTTTTTTAAGTGATCATAAAGGTTAGCTATTTTTGATAGTGGAATAAAATAAAGTAGTGCTCAAAGATGTCAAAATGTTTTTTTCAGGTGGAACATTGAGAATTTATGCAGATAGTTTAAAACCAAATATTCCGTACAAGACAATCCTGCTGTCTACCACAGACCCTGCAGACTTTGCTGTGGCTGAAGCTTTAGAGAAATACGGTCTGGAGAGAGAAAACCCGAAGGATTACTGCATTGCCCGGGTACGTAACTCTGTGTGACTGCCATGTCAGAGCTTGCTGGCGCTATGCAGGCCGCGAGTCACGTTTCAGCAGAAATGTGCTCTGTAGGTGACGTTAAAGGTAGGCTTGTTTTCTCCCCGTGGTGTCATTTAGGATGTAATGAACGGAAACCCCGTTTTAAATATGTATAGAAAACTAACATTCTCCCTCTGTTACAAAAGTAATAAATAAATATAAGGAGAAAAAGAAAGTATAGAAAGGTGACTTGAAGAGAATAAAACTCATGCATAGTTCTAATACCAAAGGATAACCCTTATCCGTCTGTCTGTCTAGCTATGTATGTATGTATGTATAGATAGATAGATATCTTTTTAGTTCTTGTTTTGCGTATGCAGATAATTTAATATATCTAAGGGTTTTTCTGACGGTCGACCAAGATTGCAGCATGAAGATTCCCTTCTGAGCGAACACCCCGGTTGCTGTGCTGGCTGGCACTGGGCGCCTGCCATGAGTCCTCACTGTCCTTTCGTGCCGAGGAAGGCTGTGTATTTTCACCCAGCTCTCACAGGGACAGTGAGCTCTTATTCCTCAGAACTGAGTGGGTCACATTAAGCAAAACCAAGCAGGTTTTCTCTCTGAGACAGACTGCTTGGACAATTTTTAACCCGAAAGTCAGTGATGCGTGTGTGCTGACTTCATCACCAGGATTTCCCTGTTAAGTCGCATTGGCACTGGGGTTTTCCTAGAGATATCTGCCTTTCCTCCTCTTAGCACTCGACGACTAAGTCATAAAAGAGTGTGGTTCGTCGTTTCAGTCCCCCTGCGCCCCGGATATGGAGGAATGCCTGCTGTGTGGGAAACGGCATGGATTTGCCCTCTGCAGCCCCACTGGGACTGGTGTACCAGTGTGGAGGGCCATCTCGTGACCCCCAGAAATCTCTGTGTGCCTCTGTGTCATTCATCCCTTCCTCCTCTCCCTTCCCCAGGCCGCCCCTGGTTTGCTGTCCCTAGGAAGTACTTACATTTTGTAGAGTTTTTATGTAAGTAGCATATAGCGTGTCCTCTTACCGCCTGCTTTCTTGTGCTCAGCGTAATGGTTTCAGTGTGGACCCGTGCTTGCTTCTTTTTTGTTGCTGAGTAGTAGTTCACTATATGGGTATTTCCAGGCTCGTTCATCTGCTTACCTGTTGATGGACATTTGTGGTGTTTCCAGTTTCCGGTTTGGGGCTGTTAGAGTAAAGCCACTGTGAGTGTATGTGTGCAGGTCTTCTCACGGACAGACTTTTTTTCTTGAGTGAAGTGTTTGTGTAACTTCTTAAGAAACTTTGAAACTGTACTGCAAGCTGATTATGTTGTGTGCCATGTGCACCAGAAGCTTGTGAGAATACCGTATTAGATGTGCTCAGTCATTTTACGCACCGGCCGTTCTGATAGGTTATAGTCCTCTCTCGTTGTGGAAAACATTTTTAGGGCTCCTGGGGGGCTCAGTTGGTTACGTATCTGCCTTCCACTTACGTCATGATCCCAGGGTCCTGGGATTCACATCAGGCTACTCCCTACTCATGCTCGCTCTCTCTCTCTCAGTAAATAAATAAAATCTTTAAAAAAATTATCTGATTACCCTCTTGAGATATATATATGTTAAGCCCTTTGTATGATACATTTGTTGTGAATATTTTTTCCCTGTTTGTGACTTGGTTTGCCTTTCATTTTTTTAATGATGCCCTTTAGAGAATAGAGTTTTTTTGACTTTTGGCTAAGTCAACCTTTTTTTTTTTCTTTTTTTAGCATTCTGTTGTTTCTGTGTTCTGTAAAAGAATTTGCCTTTTCTGAGGTTGAAAATACTTTCCTCCTTTGTCTTAATATTATTTTTTTAAAGATTTTATTTGTTTATTTGAGAGAGAGAGAGAGAGAGCAGGAGCAGAAGGGAGGGGCAAAGGAAGAGGGAGAAGCAGACTTCCCGCTGAGCAGGGAGCCCAGCGCTGGATGATGCCTGTCCCAGGACTCCAGGACAGAAGCCGGATGAGAAGTCGGATGCTTAACTGACCACCCAGGTGCCCTTCCTCCTGTGTTTTATAGCTTTAGTTTTTACACTTAGGTCTGTATGTTCCATTTCAAGTTAACGTTTGTGTACAGTGTGCGATTAGGGTAGATGTTCATTTTTTCCCAGCTGATGCAGCACAGTTGGTTAAAAAGACTTTCTTTTCTCCTCTGGAGTGCTTTGACACCTTTGTTGAAAATCAGTTGGATCTGTATTTATTTATATGTATTTATGTATATAATATAGAATAATAATTATACGTATGTGTAGATATGTTTATATACTTTATATACATAATGTATAGATATATATTTTATATATTTATATGTTTTATATATTTATATATATAAGTAATTATATATATATTTATATATGGTTCGAGTTCTGGCATCTGTTCTGTTAATCTGCATGTCTTTTATCTTTTTGTTAGCATCAAGCTGTATTAATTACTGTAGCTTTATAATAAGTCCTAAAATTTTACTGTATAAAGTAAATCCCAATTTTGTTTTTTTGTTTTGTTTTTGCTTTTAAAAATTGCTTCAGTTTTTCTAGGTCATTTGTGTTTCTGAATAAATTTCAGAATCAGCTCATCAGTTCGTATGCAGAAGCTGCTGGAATTGTGACGGGGTTTGCCTGGGTTCTCTAGATGAGTCAGAGAGATGGCCACCCTCAAGTGTCCCGTCTGCCAGGCTGTGAACACAGGGCGCCCCTTTGTTGGTGCCGTCTTTGAGCCCCAGGAGTATCTTGTAGCATTCAGTGTAGAGGTCTGAGGCCTCTTTTGTTAGCTATAGATGAAATTAAATAAAAGGGCTTGTTGAGTTTTATGGCTTTTATCTTTCTGTTGAAAAGCTAAGAAGTTATATTCAGTTGGAAAGACTGGTAGATCTGTAATTTTATGAATATAGCTCTGTTGTTAGCTGAAAATAAAACATTTTTCCCATTGAAATGACAACAAAGAAATAAGATAATTGTATAAATGCACAAGAACAAAGAGAAAGGAGAGATGGCAAAAGAGCAGAGTTGGGAATGAAATTCTGCAGAAGTAAAGACTGGTGTCCGACGGGTTGGGCCCCAGGAAGGCTGCAGAGAGAACGCAGCAGACGGCACCGGCCAGGGGCCTGCCTCACAGTCCCCAGCAGACTTGGGCATGAGGGGCTGGAGTGCTTGCTGAGTCAGCACTGACGCGGGGCGGAAACGAAACGGGGTTGGGAGCTTTCACAGGAAGCGGTGGGCCGCACCAGCTCGCCTCCCCATCCCTGCTCCCTGCCGTCTCTCCTTCCGAAGGCTTGGTAGAGGAGACGGGGAAGGAGGCCTTGCATTGCGCGGTGACCGGCCTTGCAGGGAACGGCCAGGGTCTTCCCTGAAGGTGGGAGGCTGAGGTGGAAGCTCTGCCCGGGCCCGACAGCCAGCGGATCGGACGCTTTCCCCCAGAAGGCACCCTCTGGCCACGCGAGGAAGGTCTGTATGGCGCTCGCCTGCGGGAGTCCAGCCCGGGAACCTCGCTCAGACGGCTCCCGACGGTCATCTCGCCCCGCGCCTGGAGCTTCCCTGTGCCTCACGGACAAAAGCAAGCGGACGGCAAGCTTTTACATATAGCGGAAACCCCTTTAAAATGAAAGACAGACCGACACGAACAGGTGAAAGAATCTGGTCATATTTCGTGGAGGAGACAGGGCAGAAAGCACACGGAAGTGTTCAGAAAAACTGTGACTCGGAGGGAGAAGGGAGGCCGTGGGTCCGTGGGAGAGGACCACAGTGCCGTCACGAGGGACACTTGGAGAAGGAGACCGGGAACTTTAAAATGTAAGTAAGAAAGGGATAGGAGAGAGATGCCAGTGGAGGGGCGGAAGTTCAAGATACCTGCCCACGTGCAGGACAGGGAGAAGCGATCAGAAAGGTCATCTCGTGGACTGCCCGGCGCTTAGCTAAAGGAGGGCCAGAGGGAGAGAGCCGGAGGACGTGAGGAGACCGAAGCGACCAAGCGAGTGTCCTGGAGCGGCTCCCGGAACCGCAGGGCGTGAGTGCTGAGCCCAAAGAGGGCCCGCTGAGTGACGGCACGGTTACTTCAAAAAAGAGCCAGACTAAGGTGTGTTACTTTGAAATGGCAGAAAACTAAAGGAAAGAGAATAGTGATTCCAAAGAAAAAGACCGTAGCCACAGGTAAAAGGTTGGGGGCAAGACCGGTGCCGGTCGTTGTGTCGGCACCTTGGAGTCTAGACCACGTGACGTGACACGGAGCTTTCTAACTCTCAGTGAGCTGCTCCCCAGTCCAGACTGCCGCATGCTAGATGGATGAGCAAAGACAGTTCAGAACATTCAAGGCAAAATCTACCACCCAAAGGTAGCGGAGGACATCCTCCAGCAAAATGGTGAAGTGGGCCGAGAAGTGGAAAGACACAGGCTCCCCGCATAGAGCCTAGCGCAGAGGTCATCCTGAGGGCGATGGAGAAGGAGAGTCTGGAAGGTGTCTGTGCGGTCACCCCACATAGCACCCTCTGCACAGTGGGGAGAGTGTTTGAGTCTGAAATCTGTGTCTGTAAAGGAGGTGGTAAAAGTCACGCTGTCTGAAACATGGCCAGTACCTTCTTGACTGGTCTGTGAGGACGTTTCTTCAGCCCTGTGTGTCCCAGTAATAAATAAGCAAAACTAAACACCCGTCACTAAAGGAATGCTATGCCATTGGGTACTTGTTGCTATGAAACATTATTAATTAAATCTACATGCATATTTTATAAAATAACCCCATTTTTGGAAAAAAGTTGCCGTAAAATAAAACGGAACAGCACAAATCTGTGTCTGTGCGTGCGTGACCATAGAGAAGGACGGACGCCTGGAAGAATACACAGCAGGTCACCGGTTACGCGCCTGGGGGGGGCGGACAGAGGACTTTGAAATACAGGTGTGACTCGGGCCCTCTCATGCGCCACGGGTAGATACATAAAGATCATTCCTGAACGCGTGATTGTGAAAACAGTCATCTCACAGTGGATTTGGGTCTTTTTTTTTTCTTCCTTCCTTATGCTTCTCTCTTTCTCTCTCTCTCTCACTCACTCTCTCGCTCCCTCTCTTTTTTTTTGTTTAAGGTTTTATTTATTAATTTGACAGAGAGATCACAAGTATGCAGAGAAGCAGGTAGAGGGAGAAGCAGGCTCCCCGCTGAGCAGGGAGCCCGATGTGGGACTCGGTCCAAAGATCCTGAAAGCAGATGCTTAACCCACTGAGCCACCAGGCGCCCTTCCTTATGCTTTTCTCTATTGCAGTTTTTTACAGTGAGCCTGTGTTGGAACCAAACCACCCCCCCCCAACCCCAAAACTCGTTTCTTTGTACGGTGGGGAAAGACAAGTGATCACGAGTGTTTGTTTTTTGATATGCTCTTTCATTTCCTTTGGGCTCACTAGAAGAGAGTAAGAAGTAGGATTGATAAATTAGAAGGGAAAGCGATGCCTCCAGAAATAAAAGATATATTTTGTATGGGATTTCTGAAGAAAACCCATATGGGATTCATGGGATCATGGTTCAGTGGGTTCATAGAAAAGGGAACAGTATCCTGAACCGAAATTCTGCCCTACTTGGGGGGGGGTGACTCGTGGGGTGCGGTTGGGAGAGTAGGTAATGAAGGTAATCAGGCATTGCCTCTGAAGGGGAGACACTTCAGACCCAGGCCCTTCTGGTGCATTTCCTCCTGGCGATTAAGTACGAAGTCGAGGAGAACCGTGTTGTAATGCTGGGTTTGGTAGATTGCCGCTTTCCCGTTCCGGAGGAATCCACAGTGAGCATCACTGTCTATCTGGGAAGTACACTTCCGCCTCTGGAGTGACTGGGCCCACGGAGAGGGATGGATTTGGATGCGCATACCATATGGTTGTGGTTAGTCGTGGCTGTAGAAAGTGTTCCTGGTCAGAATAAAATCAGTAAGTCAGCAGTGTGCGTAGGGTCTGCCTTGCTGAGCCTAGACCGGACCCTCTTCCAGCTGCACCCTGCGGTCTGTGGGCACCTGGGGCAGGAACTGCGCTACCAGCGCCCAGCCTTGCACCAGCCTTGCACCCGAGACTTGGGGTTGCAAGTGTTTGCCAACGGAATGTTTTTGTGTGAACACGTGTGAATCTGTTAATACTCAGTTCCACATAAAGTTGGATTCAACACAATATGTAGTCATGAACTTTATCATTTTTTTCCCTTTCATTAATTTCTTCCATACTTTTACTGATGAAAATCAGATGTGAAAGGGCACCTTAAATCAGGGTCCTGAAGTTACAAAAGCCTGCTTTGGGCGGTAGTAACAGGCCTTCTCGAGGTCATTTTGATGTTTTCTTTTGAAGGTGTCGTGCTCTGGGTTTTTCTGCTCTATTATGTCTTCGTAAATTCTACTTCATAAGCTTGGGGAGTGCAAATCAGGAGTTGATTATTGTTTCAATCTTGAATTAGATATTCTTTCTTCTCTTGGTTTGCCATCTTACCAGTTATGTAATAGGTAGTGCTTCTATATTCACTCATTTGTTATTTTAGCTATTATTCAATAAATATTTAAGTTCCTTTTACTCGTTAGGTACTCTGTGGGGACACGAAAGCAATAGCTATCTCTAAAAGAACTTACACTAAAGGGAGACAGAAAAGCCAAGCATGAGAATTACAAATCAGGGAGCCCTGGAATGAGAATAGTGGTCAGGGAGGGCTTCCTGGAGGAGCTGTACTTGAGCTAGACATGGACGCTGGGAAATGAGCCTTTTAGGCTCCAGAGAGCATGGACGTGTGGAACTCACGGCTTAATCTGAGAGCTCTGAGTAGTTGGGCGTGTCTGGGGTCTGCCAGGGCGCCTGACAAAGAATCGGGACACGAGAGGAATGAAGATCAGTTTCTGTCTAGAAAAACTGTCATAGAAAAACTATGTGTTTCCTAAGCCCAAGATACTAAATTCAGTACAAAGAAGATTAATTACTTTAGCAAGACAGTGTGTTATAATACATTTGTCTTTTTCAGATAGTTTTGAAGCAGTGTGGAGAGAAACTACAGGGTTCTCTAAAGAGTCTGACCCATTTGGTATAGGGCTGTGATAATGTATTTGGGTGGTAGGTAATGTTATTGCAGTACTGTGGGCTGGGAATAATGTTCACGTGCCAGTGGCTTGGCTTCTTCCCTGAGTCTCTGTAATTGTGTTTTGGTTTGCTTTAACACCAAAGGAGAACGAAGGAGGGCAGACGTCCAGGCCGTGTGGGAGATTATTGGGCTGCCGTCTCCTAGATCTTTTCCTCTGTATTACTGGGGGCTTTCTCAGATCATGAAGAAAACTGTTGGCTACCATAAAAACATAAAAATTAATACAGCATTATGAATTTTAAGAGTGTCTCTGAATGTAGTCTTTTAAAACAGGTGCTTAAAAACATTTGTTGAATGAATAGCCCAGTGGTATAGCTAAATGGTCTGATTAAGATTTCATCATAAAGACACATTGTCTGTAAGAAAAAGAATGCTGTGTTGTTTCCTTGTCAGGTGCCGGTTGTCTAACAGTAGACGAGACCGTGGCAACAGTTATTTGATGACGCAGGCGTGGGTTAGGGACCAGAGACTGAGCAGTAGTGGAGTGATCTTTCCTTAAGAACTTACTCCCAGTTTGACCATTATGTAACACCCTTCCCCAGAAGAGTTTGTTAAAAAACAAACAAACAAAATTACTGCACTAGTTCTTTCTGGGGGCCAGAGGGGCAGGTAGATAAAAAGGGCCCAATAAGCTGGCCAAGCTTTTTCTCGGAAGCCGTTGTCCTTCCCTGATAGTTGGGGAATTGTCTAGTGTTGGATCAGTTTAATTCTACCATGATTTCTATTTATAATAAATATTGGTTTGTAAATCCTGGTAATTTCATTTTTAGGCATAGCACAGTTCATTATTTTTCCCTTTCAGGTTATGCTTCCTCCTGGAGCACAGCATTCTGATGAAAAAGGTGCTAAAGAAATTATCCTTGATGATGATGAGTGTCCTTTACAAATCTTCAGGGAATGGCCAAGTGACAAAGGTAAAGGGTAGTTTTGTTTGTTTAAGAATTGTTTATATGACACATTAAATCTCTGCTGGATATGTTAGTTGTCCAACTGAGGATTCAGGGGCGCATGTGTGGTGGTATTTGTGTGTGTGCGTGCGCGCGCGCGCACACATGGCATGCATCTGTGTTTGCTGTATGGTTTTGTAGCTCCTTCCTAGACTTACCGGATGGTTCCTCTGTGAGCCCTTGTCCTGAGGCCACACTCCTGTCCGTTCCTTCCAGACAAGGTTCTCTTCCTACACCGGGACAGCCTGTGTGAGTCCCTGTGTGAGTCAGCAGCGGGGGCCTGTCCACCTAAGTGCTTTTGATGGGCATGGCGACCCGCAGCCTTAGAGATTGTCCAGGAATTTAGTCATTTCCAATGAGAAGTCCAGACTTTTCACCATTCAGACAGGTTCCCCTAATTATTTCAGAGCAGTGAAGGTTGAAAGCTGTGTTTCCGATGAAATCTTGCTTTCAGTTTCACTCTGTAAGCTGGCTGGCCTTGAGCAGAGGCCTTGGCCGCGTGAAGACATACACCTGATTGCCTGTTCGTCCTGTCAGTAGTGTTGACTGGTAGTTTAAAGTACACTTGCTTAGTTTACCTCCTTCTGGACAGTGTAAAAGTTAAATTGTATTATGAAGTCGAATTGCTTTGAATCTGAGTTATTTCAGTTGGATTAAATAAAAATCAGATGAACTGAAAATATATTTTTATAGATGCATTTGTGTGTGCATGTGTGTGTGTGTGTGTGTGCATGCTTACTGATCACAGTGCCGTTTACCAGTGTGAACATTCGTTGGGTCTTAAACTGCTGCTGCGTCGTTCTCAAGCACGTAATGTGCTTGTAATCAAGGTAGTTGATTTGAAATAATTTTGGGGAATTGCTGGTAGACTTTTTCAGAACACGAGTGACTAAAATTTCCTCTACTGAGTAAAAGTATAAATTGGCTAAGCCTTCACTCGGTCACTCCTTGGGAGATGTTAAATTATGTTTTCTTCGTAGATCTTAGAAGAGTTGACGGTGAGTCGTTTGGTCTTGTGTACTGACTTGAGTCTGCTTGATGATTGACAATGTGCACTGTTCTAGGGGTTTTAGTCTTTCAGTTGAAGAGGAGGCCACCAGACTATATCCCAAAGAAAACTAAGAAACACGTCGACGGGAAGCTGGCGAAGGGCAAGGAGAAAGTGGAGGCATCAGGCTACGGCTCTGCGCTTCCGCCCGAGAAGCTGCCCTATTTGGTAGAGCTAAGCCCAGGTGAGAAACACTATCAGTGAACATTGTTTCAGCTTCAGGTGTTTATACTTTCAGTGAATTTTATTGAAGTATCCTTTCTATTGGCTGACAACCTTTTTTTAGGCAATTTATTTTTTTAAAAAAGTTATTCTTATAAGATGACATTAAAAAAACCAGAACCTTAAGGTCACAGGATATGCATATGTATGCATAAAAATAGAGTTCACATGGACAGAAATGAATATCAAAAAACAAAATTTAAAATAGGTGAATATGGAGAGTTGAAGAAGTTTAAATGGTCCGTTTAAAAAATTTTTTTTCTAAAATAACTTTATAAAATACTAAAAATGACACACTGAAATATACTCTTAGGACAAATTTAGTAGAAGCAAGTTTTGTGTATGAATAGTGTCTAGAAAAGTATCTTTAAATTTAACAGTACATGTAAGAAATCCATCTGTAAGAGGAAGAACATTTGTTTGGTTTTAAAATAATAATAGACTAAGTTTATTTTCACGTTAGACCTCTAAATATTTCTTTTTAGAGCTCTCTTAATTAAGCTAAAGCTGTTGTTCTAAGATAGCCACAGGGTAGAGAAATACATTGACATTTGTGCAGAAGTGTTTGCCGCACGTATCCCAATGTAGTGTACAGGTGTGACGTGTATATATGTATATGATATTTTATCATTCAGCTAAACGACGTCGTTTAGGCAAACAATGTCGTTTGGTTCAAATCGTGGTGCGTAACGCGCATTACGAAATGCTGTGAAGAATGCAGCATTGAGTTCTCCCTCCCAGAACTGCCTCTATTTGTTGTTTTTATTTTTTTAAGACATATTTATTTATGTTGGGGGGTGGTAAGGGGGAGGGAATTCCAAATGGACTCCGGCTGAGCAGGGAGCCTGATGTGGGGCTCGATCCTAGGACCCTGAGATCAGGACCAGAACCAGAGTCATGAGTCAGACGGTCAGCTGACTGAGCCACCCAGATGCCCCGGAATTGCTTTTAGATAAAGCTCAGTTAGTAGAGAAAAAGCTGGAAGCCAGAATGTTTGTGTAGCTCATCTGTGCTTGCTTGGACTGGGTCACGTTTTTCTCTTCCGGGATCCACGGGTATTTGTGTTTGTGGACGAGCTTGAAGCTGATGCATGGAAGAGGCGCCTGTGGTCCCCCGGGTGAGTGGCGCAGGCAGGGCGGGTCGGTAAGGCGCCCGTGGCGCTGCTCTCGCTAACGCGCTGTGATTCCCAGTCCGCGGTGCTGTGCTGCGGGTGGGCTCCGCAGCCGGGTCCGGCCGAGGAGTGTTGCGGGCTAGCTGTTCGTGTTGCTGGCCCTCGATTCCCGGGCTGGAGAATTCACTCACACCCTTGCTGTGCGTGGGTGGCCCGTGCGGTCCCGCCGCGCGCTGCGGCCTGCGGAGCTGACAGGCGCTCGGGATCCTCGGGCGTCGGGTCTGCTGTTTAAAATTTTGCATTACATGCTAGAAACTAGTGATTGTTTTTTGAGGATTTAGGAATATTAGTCAGAACTGCCAAGTAGCCGCTGCGCACAGCAGTTTTCAGGTGAGTAGTGGGAAGGTGGTCGGCCCGGCTCGCAGACTTAGGGTGAGAGTCCGCCTCCGTCTCTCGTCTCTCCAACAAGTACCAGGCCGTACTTAGGTGTCAGACCCTCCCAGTCCCGGGCCTTCGGGGCGGGGCAGCGACGAGACAGATGAAGCCCTCGACCTGGGCAACTTCCTTTCTAGTGAGAACTGCCGTTTTGGCAGCTTATTTCATGTGTTTGTATTCCCAGCTAAAAACACATATAGACACTTTTGTAGGTGCGGAAGGATGACAGGCCGTAGATAAAAATGAATTCTCGAGTACTTCTCACCAGATACCGGGTTAACGCTCCTAACACGCTTCTCCCTTCGCGGCGCTCTACTGCTTTACCGAGCCTTCGCCGCGCGGCTGCTTTGGGGAGAACAGTGAGCACCGGCCTTTGTCCCATAGCGAGATCCCACGGGGACGCCCGCAGCCTGGCTCCCTTCCGAGGGCGTGGGGCCGCTGCCCACGACCCTGCCCGTCCTTTCACAGGGGCCCGTCCTACACCTCGGTGCCCACTGGCTGCAGGGAGAGCACTTAGTGGCGGGCCCGGAGGCTGGGCCGGGTCTTCCTCACAGCGGGCCGTGTTCTGCTCACGCGGTCATGCTGTGTTTGTCAGTTTCCATCGTTATTAGTTGAGCGCAGTCAGCCTGCTGGATGACACCGACTTCCTTGTCCATTCGCGAGCAGATTGTACTGGTAGATGTTGATCTGTCCCGAACAGATGCGTGCTGTCCTTCCGCGGGACGTACCACCAGCCAAGCAAGTACTCAAGGTCGGGCCAAGGTGCAGGAGCGGTAGGCGGGAGGTTTTTGAGATGTGGGTGTGTCCTTACACTGTCTTTACTGTCTTTTGGAGAAATGGGGGTGAACAGTCATTTAATTCTTCGGTTTGGAATTGAACGTGTTCTTCTAACAGAAGGCATTAGCCGCGTTGGGTGGTTGTCCTCTAGATGATGAACTAACTGCTCTCTGGCTGCCCGGTGACTCACCTGTTGTCTTGGTGTTTTCCTTAACAGTGCGCACTGGTTTCTAACACACACACTCCTGGAGCGCTGTTGTCTTGTCCTCACAGCTCCGAAAGCTATGGGTGAAACGTGCTTTTTCATCCTTTGAAAGGTGTCCCACTGCAGCTCACCCTCTCTTGTCTCTCTCCTCCTTCCCTCTTCACGTGTTCTGCATGGCCTCTGTCCTGCCGATGCTGCCTTCACCTGGGTCCTGTGCATGTGTTTCTAATCCCAGGGAGAAGGAATCACTTTGCCTACTACAACTATCACTCTTACGAAGGTAATGCTATGCTTCATACTACTTTTTTAACTAGAGCACTAACAACCTGTTGGGCAAAATAATGTTACTGGCCAAACATTTTATGTATTGGTTTCTTAATTGATACAAGTAACTTTGTTCTGAGAAATGTAACATGCCGTCACTTTGGTGGTGTCTAGTAAGTGTTCCATGCGCCGCATTCGCTTCATTTTACAGAAGCCGGTTTTACAGAAATGTGCAGTTCCTCTGTTCAGGCGAAGTCTAGAGTGAGAAATTGGACAGGCTGGGTTCCTGTCCTCCCCCCCCCAAAAAAAAAGGTTAGGAAGAGGGGAGAAGCTGGGGGAGGACGGGGTTGGCGGGGAAAGAGTGAGGATGGTGGGTAAGAATGACCCCAGGACCCAGAGGTATGCGGGAGGGGCTCTGCGGTCACACACCGGGCTGTAGTGCTGATGGGGAAGAGGCGTCCCCACCAGTGGCGTGTGTCTGACAGCATTTGGGAAGCTGAGAGGAAGACTCAGCCATATGCTTGGCCTTTACTCATACTTACATCTTCCTGTAGGGAACTAGCCTGTCACGTTATGACCAGGTTTTAGGGGGTCCTTGGGCTTCTCCTTGTTCCCTGGTTGAAATTCGTTTCTTCTCGTTAGCAAGCATGTACTTTCTTACGTAGAACACGTTTCTCAGGTTTGTGTGTCTCTGTCTTCATCATATTCCACAGGACAGCTAATTTTTGGTTTTGTGGAAATACTTTTTTGTCTTTTAAATGTTACGTTCTTACATGTTGAATGTGGTAGATGCCTCCCCGTGCTGTGTAACGTTTACCCCCCTTTTAGCAGCTTGTATTTGTTCGTTGGACTCTCTCCAAAGTGCCAGTACGGATGGTCGTTGGATATTAACTGAACTTGCAGTTTTGGGTTTTGTTTTGTTTTTTTTTTTAGATTTTTTTTTTTTTTATTTGTCAGAGAGAGAGAGCGAGAGAGCGAGCACAGGCAGACAGAGAGGCAGGCAGAGGCAGAGGGAGAAGCAGGCTCCCTGCCGAGGAAGGAGCCCGATGTGGGACTCGATCCCAGGACGCCGGGATCATGACCTGAGCCGAAGGCAGCTGCTTAACCCACTGAGCCACCCAGGCGTCCCTGGGTTTTGTTTTTTTTAAACAGATATATAAATAAGTGATATTTATCACCTATACCTATTTTAATACTCATATATGCATAGAGTCTAAGACCTCTTTTTATTTTGTTTAATTCCTGAAAAGGACTGTTTAATGTTCTCATGTTTTTGTTATTCATACTGTGAAGGAAGGGAAACTAGAGAGAAAGCGGCCTTTCCTTTTTTATGTGGTGTACGTAAAAAAAATGCTTAGAGTGAACTCATCAGAACTTCGACCAAAGTGCTTCTAGTTCTCCAGTTGTGCCTGAGAGGAGCTGGTGTGTTTTCTCAGTGGCATCAGTGAGAATATGCTCTCGACCCTGTGCTTCAGGAAGCGTCAGGAATTTGATCGTTAGTTTAACTGTTAATTCACTAAAATGTGAGCCTTGCGGGGATTGTGAATGTGTGTTCAGCTTCTTCCCATGCTTGGGACTTGGAACCCTTGGTCAGCGCTCCTTCAGTGGACAAGTCTCTCGCCCTCCCCTCAGCGGCGCGGCCAAAACCGCACCCAGCGCCACGCACTGACGGCGCCCGGCGGTCCCCGGGGAACCAGGAAAGGCCTGAGCAGAGCTGGAGGCAGAGAACTGTTGTCAGAACTTTAAAAAACTTTAAAAAATGTCCTTATTCTGTGTCCATAATGGTCCATTTCCCGTTAATATTTAGAATACTAAAGAAAATTTCCGGTTATGTCTCAAATTTAAAAAAAAAAAAAAAAAGGCAAAAGCAGAAAAATAAGATTCTCACAATGCAAGTAATTACTTAGGGACACCCGAATGGGCAGTAATATTCAGGGCGTTCAGAGGCACGAGCAGCTTCAGATAGAAAACTGGTGTTTGTGTCAGTGGGTCCCACCGATTGCCCATTGACTATATGATATGTATTTCACTGGTGTTCTAATCCTGGTGCAAAAAAAGAAAGAGGGAAAGAAAAATACGTGTATTGAGTTGCTTAATGATATATGCATAAAACAGATTTTAAAGATTTGCTTCTGGGTGGGGAGTTAAGGCAGGAAAGGAGGAGTGCTTTTCAGTGTATACTTCTGTGCCTTTTAAATTTCAAACCACATGAATATTTCGTATATGTTCAATTCTACATTGTGACATAAAGAAAAAGCCCGAAAGCCCTCTGGTAGAAGCAGTGTTGTCTGGGGGGTGGGGCTGCTTCGGTTCGTCATCTGTAGGGACGAAAGGTGCTCAGATGCTCTCGTTCAGTTGAGGAAGGGAAGAAGACTCGAGGTATTGTGTTAGGCTACACCATTCTGTGTTCACTAATGCCCATGAGATGGTCCTCGTACTCTTACAAAGGAGAAGGGGGTGAGATTTTCCAAAAAGAAAGATGTTAGTTGTTTGTCACCTACCTGCAGCTCCCCGACTCAAACAGTGTTATGTCTAGTAAAATTCCGTGGCCACCGTTTGGGTTATTCAGAATCTATCCATAAAGGCTTTACCTGTGTTTTCTGTTGCTGTGAAGTCTAAGAAAAGCGGGACTGGGAAAGCAGCTTGCCTCTCCCCATGGGTGGGGAGGTTTCCGGTGTGGTGCCGTGGTGAGAAAGGAAGCCCTGGAGAGGACATCTGTTTTTCCCCCCTTTTCTTTACACTTGCAAATCTGTTAACGTAGAAAATACATACTATCCATTTATTTGTCACAAGATACCTTTCAGAAGCACTCAGAATTAAGAATATGAATGTGAATTTTTTCTTTCACCCCTAAACACGTATTTTTCATACTCCTGTATTTTTTTTTTTTAAGATTTTATTTATTTGACAGAGATCACAAGTAGACAGAGAGTCAGGCAGAGAGAGAGAGAGGGAAGCAGGCTCCCCGCCAAGCAGAGAGCCCAACGCGGGACTTGATCCCAGGACCCTGATATCATGACCCGAGCCGAAGGCAGCGGCTCAACCCATTGAGCCACCCAGGCGCCCATACTCCTGTATTTTTAACTTTGTTTTGAGATCATTGCTCTTCATCATTTACTTGCCTCTTTTGCTTTCTTTGTAATTCATTTATGTAATTTCTGTGCAACCACATTGCTTTATTTTATTCATTTTTAGCTACTAATCATTCATTGTTAATAAATTAAATCTTTGTTGAATATATACTGTGGACCAGATGCTGTACTGAGCGCCAGGATCAAGAGATTTTCTTTAAAATCTAGCCATCAAGGATGGGGTGGGGGCGGGGGACAAGGAAACGGAGGTAACCGTGGACTAGGGTTGGCGGTAGGCAGACATGGTAGCCGTGGTGCCGTGGAGGATGCAAGAACACTTCCCCGCGGGCGGTAGTTCCTGGGCCCACCTGTGCTGTCAGAGTGAGCAAAGTAGTTGGCACTCCTTGGGGACTCGGACTCAGCAGCCCTGGAGGGGACTGCTCACCTCTGGGAAAAGGCTCAGATGGTGCCCATGCCTCACTTCGGATCAGGACGTGGAGTTGGAGTTGAAAATAGAACTGTATAGAGGTAACACTTCCTTTGCCGGCGCACACAGTGGGGCTTTCGGAGCTGTGAAGTGTAGATGGTGCCCCGCTTTCTCATGGCTCTCAAGGACGGCTCCCCGTCACACAGATTTGACAGGTTTCGGAAATATATCAGAAGTGAGAAATGTTGTGATTGGAATGTTATTTTGTGTGCTCTACAACGAGCAGCAATTGTAACAGAAGTTTTGTATTTATCGTGTGTTTTGTCTGAGAGCTCAGACCACAGCACAGCTAAGAGACTGTAGCGGTCTAAACCCTGCGGTGCTTAACTTCTGCAGCTCTCATAGCTTAATTCCTGGTCCCAGGGACCAGAGAGTTTAACTGGCAACTTCATAAGTGAATCAGCAAGTTACCAAGGCATTAAAGTAGGTCAGAGAGACTCTACGTGGCCCTTTTAGGACTTTGCATACCCACACTAGGTTGGCTTTCACAGCTGGGAGATGGTGTCATGATTCATTAGTTCTGTGAGACATGTTTCCTTGTATGTTAACAGCTCTGAAATCAGAATAAATCTTTGATTGACATCCTGTATGAGGTTGAATATAGTAGGTGAGAAGGGAAGGAGCGTTTGGGTATAAGGAATGGATGTCTTGGCACTGCTTCTTCTTCCTTTTCTCCACGCCATCCCCATCATAGAAATTCATGCACAGGGCAGTGGAAATGTCAGTAGTTTACAGAGTTATAAAATGACAAAACCCAAAAAAACCCAGTGTCCCTTTCTGTCTACCCCCCCCACCCCACACGCATTCCACTCTGCAAAGCTAAGCACTTTCACTGTAGTTCTTACTGGAACTTACTGTCAGGAATGGGCATTGGGATCACTTGGGGGATTCTTCAGCGGGTACATGTGCAGGCCTCATCCCCAGAGACTGGGGTCCAGAGAACTGAATGACCTGTGAGGCTGTACACTGAAAATGTCCCTCAGTCCCTACGGCGCCTGGGCTCTACAGGTGGACGTTTGCCAGGAGAGCAGCCTGCTCTGAGGGGAAGGGCCGTGTGTCTGCCTCATAGAACTGCTCTTCAGAATCATTCACAAAAATCCAGGGCTGCGCGGTGCAGAAATCTCTTTTACGTGATAAGAAAATGTTGCTTATAGATGATGATGTTAGCAACTTAAATGAGATTAAACAGAAGCTAATGTGTCGATGTCTTAATTTAAATTTTCTATATCCAGTTAGGTACATTGCATGATTAAAATTTGGAGAGTTCTTCGAAATGGAACCCTGAGAACTAAGAACCGTTAGTCGTTTTTAAGATGACCTTTTGTTCACTTGCTTTGTTGGCTTGCTTCAAATACCATGACAAGAACATCAGACTTGGCAAATGAAGCTTTTTCTTCTTTCCGCAGATGGCTCGGACTCCAGAGATAAGCCCAAGCTTTACCGCCTTCAGCTGAGTGTCACTGAGGTTGGGACGGAAAAGTTTGACGAGGACTCCATCCAGGTGCATGGGCGCGGCTTGAGCACCTTGGGCAGCTCTTACATTTGGGTGGGAAGGGGGAAGGGGCCCACGGTGCAGGCCTGCCACATGGTAACAATGCACGGATGGACAGACTGGAAAGACTTTATGTTTTAATATAAGTAGCTGCATACTCTGGGTCACTTCCTTTGCTTCAGCGTGAACAGAGCAGACTGAAATTATGTCCACTCTCCACCTCTGGACACTTGACCTGGTCGTGGTGGTGATAACTTCATGGGTCTTTCTCAGGATTCGGGGAGATAGGCTGCCCCTCGGTCTGATGCCCGTAGCAGTGGGCCTTCCCTGAACTGTAGGTGCGACACTAGCCAGATAGGGTTTTCAGGGACTTAGTGAAACAGGATAGCATGGTCTTTAAATGCAGGCCAGCCTTCCTTACCTGATTGAACTCAGCTGAGCTCCGGCAGCCCGCCCTTCCCCTATGCGGTCAATTTCCCAGTCGCAGATGGTGGGTCAGGTTAGTTAGTGTCATTTTCACTTCTCACGTCCCTTCCTTCAGCACAGCAGTAGAACAGGTAAATAGAATTTGTAATCCTAATGCCCTGCACAGATTTATTCTTACTTAGCTAGCATATGTTTAAGATGACCATGCACTTTTCAGTTCAGATTTACGGTGTGTCTCGAAGCAAGCTGCTCCGTGCTAAACATTATGTGTTCTATTACTTTGACACTATTTTGACAGTGTTTACTTATTTTTATACTGTGTGGAGGAATACACTTAAAAAGCACCAGAAATCTAGTTTACTTTGTATTTATCATAAAAGAGGAACTCGTGGCTTTAAAATGCTGGGGTTTTGGTTTTTGTTTTTACGAGGCTGGAACTCATAACCTTGAGATCAAGACCTGAGCTGAGATCGAGTCAGCCACTTAACCAACTGAGCCACCCAGGTGCCCCAGAAATTCTGTTTTTAAATACCATGTCCTTTATGATGGATGTTCCTCTGATTTTATTTTAGCTCTTTGGATCAGGAATTCAGCCCCATCACTGTGACCTCACAAACATGGATGGAGTGGTCACTGTCACGCCGAGAAGCATGGATGCCGAGACTTATGTGGAGGGACAGCGCATCTCAGAGACAACCATGCTGCAAAGTGGGATGAAAGTGCAGTTTGGGGCCTCACATGTGTTCAAGTTTGTGGACCCCAGCCAGGACCATGCTCTGGCAAAGAGATCTGCGGATGGAGGCCTGGCGGCCAAGGCTCCCAGACAGAAGCCTGGGTAACTGCTCTCCATCAGCTCTAAGAGCTTAGAGTGGCTTGGTTTATGTGTCAGAGAATCTGAATTAGGCGTACGTTACAGGTTGTTTCCGTTTTAAAATCAAAGTGTGGTTGGTTCTTGTTGATTTGGGTTGGTTGCCGAGGAAAGGAGAAAGGGATCCTGACTTTATTGTAAAATTGGAAATTGTGGCTGGTTCTTAATAGTTTTAAATTTTGTTTTTTTAGCCAGTAGTTTATTCTTTTATGAAGCACTGTGGTATTTTATGTAATCATCCCCATATCACAAATTTTTGTGGAGGTGTCTTTTTCTTTTTCTTTTCTTTTTTTTTTTTTTGTTTTCAGCGTAACAGTATTCATGGTTTTTGCACCACACCCGGTGCTCCATGCAATCCGTGCCCTCCCTGATACCCACCACCGGGTTCCCCCAACCTCCCACCACCCCCCCCCCCCGCCCCTTCAAAACCCTCGGGTTGTTTTTCAGAGTCCACAGTCTCTCAGGGTTCACCTCCCCTTCCAATATCCCTCAACTCCCTTCTCCTCTCCATCTCCCCTTGTCCTCCGTGTTATTCCCTATGCTCCTCCTCACTTACTTGTGGGGCCGAGGTGTCTTTTTCCGTTAGTGGTAAGGACACGCCGTGTGAAGTCTTCACTGGCGGAAGAGTATCTTAGCTCCACCTAGTGCCTGTCCGAGGACTTGCACTGTGGGCCATCACCGAAAACCACAGTCCTCACTGGCCATCTAATCAAACTTCGTGCTGGGGAAGGGAGTAAAACTTCCGTTTTGGTAATTGTAATTTTTTAAAAGAATGCGCAGTTTGGTCCCCTTGTCCGTCCTGCAGGCTGCGAGGGCGTGGTCTCTGCCAGTGGGCACAGCGCTGTGCCCCGGCTGCACCGTGCGCGCGGTCTCCCCGCGGCTGCCTGCACCACTCTCTGTGACTGACATTTGCTTAGCCTCCCAGAGCTCATGGTCTGGGGCAGGTGCGAATTTGTAGTCTCTTCGTGCTGGTCTTACACCAGTTTCTCGGCGCTATAAACTCTACTGCGATCTTTCCCGGAGGGTCATTAGTTCGTTCTGTGACCATCTCGAATCCCTGCCCAGAAGAAGGATGAAAGGTGGCCAGTACAAGTAAGACTTAAGGTCTTGCTCCAAGGTAACACTTTGTGGATCATCACACATGTTCCCTAGGCACATGGGACATGGGAAATGTCATGGGCCGCTTGAGACCTTCTGTTCCCAGCTGCTCACCTCTGGCTCTGCATTTCGGCCAAGGACCAGTCCCTCGGTTCCCAAGGAAAACGGGCGTGGGCCTTGACTTCCCAAGGAAGCCCATTTCTGTCTGACTAGTCCTCTAGCTTTGAACAGAATGTGTCTCTAAAGTCATCCTTCCGTTTTGTGTCTGGGAGGACCGGTAGTTTTCTCTTTCTTTGTTAGGATTGTATTTACTTATGAGCCATGTCCGCATTTCTTGGCCCTCATCGTGACCTCTGCGTGGCCCCGTTGCTTCAGCCGACAGTCCCGTTCAGGTGGTTTCCATTCTGACCTTCACTCTTCTTCAGGCCTGCGGCTTTTAGCACCAGATGGTGACAGGCCAAGGTACGCCCGAGAATCTTACTTGCCACTTACCTGTAGGGTGTTTGGCCAAAGAAGTCATCGTGTGGAATGACTTCTTCTGGCTTGTTGCACACGGCTTCTCGGGAGTCCCTGCGGTTTTCCCAGGCATGCTTCATGCCTGAGTGTTGGATGATCCTTACTTTGGTGGTAGGAGTTGCTGAAGTGATGCGACTGTACCTGTCCCGTCACTGCAGCTCTGGAGTTCTGCTCAGCAGGGTTGTCTGGTTTTCTGTATGCGAGGCCCCTCCCCAGCTGTTTTGCCGTTGTGGCTCCTGCTTTGGAGGGTCTGCCGGAGTCTGTTCTCATCTTGTGTCTGGCCAAAAGCAGAATCATACTAAGAACATGGCTTTGGTTTCTTTGATGGAAATATGGTGTGAAACTTTATGTGCGTTCTTACATTTGTTTCCTTACAGACCTGGTGAAAACGGCTCAGTGGTGGAATATGCCAGTACTTACATGTCCATCCATAAACCAGAACGAACTTTCATTTTTTTTTAAAACACTAATTTTGTCCCGCTGTCAAGCTATTATACAAATGTCTAGGTAGATAACCCATGGGTTTTTTTTTTCACAGACATGTACCTGTGTTTTGTTATTGAAGTATAATGACGTGTCAGTTTCAGGTGCAAAGCGTAATGATGAATATGTGTATGTGTTGCTAAGTGGTCACCACAGCAAGTCCAGTTGCCATCATCACTCACCGGCCATGGGTACTACTTTCTTGTGATGAGAACTTGCAGGATTAGCGCTCTTAGCAACTTACTAGGACTTCTTTTTCTTTTTTTCTTTTTTAAGATTTTTTTTTTTAATTTATTTATTTGACACAGAGAGAGAGATCACAAGTAGGCAGAGAGGCAGGCAGAGAGAGGGGGAAGCAGGCTCCCCGCTGAGCAGAGAGCCCGATGCGGGGCTCGATCCCAGGACCCGGAGATGATGACCTGAGCCGCAGGCAGAGGCTCTGAGCCACTGAGCCCCCCGGGCGCCCCTGGCTAGGACTTCTGACACTGTGTTGAATGAACACAGTGATGATGCGGCGAGAGTGGGCATCCTTCTCTTGCTCCTGATCTTAGAGGAAAAGCCCTCAGCTCTTGATCATTGAGGATGATGAGCCTGTGGCCATGTCATGTACGGTCTTTACTGTGTGGAGGTACATTTCCTCTGTACCCACTTTGTTGAGAGTTCTTATCGTAAGTGGATATCAGATTTTGTCAAATGCTTTTTCTGCATCTGTTGAGTTGCTTGTGTGGTCTTTATCCTTTATTTCGGTAATATGGTGGAATTCACTGACCGACGTGTGGACGTTGAACCATCCTTGCTTGCATCCCTGGAATAAATCCTACTTGATCTTGGCGTGTGATCCCTTTCATGTAATGTTGAACTCAGCTTGCTAGTATTTTGTTGAAGATTTTTGCAACTCTGTTCGTCATTGATACTGGCCTGTAATTGTCTTTTCCTGTGCCCTTGTCTGGTTTTAGTATCAGGGTAATGCTGGTCTCGTAAAATTAGTTTGAAAAAGGTCCCTCCTCTTCTCATTCTTGGAGAGTTTGAGAAGGATTGGTGTTCATTCTTTGAACATTTGGTGGAATCCTCCAGTAAAGCCATCTGGTCCTGGACTTCGGTTTGTTGGGTGGTTTTCAATTAATGATTCGATCTCCTCGCTAGTAATCCGTCTGTTCAGATTCTCTATCTCATCACGATTCAGTCTTGGTAGTTTGTGTGTTTCTAGGACTTCATCCATTTTTCCTAGGTTGTCTGGTTTGTTGGCATATAGTTGTTTCTAATGGACTGTTATGTTTCTGGGTACCAGTTATAAAGTCTTCTCTTTTAATTTCTGATTTTATTTCCTTCCCTCTAGTAACTTCGGGCTTTGTTCTTTGTTTCTAGTTCCTTGAGGGATACATGATGCATGTGTTCTTAATTGCAGATTTTAGGGTCTGTGTCCTCAAAGCCTTAATGAATGGTGGACTAGCAGGGTAGCACAATTGGATGTTGATGGTCAGGGTGGGACTTCTGTCGGTGCATTCAGTGCACTCATTAACCTCTCTGTGTGCGTATTCGTGGAGTACCTGTGTCACATGTCAGTGTGTCCGTGTGCTCTGGCCTGAGGAGGCTGAGACATGGTTCCTACCCTCTGTGGTCATACTTAGATAATGTCATTAAAGTCATGAATGAAGTCCCTTTGTAATCATTTACAAATCCAAAGTGTAGTACAAATGGGTCCATGTGAAACTTTAAAGTCTTGTTAGCTTTGGGGGAAAAAAAAAAGAGCTTTGCATGGTGTTGAGTAAGTTTGTTATGTTAGGATGAGAATTACAAGTGGGGTCAAGAAGGCTTGGGCGGTGTTTCTGTACGTCGATAGCATGGATTTAGGGATAGGTCTGGTGTATATGTAGCCTTTGATAGATGACGGAGATGAACTGTGACACCCCTGCTTTCATTATCAGAGGCAAAATAACCGAGTTTCCCAGTCAAACCATTAGAAACTAGGAAAACAGTTTTTATGTTCTGTGAATATCTTGGTGACAGAGGGTAGGTGACAGAGTATTTAGCTTCGAGTACAAGCTTTTTTTCTATTTTGAAGTGTGATCATTGTTCGGTGTTACAAGATGATCTTATTTTCATAGTGATAAGGTAGAGGAGGAAGTTGTACCTGGTTTTCTAATTTGAAGAATTGTTTTGAACTTCTGCATCACGTGGGGTTTCATTTTGTAGATTGGGGTTAAATACAAGTTTAAAGCTACTACAGCGCCATGACACTACATGGTTGTCTCTCAGGTAACAGAAGAGATTGTCGTTCTTTTGATTACCTGGGGCAGGAGCCCAGGAGATTGAAGCACTAACCCATCCTGTTGGTTTCCAGGTGTTCTTAGGGCTTTTCTTCCCCCCCTTTTCTGGGGCCTTTCTCTTGGGCTGGGATTAACGGATTGTATTTATCCTTATTTGTGCCAAACAACCCTAGCTTGCCTCAGGTTATTGACTCTTCAAAATGAGATTTTGTTTGCTCTGCACTTTTCGTAATGGTGGTTTTAAAAATTTGGTATATTTAGATATTCTAAAAAAATTGTTTAAAATAGAATAACTCTTGATCTGATTACTAACATACAGAAGTTCTCCATTTCTTTATTATAGCCTCAGTACTGGTATCCATGAACTTTTAAAAAGTCATCAGATTGATTTCTGGAGGATGGCAGCTTCCCACCTGTGCCTTATCCTCCTGTGAACATGGTTGCCCTCCCTGTGTCAGCACGTGGGCTCATGGCGCTGGAGACCTCTGCACTCATTTATGTGCTGTGACGTGATGAACCAGCTTGCTTTTTTCCTTTATGGTTCTTTCCAATTTATTGTTATTAAAATATAGTCTTAAAAAAATAAGATCCTGAGAGTCTCTAGTGTGTAGCAGTAAGAAAAGTTCATAAAGTTTTTTGTTTTTTAAAGATTTTTATTTATTATTTGAGGGAGAGAGAGAGTGCGTCAAAGTGGGAAGCAGGCTCTCCACTGAGCAGGGAGCCCGATGTGGGGCTTGGTCCCCTGGAATCATGACCTGAGCCAAAGGCAGACGCTTAACCAGCTGAACCACCGAGGCGCCCGAAAAAGTTCAAAAAGTTTTAACAGCTTTTTTAGTCTGTAACTTTTATATGCTGAAAATTGATTTCTTGAAGCTCTTTGAATTGGGATATTTAGCCATTTCTTTTGTATTACTGAGAAAAAGCTTGTCTTATCATTTGAGAGTTACTAATTTTATGTATTTCTTTTTTCTTTTATCCTGAAAGAATTGTTCAAGAGACAACTTTTGATTTAGGAGGAGATGTTCACAGTGGAACAGCGTTACCAACAAGCAAGGTAGGTGACTTACATGGCCTGCTGGGACTGTGTTTGTGTAGCATTATAGGACACCGTGGATGAATTACTGGTAATACACTGGTAGGACGGTTGTGAAGACAGAGAAGACCACACAGTGTTCTCTAGCAGGGTGGTGCTAATCTGTCGTGGTGTCTTGTAGTGACACGTGACAGGCCCGAGGCTGGGGGCTGGGCTTTCTCCTCTCAGCAGTGCATCCTAGGCTCAGCCTCGGTCCCAGCAGCCCTTCCCCGCCCGGCGCCCTCCGAAGGTAATGACCCTGCTCTCATCCACCTGCCACCTTTGCTCTGCGGGCACTTTGCTTCCGCAGTTGCCCTCATCTCGCGTGATCAGGGAATCTGTCCTCATTTTAGTTCTCTATCGCTCACTAACAGACTACCCCAAAACGTAGTGAACTCAACAAAACAGCCCCCGTTGTCTTTTCAGCAGTTGTGCAGTGAGGTTTGGACTCTCCGGGGCTGCTTGTTTGCTGGTCTTGCTGGCGGTGACTTGCGTTGCTGCGGTCGGCTTCTCGTGGGCTGGCTGCTGGGCTGGCTGGGCCTCCCCGTGTCCGTCTTCTCAGGTTCTCCGCGGGAGCAGCCAGACGTTTTGGTGCTTCAGAGCATCCCGGAAGTGACAGGCCTTCTTAGGCTTGGGCCAGAGCTGGGGCCCAGCTTTGCTTCCCTAACCTTCCATTGGTTAAAGCCAAACACAGGCTTAGTGATGGCTCAGGGAAGGGGCTGCTCCCGGTGTGGCTGGCCGAGGCTGCGTCCACGGTGCCCGGTCCGCTGTGTGTTTCCCTCTGGTGGCCTGAGCCAGGTCAGCACCACGTACCTGGGGCACTTCGTTATTTCAGCCTTGGGGTGTCGCCGTCCCGATTTCTCCCACCTCGGTGCTCAGTCCTCCTGGGTCTCCTCTGTCGGTGTCTTCTCCACGTCTTCCTCCACTTGACTCTTCACGCTGGTCTCAGACATAGGGCCCCTTCTCTCCCGCGTGTCCATGTTCCCTGGGTGATCTTACGCAGTCAGGGAGTTAAAGTACATCTAGACATTAATTACTCTAAACTGTCTTTGGCTCTGACCTCTGCAGACTCCAAAGCCTTGCTTACTACAGCAGTCATGTTGTCTAAGACGTGTATCAGTTCTAACACGGCTGAAACAGAACTACCTTTTCTTTGTTTCCCTGATCCTTCGCCATCTCATAAGCAATCTGCTCATCAAGGCGTTGTCCCCACAGAAGTCCGGCACTGGTTATCCTGGGTTCCTTCCCTTCCCTCAGCCTCCACGTTCAGTCATTGGCAAGTTCCCGTTTGCTCTTCCTCTGGAATAGTCCACAAGTGCCTGTCTCTGTCACCCCGTGGGTGGTCAGGCGGAGGCTCCAGGTGTCACACGGCGGGGAGTCTGCGTGGCTTCTGACCTTTCCTCTGCTGCCCCGGCCTGTCAGTCTTCTCCAGGGGCCAGGCTGCTGTTGTGAAAACGGGAACTCGACCCTGTGACTGCCCTGCTTTCACAGCCGCTCGTCGCCACATACCCCCCCACTCTTGCCTCTGGCTCGCACAGCTCCTTCTGACCCGGCCACACTGGCCGCACGCCTCTGCCCCGTCTGAAGGCTCAGGCGTGTTGCTCGTCCTACAGGATTTCTTCCCACGGGTTTTCATGCAGCTAGCCCCTCCTGATGCGACCTCCGCTTACACGTCACATCCTCGAGTGTCCAGGTGTAATCGCCCCTTACTTTAATGCCTGCGCCAGCCTGCGCAGCCTTCGGATCTTGCCGCGGCGCCCACGGTGCAGCGTGAGCTCGGCACAGGCAGGGTCTCACCGGGCGGGCTCGCCGCTGTGCTGCTCGTGCTCTGGGAGCGCCCTGGGCACCGGGGGCCGCAGCGCAGAGCTGCTAAGCGACCGTCTGAGCAGGTGCTCTGGGAACCAGGTGGGACTGTCCTCAGACAAAGCTGAGTTTCTAAGGGGCGCCTGGGTGGCTCAGTCGATTGGGCATGGGAGTCTGATTTCACCTCAGGGCTCTGCGCTCTGCAGGGTGTGGTGGCAACGATCCTCTCTCCCCCTGCCCCTCCCCTCCACGCGCGCACATGCACGCTCACTTGTTCTCATGCTCTCTCTTTAAATAAATGAGATCTTTTTAAAAAAAAGTTTAGTTTCTTTTAAAAGTTTATAGTTAAAACAGAAAACTTGGTCAGTTAAGGAAAAGTAGAGAAATGAAAATCATTCATCCACAATTTTAGTTGGCTATTGGTAACACTTTGACAGATCCTTTTCTGAGCTCTTTATGTCACCGATGTGTTCGTTTATACACTTGCAAACGATCGGGTATCCATGCGCACACACAAACCTTTCTGTCCTGTGGCCTTTGGCTCTGATTTCGTAAGCATTTTATTTGAAAATGGGCTAAATTTATTTTGTAATGTGTTAGCTTATAAACATACCCTAACTTCTCTATTGCCTTTTCACTTATTTACAACAGTAGTCTGACTTGGTGTTCTTATTTCTGTGAATGTATTTTATGGAAGTAATCACTGTGTGTGAATGTATATATTTACAAGCGTGGGGTTGTCGTGGTTGTCGGGATGCCCAGTCCTGGTGAACATTTTAAACAATGTAATCAAGGATTAGTTGGATGAACTTTGGTAAATAAACAACAAAATGTTACACAACCATTATAGTTCTGTAACATAAAAATATTGTTAGATGTTTACAACGTATGAGAAAGTATTTTTTACAAAGTAGGTTGTATGACCTCTTTTATGAAAAATAAAAATCGTAAAGAAGCGTAAAGATAAATACAGCCCAGTGTAACTCTCCGGTTGGTAAGAATGATTTCTGTTATCAAGCTCAATTTCTATAATCAAATATAATGAGAAATTTGACACAAAATTTTTGCTACAGTGAATTTCTTTGTATAATTTTGCTCTGTTTTCTTACTCATACAGGTTGCTTATCTGTTTTGTCTGCCATGGGTTAGTTAGCAATGTGCCCTGTGTGGAAGAGTTTAAATGTACAGTTCTAGGCTGCTGGAAATGGGCTTTTGCTTCTGTACTCAGTTTGTCACTGGACGTTGAGCTATGATGATTTTTAAACACTTTCTTAACAAGTAAAACAAAGACCCTGACTTTACGTTGTGTATGTTCTCTCCGCTCTCTCCTTCTTTAAGAGAACTTTTTGGAGGAGTTGGTGCGGTTCCTGGACTGTTAGAGGAGCCCTGGTGCACATGTAGCCCCCTTCCTGACTGTGTTTAGAGCCCACGTCTAGCTCTCGGAAAAGGAAGGGGGCTGCGGGCTTTACTGCTCTTTCAATGACAGTGTGTTTGGGAGCATGAGAATGCGCACTGGCATCCTCCGTGGTGCCGCGTCTTCCACTCTCTGCCCCTGCCCTGCATCCCTCTCCTGCCTTCCCCTGCCTGGCAGCCTGGCATCAGATCTTCACTGGCAGCAGTCAGCGTACGCCTGGGTGGTCCGCGTGGTGTTCTTAAGTGCTCTGTGTCTCCCCTGGCTTAGAGCGCTACGAGGCTGGACGGCGACCGGGCAGTGCCTGCCTCCGGCTCGGCGGAGCGTGGGATGGTGAAGCCGATGATCAGAGTGGAGCAGCAGGACTACCGCAGGCAAGAGAGCAGGTAGGAAGCCACTCAGCTTTCAGCAGGAAGGAAGTGGAAATGTTCCCAGAAAGCGCTTTGGGTAGAGATTATTGAATCGACTGAGGTTTGGCTGACGTATGTAGGGAGTTATTTTGTTTTCACGTTACTGAGTTGAACAGAGAGTGAGCTCCACAAGAAGGGGTCCCCTTACCCCTGGGCCACTGTGTCGTCTGTCCCGGTGAAATGGGGAGCACTTAAAGATGTTTCCGTTTTAAATGGGCTATTCTATGAAACATGGAGAAAGGGACTTTTCCTGGATGTTACTATTTGATCATTTTTATATTAAGATAATCTAATCATTTCCCCCATCCGTATACAGAATCCTCCCATATTTAAATATATGAAGCCAGGCATGCCTTCAGGTGGAATTTTTAGGATTAATCAAGTGCCACGTTACTGTGTCTTACATTCTGTCGAAAAGCATGGCCGTGGACATCTGTTTCTCCTGCCGTGGTTCTTGTCTAGTGTTCTTGAACAGAGAAATCTGCCTTTTGTTATTTCCTTTTCTTATGATTTTTAAGGACATACTATCTTTATTAGAATCCTACTTCCTTGTGACTTTTAACATTGTTTAAAGTTGCAAAGTGATGTCCGTGCCTCACACGTTGAAATAACAGGCGCTGAGCTCCAGGTGTGGCTCCGGCGCTTCTCCGGAAGGGCTCTGAACACGCAGACAGCAGTCAGAAGAGCTCCGGGGTGCCGTGCACGTCCCCTCTTTATGGCAGCGGAACTGAGCTGGGGGTGTCCGTCTCCTGGTGCCATTCTAGCTGTTCTCCCTCGGGTCCCCTAAGGGAGGCAGGTGACTGGCCGCAGTCGCCCTTTCATTTCCCGTCTTCCAGTAGAGGGCGCTGTGCGTTGTGTGTTTGTCATCTCCGTTAACGCAGGAACTCCGTTATAGATGGATGCGGGAATCTCAGGTTTTTCCCTTGTTTTTGTCCTGCACTTTTGGTTAGTATTCAAGATTTTTGTTGGCTGTGTGAATTCTTTTAGGTGTAATGGTAAGTCTGCTTTCTGTGTCTGGACTTGTTTCTGATGGTGCATTCTAGAATAAGATACTTCAGACGGTGAGCTAGTATCATAAAGAGTGTCTCTGTTTATAAGGTGATCGAGAGGAATGGATCATAGTTCTTAGCCCAGGAATAGTTGAATGAGTGGATAAATCCAATGGGGGAGAGGAAAGAGCACTTAGAACAAAATCAGTAAGTGCTTGTGTACGGGTATAGGTAGTTGGTGAAGCACAGCGTCCAGTAGCTCCTGGCGGCTCACTGTGTTCTAGAACCGGTGTTATGCTGTGAGCAGGGATTTTACTAGGGATTTTATTGGAACTCTGGCTGTGTACTACTTCGATACTACCGCAGTGATGGAAACAGATGATTCTTCTATTTTCGGTCTTTGCTTTTCATGTATATAATGTGAGAATAAACAGTGCTTCACTTAATTGGTTACATTCATGAAAGTCTAAGTTGTTAGATATTTTAAAATACTGATTTTAGACAGGGAAAAAATCTTTTTGAATAATGGAGTTCCTTAAGTTATGACTGACACATTATTTTATTTTCTTTGGTGAGAATTTAAATTCCTTATTTTTACCAGATTTGTTAAATTGATGAAACCACGGGTTGGTAAGGTTCATCCAGTTTATCGTGTGGATAGTAAATTTGGAAGTTAACTGCTTCTCCACAACTTCAGATGGCTGTAAACATAGCAGTTAAGAGAGACATGTTAACATAATCGGGCATTTGAATTCTGTTGTTTCTAAAAGCTTTTTTTATAGCTGAATTGTTGAGTTGAATCCAAATTATTTAATCACAGACAGGATAAGAAACTCTGAAGCATATAATCCGATGGAAGGACTCTTGTTTTTATTTCTAGTGTTTATAACAGTTCGGCGTAACTTGCTGTGTTTCTCCTTGTTGCTCCTTCAGTCCCCGGGGCAGGTAGGGTGGCGGGACGCAAGCTGCTGGGGACGATGGCCATGGGCTCTTCTCCCTCTCAGCCCCTTTCTTGAAGAAGTTGTCTTAGGAGCCAGTTTATTGAGTGAGCGCCACAGCAGTGACTCCAAACACAGCAACCGGGCAGGTTCGTCACAGTTTGTCCAGGGTTGGGAGACTTCAGTGTCGCTCTTGGAAGCGACTGGTGTTCAGCTCGCTGACGGCTTCATGAGCACGGCAGTGCTGTGGACTCTCCCTCCCACCAGGCGGGGCGCTCTGAACACGGACCCCGGTTGTGTCTGAGCCAGTCCCTGCCCCTGACCTGTAGGTCATTGTGGCCTGCTCCTCCCTTCCCAGCGAGGTTTGTGGGAAGGCACAACACATTTCTTTGCTTTCGTTGTCAGTTTTAATTTTCTTAAGCTATTTGACGGAAGATTTTTGGAAAGTTTTTCCGTTACCTGTTAAAGCTGAACTAAAGTGGTAAAGATTTAAACTGATCTTTGGGAATCTAATCACTTGCCCGTTTGTGGTAAGGGGCAACTTACAAACATTCTACATGAAATACAGCTGGGAGCCAGCCAGCTTCCAGTAGTGATTAAGTTGCCTGAAATTCTAATCATGCGTCTGCCTGCAAGAGTAGTTAAGTTACACTGAAGCCATCCATCAAGGACGGTATAAATCTAAGGTAAGGAGATCTACATTGGGTCTGTAATGATTTTACAGCTTAGAAATTCTGTGCTCACTAGTGGGTTTTGGGTGTTGTTTGACCACAGTACACCACACAGAGCCCTGTTGTATGCCGTGCCCCGGTGGACACATGCCTCCAGATGTGTGTATTTATAACTGAAAGAAGAATTTCACGCAACGGTGAACCTTCTGTCCTACCGGGGGGGGGGGGGGCAGGGTCGTCCACTATTTGGAGAACTCTTCTATGGAAATAGAGACGTCCTGACCTTTGAAGTACTTTGATCCAGGATACGTGGAAATACATAACGTTAGTTCAGCGTGGGTTCTTCCAAGTGTTCCAAATCCTGGCTGTTCTTGGGTTCTGTTTCTTGGCAGTGCCTTGTTTTATGGTCTCTGGCTACATGAGGAGGGGTGTCTGAAAAAAGTGTGAGTCGGATGTCTTTTTCTGAAGGTGGGCTCCCCCGTGAGCATCAAGAAACGCTAATACGAGGTGCCCGAAGGGGTCTGTGGGCATCATCTTCTTTGAGCTTCATCAGAAGCCAAGGGCAGCGTCCAGCTCTTAGGAACTTGTTCTTCGTGTAGGAGCTCAGTTTCAGGCTCACAGTGGTTTAGCTTTTCTCGTGTCTTCCATCAGTGGCTTTTCGTTGTGACCTGGGCCATTGCCATAGCAGGTGTGTGACAGCCTGGTCACCCTCCTCCACACGACACCGTCATGGATAATAGAGACTCGTGGTCAGATCAGTTCTCACAATGGAAGCAAATATGTCAAGGAGCTGACCTCTGGGAGGAACGGGTATGATCACTCCCAGTGTGCGCATCTGAGTGTTTGAGCACTTCCCATGTGCACACGAGGCGTTGGGCTGTGTGTTTTCTGTAAGCACTGTGTGGAGACGGCAGCAGCAGTTGCCGAAGTAGGCACGGGTTGCTGGTGCTGTTACGATTCTAAGAGATGGCCGCTTTCTACTTGCAGAACTCAGGACGCTCCTGGGCCCGAGCTGGTATTGCCTGCAAGCATCGAATTCAGGGAGAGTTGTGAGTAATTTCAGATTCCATTGTTAGTGAATTATTTCTTGTTCCATTTTCCTCCATCTGATTTTCATGGGTTTTTTTTTTGTTTTTTTTTTTTTGTTTGTTTTTTTCTTTTTTGAAATCTTTTCACAGCTGAAGATTCATTTTTATCTGCCATCATAAACTATACTAATAGCTCTACAGTCCATTTTAAGTTGTCACCTACATATGTATTATATATGGCGTGTCGGTATGTATTGTCCAGCCAGTGCAGACCCGATGTCAGTCCCACCGAGCGCACTCACAGAGTGATTGCCATAGTCCACAAGATGGTGAGCATGATGGAGGGGGTGATCCAGGTAAGCCGCAGCGCGCACAGCCGGCTCAGTGCGCGCCTCTCGTCCCGGGGCCCCGCCCGCCCCATGTCTGACTTCACCGGCTCTGGAGAGAGCTTAGACACTCGTATAGCTTTAAAAGTGGAAAAGAAATGTCAGCTGGTTTTCAGCTGGTTTTCTCCTTAATCTCTATGTGGGAATGTAATGATCACAGTGAAGATCCTTAAAATGGTGGTAGTTGTGAGAACACATTGAGACGTGGGGTTTTTTTTTTTTTTTAGAAAAAATAATTTGTTGAGGTGAATTTCACATTAATGTAAAATTAACCATTTTAAAGCGACTTTAAAGTAGCATTTCGGACATTAACAGTGTTGTGCAGCAACCACTTGTGGTTCCAGAACATTCCCATCACTCCAAAGTAAAACCCTGTGCCCACAAAGCAGTTTGTCCTCATAACCTCCCTGCCAGTGCCTGGCAACCGCCCTCTTAGAATCTTCTCAAGGTTATGAAGGCATTTGCTCTTTTCCACTGAGAGTGGGACATTGGTAGGATTTCTGTGGATTTTTGATAGCACTCATTTAGGTGTGATGTACATCGTGACATTTCTCGATGATGACATGATCACAGTCTTTCATAAAACTGCTAAAGCTTAAGGAAGTAAGGATATTCTCTTTGTAGTGTGGTTTGTTTCTTGTTAAGTACTCTTTGTCTGTAAAATTGGCATAGCAGTTTTCCAAACTCACAGATAATTTGAAGATTTAATTCTAAGTCCTTGAAAGTCAATGTGAAGTTAATTTATTTTTTTTTTAAGTTTTTCCAAACCACTTATCAGAGCTGTTATTTGGTCACGAAATACAAAACTCCAGTTATGTACTGTGAAGCAGCCTGATTAGATGGTTTGGTGGTTTCCCTCCTGTGAGGGCAGTTTGAGCAAACAAATCTGTGGATTCCTTCTGAATTATTTCAAAAGGCCAAATTTTTCAAGAACTGCTGCTTTCATGTTTGAGGGGAGCCTGTGAATCTAATGGGCTTACAGTTCTTTTCCCCAAGTGAAGAAACAAATCCAAAAAGGGTTGTCATTTTATTTGGATCCCATTTTGTGTTCCCTCTCTTCCTAATTTATGAAGAAACACGGATTTCCTTTTAGTTCAGAGCCATTGTCTGTCTTCCCTCGTGTTTGCATTTCTAAAGCTTGTTTCAAATTGTGAAATTCCTCTCATCAGACTACTATTGATAGACTTTTTCTGATTGAATTGGACCTAGTCTATGAAATCATCATTATCGAAACAGGTCTATTAAAACACATTTAGGGGTTAGTATGTGATCGGAGGAGTCTTAAAGTTTCAGGAAAGAACCGTAGTAATGAATAAATTCTTTAATTTGTAGAAACCTACTTTCAAAAACCAATTTACTCTGTTTTAGTATAGTTATGTTTTTTTATACATTTTAAAATTTTTAACTTTTATTTTTATTGTTTCTGTTGGTCTTTTCTGTCTCTTTCATCCTGTTAAACCAGAGGATAGACACTCATCTTACATACCTTGAAGGAGTCAGACACACGAGATCATTGAAAGACATTAAGAAGTCCTTCATTTATAAATCTTTTAAAGAGATCAGTGTGTTCCCATGTTAAATGTCACATTTCTTTATGTAAATTCTGGGAATTCCCTCCCTGACTGTGCCAGTGTTAAAAAAAACGTGGGACTAATTCTTTACATCATGTACTTCCAAAGCTGTTTCCGAGCCAGGAGTGAATATGTAATTGGGAATAACAGAACTAAATGTCGTACCTTCATGTCGTACCTTCATGTTAGTGTTTTGATTTTTTTAAACTATCATGATTGTTTACAAGTTTCTTTCTCTCGTTCTGCTTGATTTCCCTTCGTCTGTTTTTCTCCAGGAAGTAGACCAGGTTGATCAGGTAGGACGTGCTGCTGGGAACTGGTCCTGGCTTTGTCGGCTTAGCTGAGTTTCTCGCGCTGCTTCCATGTCAAACACAACACTCCAGCAGCCGGACCGGACGGTTCATAACACTCATTCAGCAACTGAAACATGCAGTACTAAATCCTTTTTTGACTGTGCAACCCTTATCAGCATTTCATAATTTCTGCTTAATGCACTTCAGTGTGGATATGAAATGACGGAAGTTCTGTTTCTCCTCTTTCTTGTTTACCCTTGGTTCCTATTCTTTGGATCTCATCTGAGGTTGCCTGGCCTGCTCATGTGGTCGGGAGACAATGCGATAGATCAGTACTTGATAGCGAGTTGCTCGGCGTCCGAGCCAGTGACTGCGCGTATCAGGGTGGCTGTGGGTAACAGTGGATAGACGCGTGTGTCCTTCACAGATTACCAGATAATGCACAATCTCCAATTGGGTGTTGTAGGGTCTGATACCTCTGTTTTCGGCCCTGATTCTGTCCGTGGTGGCCACCTGGATCCATGTGTCTGTCCATGAATCCTGAGGTGTTGCAGTTAACACTGCTGTGAACGCATCCAAATTCCTTTGCAAATATCTGGTATCTGTGGTAAATACCTTGGTGACAATGGGAAGGTACTGGTCTATCTCCAGCAGCTTTTCAAGAGCATTCCTTTGTATTTTCGTTCTTTTTGTTTGTCTTGGGGTTGCTTATGGAAATCTGTTCTGTCTACAGAAGCAGAAGAATATTGCAGGGGCACTTGCCTTCTGGATGGCCAATGCGTCTGAGCTGCTCAACTTCATTAAACAGGACCGAGATCTTAGTCGAATCACACTGGACGCCCAAGACGTTTTAGCACACTTGGTTCAGATGGCGTTTAAGTAAGGAGCACATTTTTGGAGATTGCACTATTCTGTAGAGATTTTTCTTAAGGTTTTTATTTATGTTGATTGAAGATGAATAGCGAGAAGCATGAATAGCTGTGTGCCAGATGTGTTGATTGAGGAAACTGAATTTGTCGAGCTGTGTTTCGAGACTCCTGAGACTAAAACTATTGTACCGTAAATGGAAACCATTTCTCAACAGTGTGAACTATTCCGTTTGTGATGTCATGTCTGACAGTAGCGGTGCGTCCTGCTGGGGTTATTAAACTTGCCTACGTATTTTCAGATATCTAGTTCATTGTCTTCAATCAGAACTGAATAATTACATGCCAGCCTTTCTGGACGACCCCGAAGAGAACAGCCCGCAAAGACCAAAAATAGGTTAGGATGCTCCTTCCTCCTCCCGCCGTCTCTCTCCTCCTCTCTCCGATTTCCTTCTTCCCTCCTTCCTGCTCAACTTCATTTTAATATTTACTATCATAAGAAGGAGGTATTTTTAAAATAAATGAGATAAACTGTTGGATTTGGTATTTAGTAAATCGCAGCCATCGTCTGTTTTGTTTTAAGAATAGCTCTGGTTTTGGGGTGTCGCGCTTGTTCAGAAAGTCTCTCGGGGTGAGTGCAGGACACGTGGTTAACACCTGTGTGTGGTTTCAGACCTCCCTGCCGCCTCCCGTCTGAAGAGACCTGTGTCTCAAAAGTGACCAAGTAGCCCTTCTTACCGTACCCGCCGCTTTGTGCGTTCACCGTTTTCACGAGACTCTTGCTTCCGTCCCGCGTCTCTGCACAGATGACGTTTTGCACACGCTCACGGGAGCCATGTCCCTGCTGCGGCGCTGCCGGGTCAACGCGGCCCTGACCATCCAGCTCTTCTCGCAGCTCTTCCACTTTATCAACATGTGGCTCTTCAACCGGCTGGTCACCGACCCCGAGTCGGGGCTGTGCTCTCACTACTGGGGGGCGATTATCCGCCAGCAGCTGGGACACGTGGAAGCCTGGGCGGAGAAGCAGGGCTTGGAGCTGGCAGCGGATTGTCACCTCAGCCGCATAGTGCAGGTGAGCTGTCACGATTCTTACCTGTCCACAGGTCGTGCGCCTCGTTCTCAGGGTCTGGTTCGTCAGGGGGCCGCCCCGGGATTCAGCCGGATCAGCGGCCCCCTCGGGTGGTTCGTGTGCTCCGCTAAAGAAGCAGTGGGGCGTTGGTTTGCCGGGGTCTCTGAGACGGCCTTCCTCAAGCCCCGCACTTCAGCAACAGACATTGTCTCACAGTCCAGGAGGCCAGGAGTCCAAGGTCACGGCGTGGGCGGGGTGGCTCTCTGCCTTCATTTTCACAGGCGTTCTCCCCGTGGGCATGTGTGTCTCCACACGTCCACTCTTTATACGGACATAAGTCACGTTAGACCCGTTCCCCCCACTCCCTCCTCTCACTGCTGTCGAGACCCTTGCTCCAAGTAGGTCGCGTTCTGAGGTGCACGGGGTTGCGATGTCGGTGTCTGAATCTTGGGGGACACAACTCAGCCCACAGCAGGTGGTAAGCACTAGAATAAATACCCTTAAAGGGCTCTTTCTTACCAGACCAGTATTTTGTGAGGCTCCCAGCTGAAAGGACAGATCCCAGCGGGAAACTGGGTGGCGCGTCGCTCCTCAGCACACGCAGCCGGGTGAGCAGCACAAAGCGGAAACCCGCGGGGGACGCACGCAGGAGGGGAAAGGGGCCTAGCACTCGGCAGTCGCCACGTCCCGAAGGCCGGGGGCGGGAGACGGAGAAGGGCACAGAGGAGCTTGCAACTGCTGTGTGTGAGGGGCTCAGCTGGTGCTCAGGGTGTCCCTGCGGAGCCTGCCCTGGATATGGGGCTTTTGCAGTCAAGGAGATGATCTGCAGCCTCAGAACCTAGGGCGGGTTTTTTTTATTATTACAGTTTATAATTTTGCATTTTTCCCACAATTTCTTAATCTCATTTAAAGTAGTTTAGTATAGAAAGAGGCTACTATCCTCCTTGGATTGCATCAGCTGGCTATAAAAAAAATCATTACAGTGAAACTTTATTCAGACCCCAGTAACTGGTGATCAGAGTGGTTGTGACGTAAATGTTTACAGTTTTTTTTTTTTTAAGATTTTATTGATTTATCTGTCAGAGAGAGCGTACACAAGTAGGCAGAGTGGCAGGCAGAGGCAGAGAGAGAGAAGCAGGGTCCCCACTGAGCAAGGAGTCCGATGTGGGGCTCAATCCGAGGACCCGGGATCATGACCTGAGCCGAAGGCAGCAGCCTAACCTACTGAGCCACCCAGGCGATCCATGTTTACAGTTTCTGAGAGAATTTTTAAAAATGATTTATGAATAACTGAATTTCATTTACCTTTTATGTTTTAGTAAAATACAAATTATGTATTTTAGTGAAATTAAGCCATCTAAAAACCTTTATTAGACAACACTTTTTCAGTTCAATTCAATGTTAATAGAAGTGTGTTTCCCTAAAAAACATTCTGCGTTTTAAAATTAAATTAGCAAGTTATTACAGTTTTAAGTGTTACATGAAGGGGAATAGTTATAAAATACTTTCCGGGCACGTCTCCTGTTACCCTTTCCACCAGGCTACCACTCTGCTCACAATGGACAAGTACTCTGCGGAGGACATTCCGACCGTCAACAGCACGTGCTTCAAGCTGAACTCCCTGCAGCTGCAGGCCTTGTTACAGAACTACCACTGCGCACCTGACGAGCCTTTCGTCCCCGCGGTGAGTGCCGCCCGTCGGCCGCGCGGTGGGCCAACAGCTGGGGACTGTTTGCTTAGGGAAATGTCCAGTTCCAAAAGGTGCGGGAGGGGCTGCTTATAATTACTTTATTTTTCTGATAAATAAGCTACTTCGTCATCTCCTAAGATCGTATTTCTCGTTGATATGTGAGTTAGGGTTTAGTACAGGAGGTAGAAAATACACAGGCATTTTAAGTAGAAAGGCATTTATCCAGGGAATGAGATTCTTAGAAAATGATTGGAAGGCCTGGGGGGAGAGGAAGTTAAGAAGTTGCCTGGATTCCCAGGCTCACCACTGTGACCTGAGGCTCAGAGGCCCCAGAGCTCCTGCCACAGCACGGACATCAGTGTACCGTGGGCACAGAGTGCCCCTCAGGTCCGCCACCCAGCCTCGTGTGCTGCCAGCGGCAAGCAGCGCAGCCAGGGGGGCTGCCCTGACCCGTGCAGACGCCTCCTACTGGTGGGAATCGAGTTTTGGCATTCGTGCGTCTGGAGAGAAGGCGTGGGGGGCCAAAGGCCTGGTCCACGACGTGGGGTGCAGCTCCTGCGCGTAGAGTGAGAAAGGCTACAGGTGCTCGTTGTCACCCGCGAATAAAATCTGCTCGAGGCCGGAGTGCTGACGAGGGAAGTGCCCGAGGTGGGTGGGCCAACCCCTAGGATTGACTTCATGCCAACAGAAGACGTGTACCGAGTAGCCAGGATCAGCAACCGGCAGATGCGCCCGGCAGGAGAGCGTCTGGAAGGTCCTGTCACTGTCGCATGCAGGAGCGCGGCGCGGCACCAAGCTGTGCATTTGCCCATGTGCACATGGGAGTGCACAGCAGACGAGATGCAGCACGTGTGTGCACAGAAGCGCGGCACGGGGTGCATACAGCGTGCTTCCATCCGCACGGGCGCCCAGAGCAGGTGGTGGGGCCTGTGGCGGCGGAGCTCGGGCCGACAGGGCGGCGAGGGTTGCTTCTCCCGTGAGGGCTCTGCTCTGTGACCCGGGGGACTTGAGGTGCCATGTTCACTTCGTCGAACTGTACAGTGAAGCTGGGGGAGCTTTCTTTCCCAATTCGCTGGGAATAGACCTTTCTGTCCTGATTTTTTACATTCGCCATTGTGTGAGTTTTTTCTGTCATTATGAATTCTACAAAAATTGGATCATTAGCACCTGGATGTTAAATTGCAAAGGGAAAAAATGGCTACTTTTGCAAAGGGAAACCGTTTTCTTACGATTGAACAATTTCTTTTTAAGGCTGCATGTTACTCGAGATGAATCCTGACTGTCGGTTCACGCGTTTGCAGGGCGTGCTTCGCCAGCAACCGTCGCCCGGCACGCCGGTATTAGCACCCTGGGAACGCTGTCCCTCGCAGCCCCGCCTGCGTGTTTGGCCGCAGCATGCACAAGAGGTCTGAGTGGCAGCCCGCTGGTGTGTCCTGCTCACTGTGCATCTGTGTTCTGACCAGGACCTGATCGAGAACGTGGTGGCTGTGGCCGAGAACACGGCGGACGAGCTGGCCCGCAGCGACGGGAGGGAGGTGCAGCTGGAAGAGGACCCCGATCTGCAGCTGCCTTTCCTGCTGCCGGAAGATGGCTATTCTTGCGATGTTGTCAGGAACATTCCGAACGGCCTACAGGAATTCTTAGACCCTCTGTGCCAGAGAGGTGAGTCCCGCTTACTGTACCTGGAGTCCGAGCTCTGACCTGGCTCGGGGTGAGCATTGTACCGGGTGGGTGTGGGTGTAGGTGTGGGTGTGCGCACGTGCGTCAGGCCACATGTGTGGAGCACACACCGTGCGCTTCTGGAGAAAGCTGTGTGGCGGGACGTGAAAGTAAGCATTTCATGGCGTTGTGGAGTCAGCATTGTTGCACTATGAGGCTCCTGTGGGTGTGCTATGACCCTCCCATGGCGTGGCTCCACCCGCCAGCTGTCACAGCCACATTGCTGCCTGGCCTGCTAGGAAAGAGGGCCTTTGGTTGCCCCTCTGCTGGTTTTTGGGAGCTGGGAGCTTGGCTCATCCCGTGGAAATGATCTGTGCATGTGGCTACCAGTGGAGTTGTCAGGAGCAGCACGAGGGCGGCAAGCACACCATCTCCGCTCGCACCCCAGCTCTGTCCCCTGAGACTGCCCTTCCAGAAGACAGGCACGTGGAAGGCAGGTACTCGTGGGGACTGGGCCAGCCATCTATGGGACACTTAGACCTGTGGCACAGGGTGTGGCCATAACCTTGCATTGGCACGGCTGCCACCGTGAGCACTGTGTGCAGCACCTGCTGGGGCTTGTGAGCCACGCTCTTGCTGGGCTTATCTAAGGGCAGCAAGCTCCCCTGGTCTGATCCCATACCCGTTTACATATTCTTGTCGGAATGCAGTGGTAAAAATCCCACACGTGCTGGGAGTCAGCAGTTGAAGCTGCCGACTCTTGATCTCAGCTCAGATTCTGATCTCAGGGTCCTGGGATCAAGCCCCATGTCGGGCTCCCTGCTCAGTGGGGGGCCTGTTCGAGATGCTCTCTCCCTCCGCCTCTTCCCCCCAAAATACCACGTTTACGCTCGAAGCACAAACTTCTAAATCAGACCCCAGTTCAGCCCCAGTCTGCTATGGTTTATAACGTGGAGCTCAGGTGAATTGAAAAACAGATTCAGAGTTCAGGAATTAGCTTAAACAAAAATGACATTGGCAAAGTGAAGGGTTAGTCTCGCTGATGTGAATTTGGTGATTGTGGTGTTTAATTTCAGTGACTGTTTCACATGCTACGATAAATAGATTGTTATGTTTCTGAAGGTTATGATAGTTTAAAATTTCCATTCTACAAAGGCTGCTGCTTGTAGCGAAGGGTGGTGTGTTAGTAGCCAGCGTGTCTGGTTGTGCCGGGAGCGCGGACTCCTGTCTCCTCTCAGCACCGTCCTCAGAGCAGCTGAGCTGAGGCGGGTGCATCCTCGAGGAACTTTGTGTAAAGGAGGAAGGCGGCTGGGACGAACCTGGGCTCATGTCTGGGATGAGCAGGGTGGACAGAGGTCCAGGCTGCAGTGATGTCTAAGAAAGCCCCAGTTGGGCATTGGGAGTCCCCATGTCAGGGCTCCTATGGGGGGAGCCCTCCTGCCCAGCAGAGCGGGCCCAGACTGGTCCCCGGCACCCATGTGTGGCCTCAGGGCCCAGCCCATGGGCCTCCGTTGCCATGCGGGCACTGCATGTCATGCCTGCGGGGCCGGGCCCATCAGCACTTGGTGCACCCGTGTGTGGGGGACAGCCACACACTCCGGCTGGCTGCTGCCCGGACCGCTGTCTGTGCCCCCCACCTTCTGCCGCCCTCAGGTGCTTCACGGCACGTCACTGCTGGATCTCCGCCCCCCCC
>JAHRIG010000326.1:6458124-6571605 GCA_020311275.1 Eira barbara
CTTGGCGTCCCTGCCTCGTTCTATACATGTCAGATGATAACACAGTCTATTACAGAGGGGCCTTTACAAGACTTATAAAAAACTGGGTGTGTTCTTTTATGACATCAGTGTTTTTAATTCTTCACGCTCAAGTCTTTGAGCCAAATAAGGGACTACTGTGTGCTCTCAATTTATGTTCCTTTTGTTTTGTCCTATAACACAGTTGTGTGAGAGAAGGCTGTAAAACCAGCACGGACTTACACCTGATCTGAGATGCATTCCTTCAGCTAAGAGCAGGAAATGTCTGCCCGATGTATGATCCGGCCTTGACATTTGAAAAAAATAAGAAAATAATAAAGATTGTTCGTTTCAAAATTGTGATAATCATGGTTCCCTCAAGTGGGGGAAAGAGAAGTTGTAGGTATATTTTAATGAAAATGGGTTGAAATGGTGATTTTTTTTTTTTTAAAAAGGACTGTAAGTTTATATCTTTAACTGCGCTCTTTTGACATCTCCTTTTGCACTTACTGCAAAAAAACCTCATAAGTGCCCAAAAATAACGGGCAAACTGTCCTCACGGGTGGAATCCTAGAGTGGGAGAGAGTGCTGGGAGGCACCAGCCAGGGCTCTCCCCAGTCCCAGGGGACTAGCTGAGGCTGTGCGTGTGGGCGACAGCCGTCCAAGTGACGTCGGGCACACGCTAGGCTCCCGGGAACTGCTGAGCTGCTAGTAATGGGAAGACCAGACCGCTTTGGAGAAAACAGAAGAATGTGCAAGGCCTGTGTGGTACAACTTTGTCAGGAAGGTCCAGAGAAACACAGAATTAAGATCTGCCTAAATGGAATGACGTATTTTGAATTGAAAAGTTTAGCTTTATAAAGCTGTCATTTGTTGATGAGAATATCATAAATACCTTTCAAAACATTATAAAATGATTCCGAAACTTATTTGTAAGACGTTTAAGTGACTGTTTAGGAAATTTGGACAGAGTTGTGAGAAGGGGCTCATCCTACAGGTCAGACACTGTCCTTCCTGAAAACCGTAGAGCCCAGAGTGTGACACTGGGCAGACGTGTGAACTAGTTCACTAGCTGTTCGCTACTCGTTCCCAGCGCTCTCTGTCGAGAATGGCATTCTGTGTACTGTTGAGCACTTGGTCAGCAAGAAAGGAGTTCCGGTGCACGTCGGTGATTTCTCATAGAAATAGGGAGAAAAGTTCTTTGAAACAAACAGGCAGGGGAGAGCAGTTTCACTTTTCAGCTTGGTGTTGCATTCCATCAGACCACAACAATGATTTTAAATGTCTGAAAGTTCCATTTCCAGAGGGAATAAGCATACGTAGAGTAGGAAAAAGAAGTGTCGTCTGTAGATGCCGAGCCATTGACCCGTGATGTTGCTGCCCTCCTTGGAGGTTACGTGGCTGACTTGCCTTGCTTTTCAGTTTTATAATTTGCTTGTTTTCTCCTCAGGATTTTGCAGGTTAATTCCTCATGCACGCTCACCAGGCACCTGGACGATCTACTTTGAAGGTGCAGATTACGAGAGCCATCTTCTGCGGGAGAGCACGGAGCTGGCAAGTATCACGAGTGTGACGGGTGCGGCACACACCCATGTGTGTCCCTTACGGTGTGAAAATGTAATGCAAACTCGTTCTATGATTATAGTGAGCATTGTTGTGGTAAGAGTATTTTAAAATCACCTTTAAGTACTGATTTTATTTTTAAAAATCTGAAACTAGGATTTATATACATACATATTTTTTCCAGGCCATGTCTGTACACTTTTGTCCATAAACAAAAATATTTCTACCCTCAGCTATACCAGCCTTAATGTTAATACATATTTTTTAAAAGATAATATGATAGCCTTACAAATTTTATTAGAAAATGTATGTCTTTGGTAGAACTATTTTCTCCTTATAGTTGGTTCTACCTTGTTTTAAATATGTGTCAAATCACTTGCTGGTAATTTTGTATCTTTTGGAAGAGTGGTCAGTCCTCTCTTCACTAGCTTCATGCATTGTATGGAGAGTTCTGCTTGGCCTCCTGCCGAGAGTTTTAAATAACAAAGACTGTGTCCCTGTGCCTTGGACTGCCACGTCTGATCAATAGAAACAAATGAAAGTCTTCCTTTTTGAACTTTGTTGTGGAGTTTCATTTAAATATCTTTCACATCACTTATCTTCCTGTAATTACCATTTTTATCTTTTAAGCCACTTAAGCCTTCTGAAGGAACAGACTGGACTGTACTTTGGTCCAAGTTCCTGGGGGTCAGGCTCAGTGTGTTGTGCGTATTTGCATGTGGCCGTGTCTTCCCCTGCCTGCTAATGGGAATCGCCCAGTATGCCTGGGCCAAGGATTAGAGGTTCTGGGGTGCAGACACAGCCAGGTAGCTTCTGACGCTCCAGAGACTTCCTTGTACACCCGAAAATATTGACCAGTAGCCTGTCAAAGCTGTGTGCCTCTTATGTATCTAAGTTCTAAGAAAATGTAGATTGTATCAGATGGCATACGGTGGCAATACTTACCGCAAAATAAAGCACGCACTGTGTTTTGTATATCAAATTCCAAGTTGTTATTTGTCATGGCTGAACGGCCTGCTTTAGACTGGAGCGTGTGTCCTCCCACCTCCAGCGGCCGAGGTAGCGGCCGGCCACCCCGCCACATGGGAGCCGGTCGCCCAGAGCCTCTGACCCGAATACAGTGCCTCTCAGTGCTCTCTGGGCCTCCCGAGTTGTTTGCCACAGTCCAACTGATAGCCATTCCCAACTCCCAGGTTTTACAGGACAGCAAATACCTTCCTGGATGGGATCACAGATGGGATCACAGGTTCTTCATCTTCCTAGTGTGCTCAGAGATCCCTTGGGAGCATTCAGGTCTTAATCTCAAAGAAAAACAAATTATTTTCCTTCCAGTGTTCTCTCACTGACCTTGGTTCTGAATGAACAAGCCCCATGTATATAACTACCACTTGTTGGCGTATCCCATAGTGTGTATGCACTGGCGGTTTTCTTCTGTAATTTTATTTCTTCTTTGGGTGAGGCGCAACATACGGATAACATGTAACTTCAGTGGACAGCTCCGTGTTTGCTTAGGGACCAGTTCAAGGACTGACCTGGTCCCTGAGCCCAAAGTACTCGGAGCCGTGCCACCCGCATCTCGGGGTGGCCTAACGCCACATGAGCCCTGCATTCTCCCGGGAGACTGACGTTAGATCACCTTTCTTACAGCTGTCTCTTGCTGACCTCCCCATGGATGGTGCAAAATAAGTTTGCCTTTTTTCTTTAAAAAACACCTAGTAATTTATATTGAAAGGTAATACAGTAATATTTTAATTTCATTTTTATGACTGGTTTTTAATAATCTGATAGTAACGGAAGTGTACTTTCGTTTTCTAAAATAAGTTCTTTCACGTTTAAATAGTGTTCATGGCTAGCGTCTTCACGGCTCCAGAGGCGAGAGTACTGATCCTTTGCCAGTCACTCCAGGAGCCCTGTCTGTAATCCTTGTCTGGGCCATTAAGCACAGCGAATGTGATCGGCCCCGTCACTGGTGACTGTCTAACCTAGAAACACTTCATTTTAGCCATAAAATAAACCTTTGTTTCCGTCCTCCAGGCTCAGCCTCTGAGGAAAGAACCTGAAATCATCACTGTGACTCTGAAAAAGCAAAACGGGATGGGTCTCAGCATTGTCGCCGCGAAGGTAAGATGCTGTCGGCGGCCTGACTTGTCCCTCTTGGCTCTGCACCTTGAGTCAGTCAGGCATGGGCCGGAGCTGAGCGTGGGGAGCCCTTCGCTGCCTGTGCACAGAGCGTGCGTGCGGTTCTGCTTCTCGGGGGGTGGGGCCCATGGAAGGGTCCACGGCGCTCAGGCAGCTCAGGGACAGCATCCTGCTGTCCAGGGGAGCTGCAGACAGTGTGACCTTAACATCGAGTCACTGGCACTCCTGAGGAGCAGGTGGAGGCAAAACTTGATGAGCCACAACAGGCACCGGAGAAGGGGGGGGGGTCCCTTAGTCCGAGACCAGAGCTAGGGCTCGCACGGGGTCAGAGCGGGGCCTTGGACAGCTCCTCGAGTGCTGGTGCACACATGCGTCGCTGCACACTCATCACCCAGCCAATTTCTGCATCCCCGTCCAGGTGCTCTCTTCCAGTGGGTGTGCGGCGGGGCCAAAGAAGTCACCTCTGTCCCCTGGGCCACGTGTGGGTCCGCTATGTGCTGGGTGCCATAGCCTCCCACAGAGAACACCCCGGCCAGCCTTAGAGTATGTGGTTGGGAGCCGCACTGATGGCGTGGAGCAGGGCTGCAGACTGTGTCAGGGTCATTGGAAACCCTCCTGGCTAAGGGAGAGTGGTGCTCGGGTGGTTCTGGAAACCCCTGATTGACTTAATAGGGCTTCGCACTGCATCTTGTAGACTCCACAGAGAAATGAAAGGGACGTGTTGGAATTGGCATTTCAGGAAGCCACGTCTGGGAAGGGTGTGGTATATAGGATAACTAGAAGAACCTGGAACCCCGGTGGGGCTCCAGCTGAGAACCAGCTGGCCAAGGGGAGCCCGTGTCAGGTGTGGACAGAGGGACAGAGGGCACAGTAGTCTGGTTCTGAGGTGCCAGGTTACGTGGGGTCACCCAAGCTGGGCCAGACGGTAGGTCCAGAACCTGTCAGCCCAGCTCATGGCCCAGAGTCCCTCACTCCTGATAAGGGTCATGTTTGTGGGCCGTATTTGCAGGCTATTCTAATTTAATGGACCCACAACCCAAAACTTTCAAAGTTGTGAATAGGAAGGTATTAGACATGGACTATTTTCTATACTTACCAACTGAATCAAATGCTCATTTTTAGGGGAAAAAAAATGCTACCAGGATGTGACATGCCACACTTAGATACAGGAAAACTTTAACCTGCATGTTTCCTGTTATGCGTTTATACGTACGGATCCTCTTTCCAGCGCTCATCTTGCTTGGGATCTGAAGTACTGACCTGTGGGGTTATCAGTACTTCTATCTTCTCCATCTGTTTTTCTCCAGCCCGGAAAGCTGTGCTCTCTCTCAGTACAAAACCACCTAGTCTCTGAAAGGCAGAGTCCAATTTACTTAAGCGCCTCTGATCCTTACCTGTAACCGGTAGAGGTATCGCGCACACAGTGGGGCCCCACACAGGCCCCTGCCCCCACCTCGCCCTCGGGCCTCTGGCCTCTGTTCTTGCCAGGTGGCCAGGTGTCAGTGGGCGGTTAGGACTGGGACATGGGCTGAAGTCACAGTCACACCTCCTTTCACAGTGCCTGTGGGGGAGAGGCAGAAGGGAGGGTGCCGGCCCCAGGCTTGCATTCTCCCCCAGGAGTGGTTCCAGATGGCAGGCGGTGGAAGAGCCCTCTCACTGCCGGGAGGGATCCCTGCACCATTATATAGACTGCAGCAGGGGGAGGAGTGAGGGGGCAGTGAGTGAGAGTGGAGGACAGGACCTCAGCTGAGGCCCCACGAGGAGGTCTCTGTGTGGAGGTGCTCGGGCCGGACCGCTGACGACAGCTCGTCCACCTGGCCTTCGCCCACTGCCACCACCTGGCCTTTGCCCACTGGCCACGCAGCTGTGTTTCTGTCCTGGTGGTGGGTCCCTGCACTTGCTCACCTCTCCCACCCCTACCTGTGCTGACTGCCCCTCCCTCAGGGCTCCCGTGCGGTGCGGTCTGTGTGCACCTGCCTTCGTGCGAGGAGGCATGGGAACGCAGTGTGCGCTCTCTAGTCAGTAGGAAGTACTTGGTCGCAGAAATAGACAGCACCCCAGGATCCTTGCTCTGACGGAAGTCTTTGTGGCTTGTGCTCAGAGACCGTGTAGCATGGCGACCGACGGCCTCGCGGAAGCTGGGAACACGCAGGATTTAGCTTCAGGTCATAGATAGTCTTAAGAGGAGGTCTTCCGTTCCTTTCACTAGTACTAGAATAATAAACTCAATGTGAAACTAGTAGTTAGTTGTCAGGCACTGTTTACTCCAAGAGAGAATACCAGGTGCCTGTTGTGTCAAGATGGAGTGCGACTTCCACTTTCTAACCCTGAAGCATCTGGGCGTCTGTTGCTGGCGTTTTCTATACTGACACATTAAAAAAAAAAAAAAAAAAAAAGATTTCTAGAAAAAATGGGAAAGTATCAGTGTTAGCATTTCTAATTTGGATGTAGGATTTCAGAACTGGGGCTCCACTGGGGAACAGGAACAACACAGGACATTAGATAGAAATCCCAAGATCGCCTTTCTACCGCCTGAAGCTGGAGCAGAGAACGTGGCTCCTGCGCCACGTCTGCGGTAGCCCGGCTGGTACCTCGTCTCTGCGGGTGGCGGGGTCTCCTTCCCGTGTGGCTCATGCCGCAGCTGCCAGCCGCAGGCCCCCCCGCAGAGCCAGATAACCCAGGACCGAGCAAGCGCTCACTGTCTTCATCCCGGCTCGCCTCATCCCCTGGCAGTCCCCGTGGGAGGGAGGCCGTGGAGACCCGCTCCTCCCTTTCCTGGACTGGGAGGGCGGCGTCCTCCCCAGCCTTCCAGGGAGGGATTCCCACACTCTTCTCGTTTTCTGGCCTCTTTGAAAACTCTCCACAGTGAAAGCATACATTTAGAACTAGAAAAAAAGTAAAAATACAAGTTTTTTTGGAAAAGAGATTCCAGATTTAATGCTAAGGTGCCGAATTCATCAGCTTATTAAACAATGGATGTAATAAAACGAAGTATGCCCCTGGCTCTTGGGATAGTTTCCCGCCCCCACCCCGAGAACGTCTTTATCAGCACACACGCCCTTGCTCACTTCTGGCACGAAGCAGAAGTGACCACAAGCCAGTGCCAGACGTCAGAGGCCACCGCTCCGGGGCATCCTCTGAACAAGCGTGGCGGAGAGCGGGCGTCCGAGGGGGCCTTTGTGAGCAAGTGCCTCCTAAGCTGGAGCTTGGCAGGCGCGCATGCATTAGCGGGGCAGAGCCCAGTGGGCAGAGAATCTCAGACGAGGGACTGCGGGCAAAGGCACAGCCGTTGGGGAGCCGTTGTGTTCTGTGCCGGAGCACGGAGTTGGGGGCCAGCCTTCCAGGGTGCCTCTGGGAGAGGGGAGGCAGGACTGCGTCTCGTACAGCAGTTGGCGCGCTTTTCCCACGGGGCCCCAGGTGGTGAGTGTCCTCTGCGCTGCAGGCCTTGCGGCCTCTGCTGCAGCTGGAGGGTGGCAGCCGGAGCGGGAGTGTGGCTGTGTCCCAGAGGGACTTAGAGTCCCTGAGATCTTGGCGGGCTTGTGCATTTTGGTATCACTCAAAGAAGTAGCCATCAAAGCGGTTCCGATAAAGGCCTGACAGGGTCAAAGTGAGGCTTCGAAAGTTGGTTGTCGGTCCTTCAGAGAGCATGGGCTTGAGGGGCTCCGTCCTGCCGGCAGAGCCGCGGTAGGGACACGCTCAGCAGCGGCCCCCTGAAAGGTGACAGAGGCGCGGCCCTGGGAAGCAGCTGCGGGGGGCAGAGCACAGTCGCTGAGGTCGGGCCCTCGGTTTTGTTGCTGGTGCGTGTTTGTGGAACGACCGCGGTCTGTGTGGTGGATGAATCGGCTGGAGGGGGTGAGAGCGACATAGCAAGACGCACCGCGCTCCTGTCCTCGGCGCGGAGCACGTGGTCGCGGCGGGTCCTGAAAGCAGGGCAGGGGCAGGGTGTCGGCAGTGAGAGTCAGGTGTTTGGTTTTGCATGCGCTACCTTTGCAAGCCGGGACGCCGGTTTAGCTGGGGAGCGGGACATCATGCAGCAGTTGGATAGATGGGTATGGAATGCAGCGTCTCAGAGCCAGAGACAGAATTTGGGTGTCGGCCCACAGAGAGATGTTCTGGAGAAAATGACTCAGGCTATGGTCTGTTAAGTGGACAGTGTGACCCTTGAAGACATGAACAGGGCTCATGTCTGCTCTTGAAATGACATGTGAATGTCATGGTTCCCGACGGCTTCACGAAGTAACCTGTTTTTCTCTAACCGATTTATAGTATCTTCGGTGCTAGGAAAGGAACGTTCAGCAATGAAAATCGGAAGTCACTTAATTACATGCGCTGCTAAACAGCACTGTGAGGCCGACACGTCGCATAGGTCCGCATCAGTTATAACAATTAGAAGAGATTGGTTTTCGGGATTTCAAGAATGTGTTTTAAGTGCCAGGCAGGCCAGCGCGTGGCTGGGGGAGGGCTCAGCACGACTGGGAGTTGTCTCGTCCCTCTTGCCAGGGCTCGCTCGCGTGTGCTTGTGCTGGTCCTGTGGCGCAGGATCTGCGTGTGCACCTCGCAGCCTTGGAGCCCTGAGTAGATCACACCAGACAAGCACGAGGACAAGCGTGTAAAGCCGTGGGGAAGGTCTGACCTGGCATTCGCGGCCACGCAGTGCCTGCTGTCATCGTGCTTCCTCTTCGCAGCTGCACAGTTGGCGCAGAAGAGCCTAGAGACCCCAGTAACTGTTACTAGTGTCTGTGTAGTTTGTGTTTTCTTTAAGCTCTTGTGGTCTTCATAATCTGGCCCAGTCTTTTTATTTTTTTCCTAATTACCGTGTGGCTAGCTGCTTTGAGCCTGGACGATGTTTTGATGTTCAGCTTCCCGACGCTCCTTCCACAGTGTGGTTCAGTTTTATGAAATCCAGATGATTTGGAAGAGTATGTGTGTGCAGTTTACTTTTTTAAAACGTTGCTTTTGGGGAAGTTTAGTATGCTCCTTCTTACTCATCTGTGGGACAACACGATGCTTCCTGTTTAATTTGGATTTTTAAAATACAAACAATTCCCTCTTTATTTTCCTAGCTCTTTTTAAAGTTTAATAAAGTACCAAGTGAAGGCAAGTCAGAGCTGACTGGTTACGTAAGAGTCTGAGCGCGGCGCTCGCTGCATTCCGTGCTGGGAGATGCTGCTCAGTGTCCCAATGTCCAGCTCGGAACTGTGCGGACGCACGTTCTCAGAGACTAGCTCTGGCTGCCGTGGGAAACCGAGGGAAGCGGACAGTTGTCTTTTCCCTCAGTTGGAGAAGTTGTTGTAGTCCCGAGATCAGAATGTGGTTCTCTGTTGTCGGAAGAACAGGACCGGTGGTGAGTTTCATCAGGGTACTGTTGTGTTGTGGGTGTCGGGCAGACTCGGAACTGCATTCCGCGGCTGCTTCCATTAGAACTTGTTGAAACCTGCCAGTGATTAACTCGTTCACGAAGCCGCCGCTTACGGTGGTTTGTAATTACACACCCCGGGTTTGTTGCTCTGTATTTCAGTGTTGCACATTTTTAAGGTTCATAAAAAGAAAAGGTTACTATATCCTTTTTGCACAGGAAAAAAGCCAGTAAATGTACTCGTGCTGATGACAATGTGGTGAGGATGGCTTGCAGTGATGCTGGGCCCCCGCGGTCGAGCGGGTGGGGAGCTTCCCGCGGATGCATGGGGGAGCTTTGACTGGCTTTGAAACCCATTTATGCTACAAGTGAGGCTAGAAATGACCATTTTAGAGATACTTTAGGATATGTTACTATCTTTTTAAAAAATGAATGGTTGAATAATATCTTAAAGGTGTTTCATTTTTTGCTTTTAGACTATATAATGATTTTAAGTCTTTAAATCTTAGTTTTAAACACACACAAAAGATTGCTGTGCCTTAAAAAGGAGAAGAGGAAAACAGTGTTTATTAACATATCACCTTCTCACTGTTTGAAGAGTAAATTCCTGGCATGAACTACAGTTAAGTCCTTTGAAGAGTTTGAGACCTTCATTCTCACATTCTTTAATATCCTTGTTGTGACCACATGGGAAAGACCTAGTCAAAAAGATGAAGTCCGGAAATTTTAGTTCCTTTTTAAAATCAGTTTCAAAGTACCCAGTGTGATTGCAGAATTTATTTCGTGAAAGTGCCAGAAATAATCTTCTGTGAAGTTGTATGAAATGACTAGTGCAATGCCTTCTGTGGAAGTTCATGAGTTTGGAAAGAATGCTTTATAGTTTTGTTTTAAAAGCAAAATAGTAAATTATATAAAAATTAAAAATTATCGTTTTTTACCTGTTTTATAATAATGGTCTAGGCACTAATTTCTTGCATTGATGAAATTATGGAATTTTATTATAGTATTAACATAACAGAGACATTAAACGTTAATGCTTTAAAGCAGAACCATTTCACATCCTAGGACTCGTGATAAGAAATGATCTTTCTGTGGCTCACTGCATGCAGGGGATCGGCCGTGGGACATCCCAGTCTGAGGAAGGTTTAGGCTGCCTCAGCCTAGCCCACTTGCTCTCAACCAAGGCTGGGGAGTCCGGCCTCACCCCTGCATGGGGCATACCTGCATTAGCAGTGGACAGGAGACAGGAGCTCGCCTGCACTGGTCTCACCCCTTTCATTCCCAGAGCACTCTGAGATCTCAACAAAGCCCTGTGCCTTTGCCCTCATGCCGTGCACACACACACCCGCGGACCCCCTGCAGCCCATCTGAGGGACCCAACTTAGGAGTTCCCTATTTTGTTCATTTCCTTCATCTTACAAAGAGAGAAAGGATAGAGAAGGGTGCGTTTTGTATTCTCTGCAAAGCGTAAGCGGTGGCAGAGCCGGGCATGGAGCCTGGCTCGCCGAAACCAAGCGTAGGCTTGTTTACAGACCACACCTGTCCAGGAGCACCTAGCCCATGCTCTCAGGCTTGTTGAGGGCGGACTGTGTATCAGGAGTGACTTTTAAAACTGTTTGTTTCAGAATTAAGGTAATTCCTACCAAGAAGAGAGAGCTTTTCAGTGCTTTTAAAACCCTCGTCTGAGTTTTAATAGTTTGTGAATCAGAACTCCTTGTCTGATGAGAAAAAAAGCCGCTTTTCAGAAGGAGCACGTGGGCAGAGCCCTGTGTTGAACATCCTGATGAGTTCTAAGTGCTGCTGGGCTCTCAGGCCCCCCAGCCCACCATTGTTCTGGAAACTTCGGCGAAGAGTCCAGACAGGGTCTCCAGCCCTGGGAACAATAGGCTTGACTCTCTGCCGGCCACTCTTCCTTCCTCCTAGGCCGCTTTTTTTTTTTTCTTTTGGATTGTGTGTTAATGATGTTTTTATGCTGTTAGTCATATCATACTCCCCCACACACTCCGTTGGCCACTGAGCGTTTGAGGCGTAGGTTCCTCCTGACTGAGTTTCTGTGCCCGGGGTGAGAGGACCTCACCCTCCGTGTTCCCGAAGGTGCACCAGCAGGAGCAGAGACCAGCTGTCCGAGGGCAGTCTTGTCCCGTAGCCGGTCCACATCCGACACGTAAGCAGCTCAGCCCCGGGCATGTTCCATCCAGTTCTGGGGAACGTGTGGCTTGTAGCCACCGAGTTCTTATTTCTGCCTCCATCATTCCGTTTGGGAACCTTTTCTGTTAACGTGCTGCCATTCTTCTGCCCTTTTCACAAGGAAACCTCAGTACACTTCTGCTAAACCTCTCCTCTTCTGGCCTGCCCTCCTCGTCCTCAGTAATCCCACTGCCCTCTCCAGTCCATCTTCCTTTCCCTTTGAAAGGAGAGAGGAGCAGATTCCAGGTGCACTTAAGATTAAATACTAAAGGAGCGTCTGGGTGGCTCAGTGGGTTAAGCCTTTGCCTTTGGCTCAGGTCATGGTCTCAGGATCCTGGGATCAAGCCCCGCATCGGGCTCTCTGCTCAGTGGGGAGCCTGCTTCTCCCTCTCTCTCTGCCTGCCTCTCTGCCTACTTGTGATCTATCTGTCAAATAAATAAAATCTTAAAAAAAAAAAGGAAAATTAAATACTAAGATCACGCATGTGGTGATCTCTGCTGTTTCACTGTAATTGCTTTTCTAAGGACTGAGAATCTAGCTCTATGCACTTCTTTTTTGCACAGCCTGGCTGGACATACTGGTCACTGCCCTGTACTCTCCAGGAGTCTGAGTGACGTCAGAGCACACAGACCCCAGGCAGAGCAGCTCGGGCACCCGACTGCCCTGTTACTCTCCAAGTGTCTTCAGGAGGGAAGATGGGGCTTTGATACTTAAAAATGTACTTCTCATTAATTTAATTGAATTCCACAATTGTACTTAGTGTCATTCATAATTGCTGGTGCCTTCGAAATATATAACTGCTCTCCAGGAGACCCTTTTACAGAAGGAATTTGAGGGGCACCTGGGTTTCCTCCTCCCCCTGCTGCTCTCCCTGCTTATGCTCTCATGCATGCTCTCTTTCTCAGATAAATAAATCTTTAAAACATAAGAAAAATAAAAGGGAATATGATTTGTTAAATGGGGAATGGATAATTCTGGATGATTCTGATTAACCTTTTAAATTTTATGAATTAAAGACTAAAAATACAGAAATACCTTCAAATACCAGCTTAGGTAGCTTTAAACAAGTAATCCTTAAAATTACTTAGCCTTTCCATTTTAATGATTAATGTTACTCTTCCATGGTTGGAAATCAGGGTGCATAATGTTATATATTGTGAAAATCTTGTTTTTACCCAGTTGTCTGCATAATTATACATTTTTTGCTAGTACCTGTGGTTACTAATAACATATAGTATGAAAAATCTGTAGTTTTAGAATAGTGTTGTCCAGTAGAATGTGTGAGCCACAAAGGTAATTTAAATGTTCTATTAGGTGCATTAAGAAACAAAAACCTGAAATTAATTCTAATTATGTGTTTTATTTTACACAGTATATCCAAAGTGTTATGATTCCAACATGTAGTTGGAATGTAGGTCATTAATGAGATATTTAGATTCTTTTTTCCATACAAAGCTTAGATATCTGGGTATATTGTATACTTCATGCACATTCCGTTTGGACCGGCCACATTTCCACATTCTGAGTACTCAGTAGAGCCGCGTGTGGTCTGCGGCCGCCGTACGGGACAGCACAGTCTGGTAGTGTCTACTAATGACATCCCACCGATGCTTGGCTAATGTTTATATAGCTCGTGTTTACATTCTTTTACTGATGTGTGTTACAAGGGCATGTAGCAGCAAAAACTTCCTGGACCCTGTTTGCCTTTCTTAATTAGAAAAGGAATGGACTTGGGGCATCTGGGGGACTCAGTTGGTTAAACCACCTGCCTTCGGTTCAGGTCTTGATTCCAGGCTTCTGTGATCGAGACCTGCGTCGGGCTCCCTGCTCCTCCCTCTCCTTTGCACCCTCCCCCCGCCCCCGCCATGTACTCTCTCGCTCTCTCAAATAAGTAAATAGAATTTTTGAAAAAAGAAAAGGAATGGACTTGCCATACAAGTTCAGTCTTTCTAGGCTGGGTTAGTGTGTGCATTATTATTCAGAAATAAGATAGAAATGGTTTAATGCTTCTGAAATAATTTAGTTTGTACCGTTTTTATCACAGTTTATAATCTTACTTTTCTTCAGAAGAAGTGGGGCAGGTAGTGAGAGCTTCGTAATGCTGAGGAGTTACTGTGACCTGGCAGGCGGTGAGTTTGCCTCGGTGCTCCTAAGAGCTGCCCTGGTCCCAGCCCAGGTGGCACGAGCAGGGATGAAGTAGCACCGACCGACCCACCCCTCTGTCCAGCCTGCCAAGGTGGACATTGCAAACCAGGAGAGTTGCTTCCAGATGAAGACGTCAGGTCTCCTTACAGCTGGTCGGAGATTGTAGTATTTTGCATTGGAAGTAACTACCCGTGTTGGTTTTATGTATATACACACGTATGTGTATGTGTGTATGGTTAGAAATTCCTTAGACTTCTGGGGCACCTTGGGGGCTCAGTCGGTTAGTTGTCTGCCTTCGGCTCAGGTGATGATCCCAGGGTTCTGGGATCAAGTTCTGCGTCGGGCTCCCTGCTCAGCCGGGAGTTTGCTTCTCCCTCTGCCTCTGCCCCTCTCCCTGCTCGTGTGCGCACACTTTCTTTCTCTCTCTCTGTCAAATAAAATCTTTAAAAAAATAAATTCCTTAAACTTCTTTGATTTCTGAGTATCCATCTGTAATTTTGTTTTTCTAAAATAATAAGCAGTGGAGCTGGTCATTTCTCTGTACAACAGTTGTACTTGTGGTTTTTTTATGTCCTGTTTGTAACCGTGAGCCACACGTGAAGTATGGACAGGATTCGAGTAAGCAGAGATGGGAGGGCAGGGAGTTCCGATGGAGCAGGTCTGCTTTAGGGGCCATGTCTATGGGAAAGTTAAAGGTTAGCGGAATGGGAACGCGTTTACAGAAATGTAAGCAGTAGGGATGTTAAATCAAGACTATTTCTAGGTACATAGTGCGAGGTTGAGACTACATTAGTGAGATTCAAATGCTAACCACAGCTTGGATCCCTCTGTAGAATATTCTGGATCCATTCTTCCCTTGTGTATCACCCTCCCCCAACAGTATTTTTTTAATGTGTTTCACCATGTACTGTCAGTGACTTAAAGTCCATCTTGATGACCAACCTGAAAAGGACCTTTTAGGAGCTTACTGGGCCTTTGCAGTTGAGGGCTGTAATGACCACTGTCTTGTCATTCCTCAGATGGAGATCTCCTTTTCTGAGTAGCAGATACACTGATAAATTGAACTTGGAATTAAAGATGTGATTGTAGCTTAGAACTTAGATAAATTCCCATCACGCAAGAAAACAGCATTTCTTCGGTGCTGTGCCTTGCCCATCGTCCTTCACCCAACAGCGAAGGCAGACAGCTTCTCCTGGAAGCAGTCCCTGTGGTGCCACAGTCGAAAATGCTCAGGGTTCCTAGCTTCGAGTTAAGCTTGGAATGTTGCGGCGTTAGCAGCTCCGTCCGTGGTGGCCACGTCAGCTGCTTCCTGGCCCATGGGCACGAGTACTGATCTGTTCGCTCATGGGGTCTGGGCTGCCTCGAGGCTAGAAGGCAGCGACCAGGAAGGCCAGTGGGGAGAGCCATCTGCACTGGCCGCAGCCGGCGTCCCGGGGAAGCATCCCGGGAGCACAGGTGAGGAGGAGGAGCTTGCGTCTTGCCCGATGTCGGGAAGCCGTGTGGCTTGGACGGTGGCAGGTGAGCCGGGAGTCGAACGACGAAAGCGTTTTGGCAGACCTGTTGTGTCAGATGTTGCTGTGGAAAGTACAGCGTAAGCAAAAATGGGAACACGGAAGCAGGGTGGATCAGGGACGCGTGAAGGAGGCTGTGGATCAGGCGCGATGTGTTGTGAGAGGGCGAGGGTCTGGGCTCGGGCTCCAGGGCGCGGCGCCAGGCTCGGGCGCCAGGCTCGGGCCCGGGGTCCCGCGGGGCGCGCTTCGGGAACACGGAGGGGACCAGCAGGGTGGCCTCAAGGAGGGCTTGCCGGGACTGTTGGAGGATTATGCTGGACACTTGTGCCTGCATCTGAAGATGTGACAGTCACGGTGCTGTCCAGTGTGCGTATCACGTGATCAGTTTTACGTGAATATTTGAGCTTAGACTTTGTAAACCGCACGGCACACATAGGACCCCAAACGGCCTCTCTAAAGGTGCTGTGGGTTTTCCGGTCACTTGCGCAGTATTTGCGGTTCCCAGGGAGTCCCCCAGATGGAAGCTTGTATCCGTTGCCTGAGACGGAATGTGGGGCTGCTGGCTCCCCTCACGGGAGGCGGCTCCTGGTCTGAATGGGGCTGCTGAAAGCAGAAGGGGGGCTCGCGGCGAAGCTGCCGCTCATGCCGCATGATGCACAGGCCCCTTCCCAGTGCGAGTAGTCGGTGGATACCTGTCGAAGGAGTGAAATGGTCGCTTAGACAGCTGGGCTGTGGAATTAGGCATTCGGTCACAGATTACAAAGAAGTATGGAATATACTGGGGGACAAAATCATTTCATCAGATTGCCTGCGAGGGAATAGCCTGCTTCACAGAGCAGATGGCGTGGGGCTGGCTGGGAGTAATTTCCCAAGTGCACGTAGGGCCTTCCCTTCAGGGAGACCCAGGAACCGCTGGAGCGGAGTCAGGTTAAAGGGTTAGCTGTTGCCCTGTTGTGCTCTCGCTGAGTAACATGCTGCAGTCCAGAAAGCTGCCATTTATTGAGTGCCTACTGTATATACTTCGTTTACTGTGAAATTTCAGATTTACAGTAAAGGACAAGCTTTGCCAACTGTCTTGGGGTGGGTGTGTGTGTGTGTGTGCGTGTGTGAGTCAGGAGGACACGGCAGAGGTCTCCGCTTGCACGAGGTTACATATTGTAGTGGACGTGCTGGCTGACCTCTGAGGGGCGTACATCTGTCTGTAAGCAGTCGGGAGTCTGGGGCGGGGCAGGGGGTGTGCAGTGTGGGGACAGGGGACGGACAGACACTGAGGAGCACATGGGGGTGAACACAGGAAAACGTAGGCCAGATGGTGGGGAGCTGCAAAAGAGAGGACTGGGTTTTACCTTGTATAGAATTTTTATAAACTCAGCTCACAGGTAATGTAACCACAAGAAATTTGAAACATGCTGTTTCCCAAAATTGTTTTGTCAAATTGAGATAGTCTCTGCCATTTTCGTAATGAGATACGTAATAGATGGTTTTAGGCGTGGAAAACAATGGCGTGCTGTGCGATGTGCTAGATTTCCCCTGAGGGGAGAGCGGGGACAGGCCTCCGCAGCGCTCCAGGATTAGACTCTCCTCTCTGAACCGGCTGTTAGCGGAAGGCAGGAGTTGAGGAGTTTTCGAGTGGAAATCATGTGTTTCCATGGTGTTGTGCAACTTTGCTTCCGTGAAGTCACTTACTGAACTCACTGTCTTTACAAGTCTAGGACACCTTCTGTATTTTTCCTTTTATGACACAGTACTTCATGACTATTGAAATTACCCTGAGCTACGAAATGTGTCCTCGTGTCCTCGGCTGTGGGACATTGGCAGTGCTCCAAGGAGGATTTCCCGCATGCGATGGCTTCCTGTGGTCGGTCCAGTAAATGATTCCTATGGGTTTTTATGTTCTCGTTGGACTGTCCAAGTAGAACGTTGGCGATTCTGTACGAGAGCTATGTGTAGTCCTTAAACCGGTTTGGCAGAAGCTGCTTGTCCTGACAAGCCTTCCGTGGGGATCAGGGCTCCCAGCTCTGTGTTCATCTGGAGTTCTAACGTGTGATCTCCACTGCACCGATGCACAGCGTTTTCTGCACCATTCTCTTACTTTTACTTACCTAAGTGCCCCTCCCTGGATGCCACAAGAAGTTTTTTCTTGTTTTAAATTTTAAAATACAGCTTTGGAAATAAGGGGATCTGGGCAAATACTGGGGATGTAAAAAGACTCCAGTAAATTGCTTTTGTCTCAGAGTGGTGAATAGTGTAAGTCGTGAGGGTAGCTGTGGCTCATTCAAACTCAGGGCCATCAGAGCTTATCTTGAATTTCCATTAGGATGCCGGTCTTTGTCTCCTCATCAACTGGTTTGGTTTATTAGTAATCGATTTTTCAGGAGGACTTTCCTTGATTTAGAAACAAACTAGGTACGTTTCCCATTCGTTCCTTTATATTTACCAAATAGAGCATTACTTTTATTAGTACTGATTTTCATGTAAAAGCAAAAGGCAGGACTTTTGTTATAATTATCTGTGTACTCTTTTATTTGTGTTGTATTTTACTGAGGATTGTATTTTTTTACTGTGTGTCTTCAAGCAGTGTGTCCTGCCTTGTTTTTGTTTAGGGCGCTGGTCAGGACAAACTCGGAATCTACGTCAAGTCTGTTGTAAAAGGAGGCGCTGCGGACGTGGTTAGTATCAGTTTTAAAGACGTAAGTCTTCCGTTAAGTCTTCCACAAATGACCTGCGAGGCCCCACTGATGCTTATCGTTAGGAAACCCCATTTGGACTGTTTGCTGAAAAAAACAGATGTGAGCTTCCTTACCGCTGACTTTCCTCTTCCTCCTCTTGCCCTTGGCTGTCCCCACTGCCCAAAACACGCGCCCTTCGGCTGTGCACAGGATGGACGCCTGGCTGCGGGTGACCAGCTCCTCAGTGTGGACGGACGGAGTCTGGTAGGACTCTCTCAAGAAAGGTATTGTTGTTTATGTACTTGTTTGTTTGAAGCTGAATATTAGCATGTTTAGGGATATTTCACATTTGGAATTAGAAGACAAAAAATGCTGAAAAGCTGTGCCCTCACTCTCCACCTCAGGATACCGCATTTGTTAGCAGATTATAAATATGTATTTAGTTTGGAGCGGTTTCTTTGAAGCTTAAAAAAAAAATGCTCTTGGCACATGCTGGGAATGTCCGAGTGTCATCTGACCGTTCTTAATATGGTAACAGGAGATGCGCACTTAGTTACTCTTGAAGGCAAGGGAATGGGCAGTAGGTCGTCGCTCTGAAGGTCGGAACTGTTCTCAGAATAGCCGTCGGTGGTCACAGGCTGCATTTCGTTTTCTTACGTTTGTGCTTCTCTCTTCTTCCTAGGGCGGCAGAACTCATGACAAGAACAAGTTCCGTGGTGACGCTAGAAGTAGCAAAGCAGGGAGCAATTTATCACGGCCTGGCCACCTTGCTCAATCAGCCGTCCCCAATGATGCAGAGAAGTAAGAGCTCGTGGCGGGGGGCTGCGTGCCGTCTCTTCCTTAACTACTGCTGGGAACAGCGGGCTGCTCTGGATCGCTTAGTGCATCCCATGGATTTTAGCGTCCTGACCTTCTCTTTGTAGCCACAGGATCTCGGGGGGTTGGGTGCTGTTGCTTTCAGCATCCCAGCAACGGTGCAAGCCTTCCATCAAGATGCCCAGGATAAGTAGCCAAGAGCAGCGTCTGGTGTCTGGCCCCGTGGTGGTCCCCAGGTTCCTGCCCCCAGGAGCCCCTGTGGGACCAGCCGGCTGCTGGAGGCACTTGGTCATAGGCAGCAGGGAATGCGGGTGGGACGTGAAATCTTCAGAGAACAAGCAGGATTCTCCACTGACACAGCTGTAGGGCTGCGTATGAACAGTTATTTCAGCCCTGTGTGTGCAGGACGTGATTGTCTTGCTGTACGTAGTTCACTTTAAATTAAAAGCTTGGTTATTGAGATGAGATCATCTCTTGGTGGGAACCATGATTTTGTCCCTACATCAGAATAAATCAGAATAAAACCAATAGAAATTTAGGGCTTTTTTAGAAAGGATTAGTTCAGAAATCACAGCGAAAAACCCGTTAGGATTCACGTTATCTTTTAAATCATATACCTTGCATTTACTTTGCTAACTTTGTGCACAGCTGCTAAGTCTGGCCTTGATGGAGATCCCTTCTCCATCAGTCAGTATTCCGGGAGCTTCCTCCAAGTCCAGGACCTGAAGTCGACCTAATGGTTACACGACTGCAACCACAGCCTCTGAGAACCTGGGCCTGCTGTGAAGCAGAATAAACAGCGCGTAGCTCAACACAACCGTGTGTTGTGTAGACCTCGACCCAGCGTAGCGCTCACTTTTTTCATGATTCTACCGCATCAGTGGGCTAACGGCACATCTTATGGTCATTTCCAAGAAGGAAATGACCTTTCCTCAGAGGGAAGCTGTTGGAACAGAGAACACGCCCGGGCTGCCACACGGGGCACATGAAAGCCAGAAGTGGACGTGGACAGTCACACCACCAGCTGCTAAAAGAATTAGTGTTTTTTAGAAAGTGTGTTTTAGAAAGTAATATTTAAGTAATAAATAGTAATAAAGTAATAAAGTAATAAAGTAATATTTATCTTTCACTTTGAAAAGCTACTTCAGAAGTTGTCTTGTGACTTAACAGATGGAGTTCCTGAGAAGTCGGGGTTAGAGCGCCTTTTCCCGCCAGAGCCAATTAAGTGTTGCTTTGAAGATTGTCTAGAAAAAGCTTTTACTCTTAGACTTAAAAAAATTACCTTATTTCTTCCACTAAAAATATGGGCTTATGAAATTTTAAATATTTGTAGGTTTCATCTGTCTTTAAAGACTAAATAGGGGGGCGCCTGGGTGGCTCAGTGGGTTAAGCCTCTGCCTTCGGCTCAGGTCATGGTCTCAGGGTCCTGGGATCGAGCCCCACATTGGGCTCTCTGCTCGGTGGGGAGCCTGCTTCCCCCTCTCTCTGCCCGCCTCTCTGCCTACTTGTGATCTCTCTCCGTCAAATGAATAAATAAAATATTTTTTAAAATAGAAAAGACTAAATACGGTGTTTAAAATAAAATCTCACGCAAGAACCTGAATACACTTTGATTTTAGTTTCAGACCGTCGTGGCTCAGGTAAACCCCGACCAAAGAGTGAAGGTTTCGAGCTCTATAATAATTCAGCCCCAAACGGATCACCTGAGAGCCCTCAGCTGCCTTGGGCAGAATACAGTGAACCTAAGAAACTGCCTGGTGACGACAGACTGATGAAGAACCGGGCCGATCACCGATCCAGCCCCAACGTGGCAAGTAAGAAGGGTCCCTTTCCTGTCCTTCCCTGGCCTGGATGTGCGTGGTTCCCGTTGGTGCTGGAGAGACATCGTGTGCTCACTTAGGTACCAGGGTGGTGGGAGTCCCTGCGGGTGCCAGCTGATGGAGACGTGCTCTCGGTGAGAGATGGAAAGCCATGTTCTCCCGGCAGAAAGTAAAAACTAGGTTAGAACGCTTTGATTCAATGCACGCTCTAGACGCGGCATTGATACGGTCTCTGACGGGAGCGGGCAGACTGCCAGCAGGTCCCCTAATGGTGTTTCTACTGTTTAAGGGTTGTTAGCAAGAAGAATAATCAGTAGAAGGATATGCAACATGTACAAGGTTTGCAAAGCCTAAGATATTTATTGTTTGTCCCGTTGCCAGAAATGTCTGCCAATCCCTGGTCTGCAGATGACACTTGCTAGCTCGGGGCTCTAATGATTCCAGTGAGGGGAGAGGGTGTGGTGAGCCCTGATCTCCCACGTGGCTACTGTTTCTCGGGTGCTCACTCCTCACTGGTAGACGGAAGACGCAGGGCGTGTGGTCACGACCCTCAGAGAGCTCTGTCACGAGACATCACGTTTTTTTACATCTAATGTTAAACTTTCTTTCCCCTGACCCTTTCTAACAGATCAGCCTCCGAGCCCTGGAGGGAAGAGCGCATACACCCCCGGAACAGCAGCCAAGATCACGTCTGTCTCCACCGGGAACCTCTGCACTGAGGTGTGAGAGCGAAGCGAGCATCCTCCCTGCGGCCAATGCCCAGGCCTCCCGTGGGGTCCCTGACCCGTCTCCTCCCACAGTCACTGCACCTGCCCGCAGGGTTCAGAATTCCAGAGGCCTTCTTCACTTTTAACACAATAAGGAAATTAGCTTTAAATGAGGGAATCAGGGGAAAATCTTTTAATTATTCTCAGTATAGGATGAAACGCTTTAAATTTTTAACACAGTTTTAAATGTATCTACTATATTTTAAAACAGATCATTGGAAATTAAATTAGTTTATGTGCACATTGCCAGGAGCTCACGTTTCTTTTTTCTTCCCGGTTTCCAGGAGCAGACCCCCCCACCGAGACCGGAGGCCTACCCCATCCCCACGCAGACCTACAGCCGGGAGTACTTCACCTTCCCCGCCTCCAGATCCCAGGACCGGGTGGCGGCTCCTCAGAACCAGTGGCCGAGTTACGAGGAGAAGCCGCACATGCACACAGACAATAATCATTCCAGCGTCGCAATTCAGGTTAGAGAGGAGGATTCTGAACATTCGCAGCCCTCAGGGATAAACCCGTGTGACGGTAAAATCTGAATGATGTTGGAGAGACAGGTGACACCCTCTGTAGGACAGAACCGAGTCTGATAGTTCTTCTTTCCCGGGTTCCTGGTTAGCTGAGGAAGAGGGGATAGGAAGGACTACGAGGTGTAAGAGCAGTGCTGTACCCCCGATGTTTGGTCAGCGAAGGGTTAGTGACAGCGCACCTGCGCTGCGGTTTGTGAGGCAGGATCCGATTCACAGAGTGAGAAACGAGTGATGTGCATTTTCTCCGTTTGTTTGGGAAGCTGTCCGGGCACTGGGACGCAGGCGTGACCGTGGTCCCTGCCCACAGAACTAACCATGTGGCTGGGAAACAAGGCAGATGAAGTCAGTACGTGTAGTGAGTCCTGCTGGGGATCTGAGTCCCCACTGGTGGCAGAGCTACCTGTCCATCTACGTGTGACCGGCACCTGGGCTCCCACATTACCTCACAGCACTGAACAGAAGAGCTTTTCAGACCAAGGGACAAGGCACAGAGACGTGCCACTGAGCGGGAACCAGGCTCAGCGTCGGGGGCAGTGGCTGGTCTTTGTTGCTTGGAACCACACAGCAAGGGCTTGAAGCGATAAGCTGAAGAATTTGGGTTCTATCCAAATAGAAGGGAGAAGGGAATGTCCATCTGAATCGTTGAGCTGGGAACATTATCAGATGTGCTTTTCTGTTTGGAAAGATAACGTTGGGTTGTGAAAGACTGGAAGAAATCACATGCGGGCATAGAGATGTAACAAGTACGGGTCGTGGATGGTGAATTCTGGGTGTGGTGCTTTAGTCGGGGTGGCTGGAGGAGCCCAGGGCTGAAAGCACAGATGAGCGGAGCCGAGAAGGCCGGGACAACAGAGGAGGGCTCCCAGTCGGGGCTGGGGGGCAGCCCAAGTAGTGGTGAGGAGGAGCCACATGGAGGGCAAGAAGTGATGCTGAGATCACAGATGATGCCGTCTTGTCCACGGGCCAGCCTGCCGCTTTCCTAGGGAGGCCTGATGACCCCCACAGGCCCATTCTGTCTGGGACCATTCGGTGCCTGGCTCTACCGGCCAGCTGGAGTTAGTGGAGAAGAGGTCTTCCTCCAGATGTCTCCTTCACAGTGGGGTACTTGTGTGGCCTGCTTCCTCTGGCATCTTTTGTTAGCCCGTAGGAAGCTGTCCCTGCCCTATGTCAAGGTCATATACACGTTTGCTCCTGTTTTGTGGGAACACCGTTCTTAGGCCTCCGTGTCCATAGTGTATATCTGCTGCTGGTTTCTGCCTCATTTCAGGGGTCAGTGAGCTCGAAGAGGAAGTCGGAACGCAGAGAGGTCCATGTGGTGGTGGGTCAGTTCTGTGGATCTTGACATGACTGAGCCTCAGAGTAGGACTTCAGCAGGGGATACATGGGAGATGGCAGCAAGGGCCCCAGGGCCACGCAGGGTCTGCAGGGAGAGCAGAGCGTGATCCTGCAGGTTCGGTGCCACAGCAGACAGGAGGAGCCGGTGGAGGGTCTGAGGCAGGACCTTTGACATCGTCCACTTGGAAAGTGTGTATTCGACAAATAACAGGAAATCGAATGACACCGTTGACATGAGCAGCATCGGTTGAACTGCTCGTATCCACTTTTTTGCTCACGTTTTTCAGTCCAGTGCTGCGAATGTATGTTCTCTTCCTGATAGTGATGTGTTCTTTTCTGTGGTCGACTGTATGAGTACAGTTGTGCTAAGACGTACTGAATACGGGATGATCGGCTCTTGATGTTGGCTGTTAGTCGTTAAGGTCTGGGGGAAGTCAGAAGTGGTGTGTGGATTTTTGACCACCCAGGGTTCAGTGCCCCCAACCCCTGCCTCTTTTGAGGGTCTGGATACTGCTTGGTGAGCAAGAAGCTGTTTCTGTGGGCACCGTACAGATAGAGCAAACTGTGGAAGTAAATGTTCCATTCTTCTATCAGGCTACTGTGTTTTCAAGTGATACTTCCTTTTTTTGTTGGCTTATTTTTTAAGGGAAGGAAACACCTTATTTTCCAGATTTGCATCTTTAATTTCTACACATTAATAGGACAGGAAAAAAATGTTTGACATCAGAGCGAATCATTTTTATCAATTTAAACTACTTTTAGACGTGCCATTGTGCAGAGACTAGCCCTCTGGAAGACTGTTCATTTTGTTCTCTTTCACACATACACACTGCATTTTGTACCTTTTTGAGACGGGAACAGAGACACCCAGATGCCTGGCTTGTCCTGGTGTGTGCCCAGGTCTGTCAGAGTCCCTGGAGTCAGTCATTTGCTGATGGGGCCATGGCTGACGCATTTAAGATTCGATCGTGACTCCTACTCAGAATTGCACTATGCTAAACCCATTTATCCTCTCAGTGTCCGTCGCAGGAAGAACCGCAGTGCAGGTGTATGCAGGGACGCACACAGGAGTGGGGAAGGCCATGCTCGTCCGTGAAGCTGCTGAATGTGCTCTGTGTGTGTGTGTGTGTGTGTGTGTGCGCGCGCGCGCGCGCGCACACGCGCCTGTGGGGCAGGCAGGAAGCCCAGCTCTCCCTTGTTTGTAACAGATAAAGAAATTCCCTGGAAAAGCCCTGACTCCCCCACCCCCAACATGGTGCCCCCACTTCATGCGTCCCAGAGAACCACAGAGCTGTTGGTTTCAGCCTCTGTTCCGCACTCCCCTGACGATTTCCCTAAAATGTTTTCTCCCTGAAGACAAAATATTAATGCATTTTTAGTAATTTTTTTCTAAGCAACTGAAATAGAACAGTTCTCCTTTTTTCTTTACCCAGCGTGTTACCCGTTCCCAAGAGGAACTTCGGGAGGACAAAGCTTACCAGCTAGAGCGGCGTCGAATCGAGGCGGCCTTGGATCGCAAGTCTGATAGTGACATGTGGATCCATCAGAGCCCCTCCGTGGGCTCCAGCGCCTCCAGCCAGGAGCACCTGGACCACTCTTCCAAGTCAGGCACCCCGGCGTCCACTCTGACCAAAAGCGGCCCTGGGCGCTGGAAGACGCCAGCCACCGTGCAGCCCGTGCCGGCGGCCGTGTCCCAGCCGGTCCAAACAGACCTGCCCCCGCCGCCCCCACCGCCTCCCACGCACTATGCCGGGGACTTGGACGGAATCCCCGTGGACTTGCCTCTCCCTCCGCCTCCTGCCGGCCAGACGGGACCCGCAGCCGCTCAGGTGGCGGCCGCGGAGCGCAGGAAGCGAGAGGAGCACCAGCGCTGGTATGAGAAGGAGAAGGCCCGGCTGGAAGAGGAGCGGGACAGGAAGCGCAGGGAGCAGGAGCGGAAGCTGGGCCAGATGCGCTCCCAGTCCCTGAACCCAGCCCCGTTTTCTCCGGGGACCGTCCCCCACGTGAAGCCAGAAAAGCCCTCCACGCTCCAGAGGCCCCAGGAGACGGTCATTCGGGAGCTGCAGCCCCAGCAGCAGCCCCGCACAATTGAGCGCAGAGACCTGCAGTACGTCACGGTCAGCAAGGAGGAGCTGTCGTCGGGAGACAGCCTGTCCCCGGACCCGTGGAAGCGGGACGCCAGGGAGAAGCTGGAGAAGCAGCAGCAGATGCACATCGTGGACATGCTGAGCCGCGAGATCCAGGAGCTGCAGAGCAGGCCCGAGCGCAGCGCGGAGGAGAGCGACCGCCTGCGGAAGCTCATGCTGGAGTGGCAGTTCCAGAAGAGGCTGCAAGAGTCCAAACAGAAGGACGAGGAGGACGAGGAAGAGGAGGACGACGACGTGGACACCATGCTGATCATGCAGCGCCTCGAGGCTGAGCGGAGAGCGAGGGTAAAGGGGACAGGTGCCGTGGGCGTGTGTGCCCGGGGCGGCGCTTTTGGGGGCGGCCGTGCCCGGGCTCCTGGGGAGTCGGCCAGGGCCCCGGCCTGTCGCGTGGTGCCGCACCCGCTGCTGCTAGCCGGCGTCCCGCAGGGCGAGCCAGAGTGAGAGGCGTAGACGTTGAAGAGTAAACCCCGTCCACACGGAGCTTGGCTCCTTAGGTAGCAGACTCGTAGTCCTTCTCGTTAACACTTCAGTTGAGAAAACGAGTTAACAACCACTAGTTTGTTAGTAACCAGTAATAATCCTCATCAGGGGTTGGCAAAACCTTTTCTTAAACGGCCAGAGAGTGAGGGTCTGAGGCCGGGTGGGCCGTACAGACTGTCTTCACGGTGCAGCCCGGTCCAGCGATGGAGCCGCGGGAGATGTTTCCCGCACCGCAAGGGGGCTGTGCTCCTTGGAGCTGCCCAGGCGGCAGGCCGGCAGGTCCTGCGCTCACCCCTGGTCTCGATTATCAGCCCTGGGCAGCGGTGACAGCACTGCTGAGAACCGCAGTACCAGAGAGCAACTCTGCGGGGCGCTCGTTCTCAGGAGACAGGTTCCTCCGAGACCAAGCTCCTTTGCTTCAGCGGCAGGATAGAGACGCTGAGAGTTTGGGGTGTTACTCCCGTTTCCCCTTGATAAAAGTAACTGGTTCTTCCGAATCAACAGAAGTGAAATTCGTGTTAGTAGAACACAATAGATCCCTTAAGGGGCCAAATTTGAGAGTCCTTGTTACCCTGTCCAGAGAACTGTTGACAGGCACTTCAGTGACCGGTCACGTCCGTGGGTTTGTCTACAGCGCAGTGATCTGGGAAAGACAGCCTGGAGTGTGACTTCTGGGTCTGGTTTCTAGTGGCAGCGTGGATTTGGGGCTGTCTGCTAGAGGTCTCAGCAGACACCTGTTCAGTCTGACGTTTCTGTGTTCCACGTCAGGACGCAGCCTAATCTTAGATAATTGTTAATACGTAAAGCCCCAGTTCTGATCCCTTTTCGAGTTTGCCCCATAGATTATTTCCCTGAAACATGTCACACACATCTTCTTACGCACATATCCTCAGCAACAGGTATGTGGAACTCGGCCCCAAATTCAAGAGGAACACTGCGGTGTCTCAAAAGCCCAGATCTTAACCGTGACGTGATTTTATGGGTTTATCTGAGTCACCAGTAATAAACATTCTTAAAATTTGAAAGAGCAACTGATGGGTGACTAATGGGTCACTTACAGTGTCCAAATTCTTTGCAGAGTCTCCACTCTGGGTTCAGGACCCCGGCCTCCCCTGTGCACACAGTGGCTGAGTGCTTGGTGCAGGGTCCTCTGCTTCTGGCGCTGCTAGTGGCAGGAGGGGGTCGTAGGAGCCGAGTGCACTCCCAGCCTCAGATCTCACTCCCCGAAACTGGAGAGCGCGTTGGCTGCGGTCCACGCTGCATATGAAGCCGATGTCTCTGGCAAAGCAGCAGACATCATTAACCTTCACCTTGGTGACCCTGTCCCCTAGTAAAAAGTCAGCACCTGCTCTGTGGCATTTCTATGCTTATTCTTCGCAGCGAGTTCTTAGTAACGGTCTGCCAGGCTTCCCAGACAGCTCAACAGTGACTGTTTCAGAGCCTGTTCCTATGAATTATGACATTTGGAAAGTTTTGTACGATGATTTTGTTAAAAAAGTATCTGTGTATTTATCACTAATCATGTTTAAGATTAATATCTTAGTCTTCCAAGTAAGAGAGCTGAGGGAAATTGTGCTTTTTAAAGTTTCTTCTACTTAGAAGAACAAATAATGAAACTCAAGTGTGTAATACATTTGTGGACATTTTCCTGTTTCTGAATTCGGGAAGCCGGTGTGTAGCGTTTGCTGTTCTCGCTGGGGTGTCCTTCAGACGCCGATGGCGCGTGGGAGCAGCAAGCACGCCGGTGGTGGTGGCGGACAGGTCTGAACGTGTTTTCACACTTCATCTTTCTTTTTTTCCCTTCTCTGTTACCTGCAGCAGACTGCTCTGCCAGCAATCTCTGTTCTAGATTTGGTATGTTCTCATTTCTTTCCCTTTGGTACTTTTTTCCTGTCTCGATTTTCCTTTTCCTTTCAGTGGTGGTGGTTTTGTGTTTCTGTGGAGCGGTTCCTGGGGGTGTCCCAGAGCAGGCTGCGTAGCCGCGTCCTCTCCAGAGCATGCCTCTCAGTGTGTTTAGATTAGTTCCTCTTTGCTTTCCTCCGTTCATTTTGACTGTACTGTCTGTTATGGTTTTTGGCCTTTTCACAGTTTTAGGCATAAAACCGATACCATGTATTCTTATGTAGTCATAAATACGGGAGCAAATGCAAGAAATTTTGCAGCGAATCGTGTTTCGTTCTTACTGCCTCCGTGTGATAGATTTGGAAAAATCAACTATTAGAAACGCACACGAATTCGTGTTCACATTGTTTCGCCAGTGAAGGTGCAAGTCTCTAGGAGAGCACCGTCTGTCGGTGGCACACGAGCCTTCGGTAGACACTACTCCATGTTGTCGTTAATCCCAGGCAGCCTTGCGTTTATCAGCCGTACGGTGTACTGTTGGCCGAGAAACGCCGAGCCCTTCCTGCTGTCAGTTCCGTGCGCCCGCTATCTGTACTGGGGAAGTTTGGTTGCCCTTCAGTGTCGGCGACGCTCAAGTACCGTCACCTGTGTCGTCGGCCAGAGTCACGTCCTGCTGGCGTACCCGTGACGTTCTCTTGAGGTCATTTTTGTCAGCGGCTTCCAAGTGAATACGGACAGCGTCACACGGGACTGTGAACAGTCCCAAAGTCCCGGTCACCAAATAAGCCCTTTGTCTGCATTTTTTTTTTTCTTTAAACTCAAGCAGTGTGGCGGCACTGCTTGCTCCGAAGAGAAGTCGCTCGCAGACACAGCTGCCCTCCTTGACGGCTGAGGGGTATACTGCTTTAGCTCTGCTTTTCCCACGGGAGACAGAAAACACAGATGTCCCCTCCATACTTCGGTGTGGGGAGGTGTACCTGCGGCAGGCGGTCGGACACTCAGAGCGGTTTCTCAGTGTCGGCTGCTCACGCGCACACGTGCGCAGTGTGTCCCTTACACACCGGGTGCTGACCGGTGCACTGGCTGAGGGGTCCCCAGCTCCGTGGGCCGGCGAGAGGCCTCTGTGCAGAGGAGTGATGCCCAGGGAGAAAGGGTTACACCAAGATTTGTATTTTAAAGACACACTTCAGAGTTTTTCCTTCTTTAAAAGGTAACTGTTTTGAGTATTAATATTGACTTGAACTACCTCAGTCTGAGCATTTCTTAGCCTGATTCCCCAGTGAATACAAATGTGACGGCCAGCAGTGTCCTTATCTCCAGAGTCCTGTCAGCTTGCAGGCTGCATGGAGAGTCCTCCTCTGCTGGGTGTCAGTCCTCTCTCTGAGAGGAGAAGGGCGGTGGCAGGTGTGACAGACACAGAAGTGTCCCCTGTGCGGGGTCTGCGGTGTGCCCTTCATACGGAGTGTCCGGGACGACTGGGAGGACGGCTAGGCTCAGCGGCATCTCGGCAGGCCTGGCTCTGCTTGCTCTCTGCTCTTTGAGGGCCGCCTCCCGGTCTGAGACCCCCCCACTCACGCTGCTGGCCCAAGCCCTCTCAGACCAAAGACCCGTACGCACTTGCCCACGTCTCACCTCCGCCGGGAGTCAGACAGGTCGTGGCAGACCCCAGTGTGTTCCCCCTGAAATGCCCGCCCAGCCGCTCACCTGTGCCTTCTGCCGTGCCCGTGGCAGCAGACTCTTGAATGGCCTTCTGGTGAACCTTCGTCACCATAAGCCCTGTTCCTGTCCGCTGAGAAATCCCGCCGTCTTCACCTTCTCAGAATCTGAGCCCCGGACACCCACACCGGCCCGAACCGCTGCCATCTCCTCACTGCAAAGGACTTCTTGCCGAGTCCCTCTTCTGCCTTTGTCCGGCGCAGGCTCTCCTCAACGCAGCAGCTACAGGGATCCTGCTTAAAGAAGTGGCAGCTCTCCAGAGTCCTCAGAACCCAGCAGTGGCTCCCCTGTCCCTTAGAGACACGTCCAAGTCCTCCCATGGCCACAAAGTTCTGGAGTTCATCCGCGCCTCCCCACGGCCCCGCCCGGCCTCCCCTTCACCACGGCGCTGGGGGGGGCGGGCAGCCATCACCGTGGCTTCCCCTGGCTGCGGGCAAAGGGCAGCGGGTCCCTTCTACCCGGTGACAGGATGGGCAGCTCATGCCTCTGTTGCCCCAGCTCTCCAGATGGTTCCGTACATCACTCATCCCCTCGTGACAGCCGTGTGCTGTGGATAGAGCATAGGGGCAAGGCCCGTGTGGAAGAGATTCACCAGATGCCAGGAAGACAGGATTTTTTTTTTTTTTTTAAGATTTTATTTATTGATTTGACAGAGATCACAAGTAGGCAGAGAGGCAGGCAGAGAGAGGAGGAAGCAGGCTCCCCGCTGAGCAGAGAGCCCGATGTGGGGCTTGATCCCAGGACCCCGGGATCATGACCTGAGCCGAAGGCAGAGGCTTAACCCACTGAGCCACCCAGGTGCCCCAGGAGACAGGATTCTAACTGGAGTTCTCAGTTTATATATATTTCAAAACCTGCTAGACAGAAACGTCTCCTGCTTGTGAAGTTCTTGCTAGGACCCATTTTTCAACTAGAAATAGACGTGACGTGTGACAGGCTCTGCGTTGGCTGGTCTCGGGCTTTGTCTCGGTACCGTTACAACGGCTCAGCCGCTGACTCGGGACCTGACCGCTCACGGGGAAACCCCTCTGCCTTGGCCCCGTGGCAGCGAAGGGATGTTTTCAGGGAGTTTGGTAGCTCTCCTGTTTTCCTCCTGCAAAGGCCCAGGCTAGATCTGCCCTCGTCAGCTGCCTTCCTGGCTGGTCTTCGTGTGAGACGGCAGGAACCGGGCAGGCCCGAGCGACCTGGGCACGGGAGGGTTTGGACTGAAAGCAGGAGTTCGTGGGAAACGCAGTGGCAGGGTGCACGTCCGGGGAGGCGGGCTGCTCCCGCCTCTTCCCACTGGAGCGCCTGGCCGTAGGAGAGGGCAGCGGAAGCCAAAGGGTGGGCCGTCTTGCTCCAGGAATGCAGAGAGCACGTTCACAGTAAGACCACCGCACCCGTGTTCCAGAGCAGAACACGAGACTCACCTCTGTGTCCCATGCGGCTCTTGCGCGAAGAGAACCGCGGGTGCGCGTCTTGGGCTCTTGGAGCCACGCGGCCTCCTTGCGGATGACGTCCTGTCCCTGCCGCCAGACTGTTGGAGCAGCTAAGCCGTAGCTCCTGCAGCTCCTGATCAGGTCGTCCTCGTGCTCCCACTGAGCAGGCAGAGGCAGGGCTGTGCCGAGGGCAGGGAGCTGGCTCCCGGCGGACTGTCCTCATGGTGAGGACGGCTTTCCTAGGGAGGACAGCCCGCCCTCAGCGCTCTCCACGTGGGGCTGCTAGCTGAGCGCTTGCCCTGGACCCTGGAGTCACGGGCCAAAGCCCGGAGGCATTAAGTTGCCTGATCATAAGGGTTCCTCAGGGGGGAAGGGGGTATTAAAAATGTTAGGGTATTTTTAATGGGTAGGAACACAGGCAGAAAAGTCTTGCCCAAGTTCTTAAAGGACAACCCGTTTAACAGACTTTGTCTGACGTTTTGAGTGAAAATGTCAAAAAGTAAGGGACACCTTGGCCCTATTTTGTATTCTGATAGCTCAATGTGCTTTTCTCCCTTAATGGGGCTTTTACTGTAAGTTCAAGGTAGAAGTTAGTGTCTCGTGATATAAAGTCATAAACACATAGTTTTCAACATATTTTTTTGGTTGACCTGAAAATGAGAAATGGGGACCGGCCCACCAGTGGAGTGGAGCTGGTTCAGGCTTAGAGGACCGCGAAATCCCAGCTTAGTTCTTGGTTTAGAAGAGCTTCGGTCTGAGCTGTCTTGTGTTCATTCTGTGAGAATTCTCCATCCGTCAACTCCGATCCGTTCCCCTGAACGTACCTTCCTGCCAGATGGCTTTGACACACGTCACTATGGAACCGTGAGCTCGTGACTGCAGGGTGAGCATAGTCTGGCATCTTTCCTCGGACGTCAGCCCTGAAGTCTGTAGCGAGTTGAACTGCCCTTTGGTGCTGAATGTCAGCTCAGTGCACCGTTCTGAGCTACTGTTGGGAGTAAGTTAAGAGATTGGATTCTCTTCTGTCCTTAGTGGTTTCGGGGTAGGAGGGTAGAGTAAAGCAGCGTATGTATGAAGAGCAAAGCAGTCCGTGTTTTGAAGATGAGGGGACGTGAAGCAGCTTACTGCCCAGTGGAGAGAGGCCGCCTCGGTCCTCCAGCACTGGCTCATTTGCCCACTTTAGAAGTCGGTGCTAACGAACCTAAGCCAGGAGACGTTTCCTCGCTTACCCCCATCCAGATTTAGAAGAGTGAAATCTTTTAAGAGAAAATATCTGTTTACCGATTCATAACATTCTGTACCTATAATTATGAGAATGTTAACTGTTCTCATTTCTTAAAATGACACACCTCTTTAATTTAGAAGGAGTGGGCTGTTTCAGTGGATACTGGTTTTCTTGCTCAGACTTGTTTTTAATTAGGTCTAGAGAGTATAACGTGAATGAGTTTGTGCTTTATTAGGTAACAGAAACACTTCATTAATGCAGTCTGACATTCCTCCATACATTACTGTTCTGTAGAATACTTAGTATTCTCAGTTGCTGTTTTATTGTGTTACTTTTATTTGGGTACTGTTTCTCATAATTCGGACCGACGACTGTAACACGCTTGAGCAGTCTTCACGCTGCCGGCTGCGAGCCCTGCGTGCGGCATGGGGTTGCGCTCCCCGGGGCAGGACATTGGACAGTCCTTCCTTGGCGCTGGGTTTCTCAGGCGGCAGCACCTGCCCCTGCTGCAGAAGCCACCCTGCCTGCTCTCCCGGGCATATTTCTAGGTTGTGCTAAAAGAGGACATTAAGTAAGTTTGTCTTCTGGATGAGGCAGTTTTCTTTTTTTTTTTCCTAAGGTGTCTTAGTGTTATTTACTGACATGAAAAAGTCTAGGGACACAAGTTAATTTGTTACTTTCCCACCAGATGAAGTGTTCATTCCACAGATACCCGGCAAGAGTGAAGTTGTTAGGTTTTTGTTTAAAAAAATTAAAATGCGATTCCAGTCCGGTTTCCATTTTCTGCTGTGAACAGTTTATACAATAACTAGTAATTCTGTAAATACTGCAATACACCACGAGCAGTTTTATGTAAGGGATTCCTACAGTGCTTTTGGCAATTAAAGTGGGTGCCATTGAGTTACTTTTTCACTTTTTAAATTTTAAACCTACTCCTTTTGATGTCGAGGGTGGCGTGGGGCTGTGGGCACTGCTATAGGCCGGCTCTGTCTCACACGACCGAAACTGAGAAACAGGTGTTCAAAGTTGCCTTTATCCTGGCCCGTAACAACAGAAGGGCGTCCTGCTCTGGCCAGGGGTGCCCTGAAGCCACAGTACTTAGAGAAATCTGACCAGAAGGATAAAGGAGCCAGAAACCAAAACAGGCTATGTTGTAAATTTTTGAAAATATCCTGAAGCATTTGCTTGGTGCGAAGGAAAGATAGTAAATTTCTTTCGTGTTGTTTCAAAAAAGGCAGAATCCAAATGACAAAAAACAGAAAGCAAACCATCAGGTGATGAATTTTAGACCCACAGAAGAACTTTTTGCCCAGTAGTTACCTGGAAATAGAGCACCCTGTCTCGGGGAGCTGGGTGGTAGGTTCCCAGACAGAGCGGGTAATCCCTGGCAGTGATGGAGCAGAAGGGAGGTACAATAAGGTTCCTTCCGAATTTCAGGTTCAGGCTCTCTGACTCAGGGTTTGAGGGTATCCCCGGGCTGAGAAGGAATTCTTGATGGGGTTCAAAGAGAGCACATGGCACGGCCAGCCTGCTGGAAGCTTGGTGCCCGGGCCCAGGTGGGCTGATGTAGTCGGGCTCGCCGCGGGCTCCCGTTCCGCCGGAGTCATGTGCTGGCCCCAGGGAAGCCAGCGGTGGCGCACCACAGCCCCCTGGAGCACAGGCCAGGTGGCACATGGGGGAGAGGGTGGAGGGGGTTGAGCGCGTTCCAGAGTTCCATCCGTTGAGGGTTTCGTCTGTTGTCCGAGTCTGCTGCTTCCCAGGAGCTGGTTAAGCTTCCGTTTATTCTGATACAAGAACCGTGCTCCTTTAACATGCGAATGTAGGAGACAGTTTCCTTCTCTGAGCCACAGTTTAATGGGAAAATTAATGGACTGTGGGGACCACGCCCTTAGGTAGCTTAATTTTGAAATCTTAGAGCTCTAAGATGTGTGTGTTTTCCTGTCCTTTAACAGTGATCCTAACCTGGTTATCTCGTATTGAACCCTGTGTGTGTGTCTGCGTGTGTCCGCATGTGCCCCGTATGCCGCACGCGGCCGGCGCACGCGGATTGGAGGTTCAAGGCGCTGTGTTGTCAGTTGCAGGACGAGGAGCGGAGGCGCCAGCAGCAGCTGGAAGAGATGCGCAAGCGGGAAGCCGAGGACCGCGCCAGGCAGGAGGACGAGCGGCGCCGCCAGGAGGAGGAGAGAACAAAGCGAGATGCTGAAGAAAAGGTTATGGTCCTCTAGGGGCAGCTTAGACCTTTACCAGATTAGCCTGAACCCATCGATGGGCTGGGGAGAGGGGCTAGACTTTACCTGTGTCCTCAGACGCACAGGACAGAACAGGGCCTGGACCCCCACCTGTGTCCTCGGACCCAGCACTTGAGCCCGACCTGGTCCACCCACCTCTCTTCCGAACTGTGCCCAGACTCTCTCACCCTGTGAGTCTTGTCTCTCTCCTGCTTCCGAACTCGTAGGCCCGGTTATGGCGAGTGGGCCTCCTCGCAGCTCGCCCGCTTGCTCCGGGCTCTTCCTTTCCTGGACGTGGTCCGGCTGGTTACCGTGAGGGGGTGTGTGTGCGCGAGTGGGGCAGGGGCAGTGCGAGCTGTGGCAGGCGACGGGAACATAGTAACAGTCTGTTCACACCCCGCACTTGACCTCATTCACTGACGTCACTCACTGCGGGCTGACGGGAAAGAGAGCAGATGGCTTACGGAAAACGCGATTCGAGGAGAATTCAGCCAGGATGTGATCTGATAAATACCCTGAGTTATGACTTGGTTTCCTTACGTGGATTTTTTTATGAAAGTAATCTTTTTAAGTTGAATTTTAAAATGACAACTGATTTGACCAGTTGAGAGGCGGGGCCCGCGGCCTGCTGCTGCGTGTGCCGGCTGGGCCCTCCCGCAGGGCTCGCCCGTCCTGGACACGGGCCAGGAGAAGCGCACCGCCGCCGCTGCCTCCCTTCTGTGGAGGGCGGCCGGGAGCGCCCCGGCTGCCGATGGGGAGGAGCTCGGTTTCTGTTCGTCACTCCTTTGATAGTCCAGTGAGCTGCACTCGCAGAGCGCCCTCCTCCCCGCCCCGAACCAGAACTTTCAGGAAGCTTTTTGTAGCGGTAGAATCTGTGCGGATCTGTGACGAGCGAAAGCAAGATTGACAGAAGAGATGTGACTCACGTAAATGAAAGTAGAGTAAATAATGCTAGCACACGTACCTGTGTGGGAATTCGCGACTTCTGCGTCTTCTAGACCTTCACCATTCCTTAAAGTCTGTCGTCATATTCTCATCAAAGGCCGGGTCCCAGTAGCTGTGCGGTTTTCTGAAGGAGTCTGAGCTTTCAGGGTTAGGTCTCCCTTGGCGCTTTACCTGGTGTCACGATGAGTAGAATCGAAATCAGTTTTCCAGAACGTGAGCCCTTCAGCTTCTCCGTTGCGGTGCATGTGGTCTTGCTGTCCGTGGGCTGTGGGCGGCCTCCGCCCGCCCAGGCACCCGCACAGACCCGCCACCGTGCGTGGGAGCAGGGACAGCCCTGCTGCGGGAGCAGCGCGCTTTCTCGCACCTTCTCTGGGGACGCTCGGGGGCTGCTCAGTCTTTGCAGCCTGTGTGTTCCCAACGCACGATCGTGTCAAGTACGCTTGTGTCTTAGGAACTGCTTCTAGAATTGAGTGCTCACTGTAAAAATAAGCTGAATAACCTATTTTTTATACAGAATGTCCACGGTTGATGGGCTTGCTTTGTTACAGAAAACGTGCCATTTTCTTGCAGTAGAATAATTGTGGGGTCATGTACTTGTATCTGCTCTCCGTGTAACTGAAGGGGATTTTGGTTTCCTCCTAAAATGTTCTCCGTGTCACACTATGATTTCTGACCCCTTGATGTAGAGGTCATCCAGGCCCTTCTGGAGTGGAGTCCCCCTCATGCAAACACTTAACTTTGTGAGGTACCAGATGTCTCTCCTTCAGACCAGATGTCTCCACACAGAGTGAGAAGACCGCGTGAGAAGTTGGGTGTAGGGCCCTGCCCGGGGCTGGCACACGTCCTCGCGGTTTCCCCCCCTCAGAAGGGCAAGCGCTGGGCACTGCCGTCCGGGGCGTGCGTGCTCCTGGGGGCGCGGGGCGGGGGTGCGAGCGGCGCGGCCGGCACGCGTGTCCCCGAGCCCGCCGGGGCCCGCGGGCGCGCTCTTCTGCTGAGTGCGCGGCGAGGTCGCTCCGTGCGCAGCCCTGCGCGCGCCCCGCTGAGGCGCGGCCTTCCGTCTGGGATCCCCTTCTCACGCTCACTTCCTCCGTGTGTTCGACAGCTTTTGTCAATCTTAAACAGAACCGTGCTTTTGCCTTTTTTAATGTGAAAATAATCTCAACTCTGTCAACTGTAGTGTGTGCAGATGTACGTCGGAAGAAAATGTACAGTGCGTGTCCAAATATATTTGAATTCCGTGTTGCTGTCGCTGTTAACGCCTGGCTCTCATTTTCTGTCTTGTCAGGGAGGCTGCTACGATCCGAGCTATAAGTTAAGAACTGGGGAAAGCATATTTGTTAGACTGTTGCCTTGAGAACATGAGTCATTTTTTCTTTACAGTTGATGGTTTGTGTTAACTTTCCTCTGAATAACTGAAAGAAGCCAGGTGACTTAGTGGTCCTTCTGGTCGAGGAGGGGCCGCCCCCGACCTCCCGGGTGCGGCGGAGAAGCGGGCGTGCGGGCCGCTGTGCTCGCACGTGCCGGCTCTAGAAAGCCAGCGAGAGGCTGTTTGGGGTTTTGTTTTGTCTTTAAATCGAGCAGTCACAGGTAAGTTAATCTCCTGCAAGAACAGGAGGAGAGAGCCGGAGAGGCAGAGCATTCTGGATCTGGAGGACTAGGGACGGGGACAGGGGCACAGTAAGCGGAAGCTGGAGCCCGGGAGTACATAGAGTCCCCGCGCTCCGTGCTTGGGGGCCGTTCCAGGTCAGATGGTCCCGTGACAGGATGAATGTTTCTGGGGGATCGGCCTGGTCCTGACGTAGACTGTACGTTGAAATGTCGCTGTCCCCTGGACTCACAACAGTGTGGCGGTGGGGTACGGAGGGTAAATGCGCCCTTTCGTGTGCCCTGAAGTCCTTCCCTCCTGACTCTGACTCTTGTGCTTTTGTCTGTTCCGCCTGCAGAGGCGACAGGAAGAAGGGTATTACAGCCGCCTGGAAGCCGAGAGGCGCAGACAGCACGCCGAGGCCGAGCGCAGGTTGCTGGAGCCGGAGGAGCCGGGTCTGTGCAGACCTCCGCTTCCGCGGGGCTATGAGCTCCCGTCGCCAACCCCTCCGGCCGCCGCCCCTCCTCCCCCGCCTCAGCGGACCGCCTCCTCCCTCCAGGCCCCGGCCCTTTCCCCAGACTCCCTGTACACCGCCAGGCTCGTTTCGTACCACGAGGAGGAGGAGGAGGAGGAGCCCTGCAGTCTGGCAGGTCAGGATAAGCACTCTGGCACGAGGAAGTCCCACGGGCACCTTCTGCTTCCCGCCACCCCTGAGCCACAGCAGCCCCCTTGCCCGCCGCGCCCGGCCTCCGATGGCATCTTTCTCTCCAACTCATTCCAGCCACCCTCAGCCCGTGCCAACAGTACTGCTCACAGAGCAGGCCAGCCCTTGCCCCCTCCAAAAAAACCAGGCTTCTACCAGCCCAGCCACTCGAAAGGTAGAGGTAAAGCGTGGGACTGCAAATCAAACCCTCTTTATCCTCTTGATTAAAATCGGGACTCTGCCCCCCGCTGCTGTGTGGGCCCCCTCAATCAGCACTCGCTCTGGAATGTGATTTCGCCTGATCACTAGCCTCAGCGTGGTGATCTTCCCCTGCCTCTGGTTGTCCTGTCTGTGCTAAGAGTCCTTCTAGCACCTACCCCAGCTCCCCAGCTCTCCACCTGTAGGGTTCTGTCCCGCGGACCTGCCGGCAGCAGCTGGCCCTCCGTTACTCCCCGGTCACTTGAAGTACCGTTGGTCTTGGCCTCCATTCGCTGCCTCTTCAAGTAACTCTTGTATGTGGTTGAACACATACTTTTTAAACACATCTTGGTGTCTAAAGATAAAGAGTGAGCTGTTCTTCCAACAGTGTCATGGTCACGTGCTAGTTTCCGTTCTTTGACATGAGTAGAACTTTCCATTCTGGCTTATGTGCCCTGTGGCAGGGTTTTACCAGACAACCCCTACTTTCCGTGGTAGTTGGGGCGGAATTGTTGGTGCCACACTGAGCTGATGGTCGTGCTTTAATGCAACATAGAACCCAGCCATCGTGAAATTACTTCTTTTCCCTCTCGCTGGTTCCATTCCCACCTGTTACTTGACATTCTCTGCACATCATAGTCCTAGTACCCAGACCTTGACAGGCACACAGTTGCCTTGAGTTAATACGGTCTCCGACGACCAGCATGACGGTGGTCCTGCCCACAGGCACGTCCACCCTAACCAGTGTCCAAGACGGCACTGGAAGGGATGTTTAAAATATCCAAATACCAGATTCCTCTTGCTAGCTTAAAATTAGAATGCTGGCAGTAAATACGGTCAGATTTAGTGGTCTTCACGGACACAAGGGTCTTTTAAAATGCTCCTGGTGTCATGCTCAGAACTCAGGATTCTGAAAGAAGCTGAATAATCAAAAACAGGCGTGACCTTGGCTCTTCCAGAACAAACGAGTTCTGCCAGGGTCTCTTCCCGTGAGCGTCAGAGCTTTGACCTGCCCCAAAGTCTCAGTATATCATATTGAGACAGTCACTCAGCGGCCAGAATCAAGTCTTCTTATAAAATTTCTATCATTGATATCTAGAAAGACATTTTTGGGATAATAGTCATTTTTGAAGCAAGATGCCCTCAGTCCCCTTGTGTCACGTCACAAGCTGAAAACCCGCGTTGTGTGTCGTGGCATAGACGAGGCTGCTAACGCGATTTTGGGCTAGGTTTTCATTGCTGACCACCCGGCTTTCCCTCAGACCACTAACCCTTACTTTATTTCACACTGAAAAGACCACGTCGGAGCAGGTTACATCCTGCGTCTGGTGGCTCGTGCCTCTCTGAAGACTGCCTTCGTACAGTACGAAGCCGTGTGCACCCTGTCAGCGCGATTCTGACCCCCTCGCTGCCACCCCGTCGCGTGGCTGCGCCCCTGGGTTCAGCTCGTTTCTCTGTCGTGAGCACTCAGCATGCTCCCGGGGGTGGACTGGCTGCTTCCACTGGCTGCCTGAGGAGGAGGATCGGGGTGCGAGTTGGAATGAATAGTGTCTCATTCTAGCGTAGCAACGTATTTTTAAAAAATGTTCTTTGACTAGAGCTCTTTTGAAGATTACTTGGCATGTGCAGGATTAATGCATCCACAGTCCACTGAAAGGATGTAATATTCTGATTAATTTTGAAAATTGTGAAGAAAATTACCAGTGGAAGAAGCAAGTATCATTCTTACAACAAAGCTCAAAAGATGCAACACAACATTTTCTAAAACAAGGAAAATGTAGAATTAAAATTGAAAAGAAATGCACTCCGCTGATAACTGCTGCGGAGGTCCAGTGTGGGTGACCCCGCGTGGGCATGCGGGCAGTGTCATCTTTTGAGTCTCGCGGAGGAGGCTTTCGCACGCAGCCATCGCAGGGGCCGTCGCGAAGGAGCAGGAAAGATGCGGTGCCCTGAGGAGGCGCGGCCAGCCAGGGGGGCCGCCCGGCGCGGCCCTGCGCCCAGAAAACCGGCAGGGGGTCATTTTCATGCTGCTGAGGAGGAGAACTTCCACGCTGAGGCACTGCGCAAATTCTGCGGCCGGTCTGACGCGCCCAGCGCTGTCCGTGTTCGCTGGGTGTCTTGAGCGCGTATTGCTGTGGCTCGGTGGGATTGTACGTAAAACGTGCTGCTAGCGTGGGATTTTTTTTTTCTTGCTGATGTTAAAATTAACAATACATCGGCACTGGTACGCACTGTGATTTAAATAGTATATCATTAGTGGTAGTAGTCTGTTTGGATACATTTTAAATTTTGTATCTGCATCATCTCTTTTGATCTCGAACACCCCTTTGGAGTGGGTAGAGCACGCGGTGCTGTTGCCGGCTGGCTGCTGCCGGTCACGCCAGGGGCTGGGCCGGGCGCGGGCCGGCGTCCCACAGGCTGGCGCGCTCCTCCTCCGCACAGCTTGCTGTCCGGTGTCAGGTGACCTCGTGTCTGCAGCATGTCTATCAAACACGGGGTTTCCTGTGCCTCAGAACCTTTGTGTAAAACTTTGCGTAAAGAGTTTTGTCTTGGTAACCGTAGCCATGTATGTAGCAAAAAGCTTCAGTGGCTGTCCTGAAAAGAGAGGCTCGAGGCGCGGCCCCTGCTTACTGCTGCGGTTTCATTTGCCTTCGGTCACTTTGTGAGGAAACCCTTCACGTCAGGAGTGTCTCACAGTCTCCCCATTTGAGTCAGTCTTCTGTGGGTTTTTCCCTGTGAATTCTTGCTAATTATGCATCTTAACTGATGTGCCCTGTCTGGCTGTCGCTGCCTAAGGCCTGGGCCGTGCCCGCCCATCCCCACGGCTTGGCTGGCTCGCAGTGCCGTGCGCCCGTGGCCGGGTCACCGAGTACCTCGGGCCATTGAGCGCCTCGAGCTTCAGATCCCCAGGCCTCCTGTCGGCTTCTGCGTTCTCCTCTGTGGCACTGCATCTTGATCATGAGTAAAGTTTTAGAAACTGTGCAGGCACTTTAACGTTGATTTTTTTTCTTTTATGGAAAAGGACCCAACTCTTACATGGGATCGGTTGGGACAGCTGTTGGGGCCCATGACGCTTACCGGGATCCGAGAGAGAGACCGTCTAAAAGGTATTTACGGCTGGGCTGGCTCTGCAGGAGGCTGGAGCGAACAGAGAGAGACCTCATTATGCTCTCAGATGTTGCTTGTTGCACACAAGCGGGGGAGCCCGGAGGCTCTTTGATTCTGCATTGTTGTAGAGCTGCGTTTCAGACGGGGCTGCGGGTACGGGGCTTACGGGTGCGAAGCCGCGCGGGAGCTGGGCATGCTGCCGTGTGCTTCCGCCAGCGAGGGCGGGGAGTCTGGGGCAGTGTCCAGACAGCTGCGAGACTGCCCAAGTCCAGCCCTGAGAACACACACAGCGAGCGGGCCTCGTGTCTGCACCGAGTGCCTCACCTAGCCTGTAGTCCAGACTGTTCTTGGAACATTGGCATCAAGTCCCCGAGAAATGTATAGGGTCTCACAGCAACTTGTTAAGGTAGGTCTGCTGACAGAAGCCTCCCAGCTGCATGTGGGCTCCTTATAGGTCCGTGTTTTTAAGTTGTACCTCTTTAGTTAAACTTACCTGTGAAGAATCCCCAACCTGCTCAAATTGAAGGGACCTGCATCTTGAGAGTTGGGCGTGGCTGGAGAAAGTTAACAGCTTAGTCAGGAGAACGTGTCTAATGACAGCCCCAGCGATTGTGTTTATGGGAAGGGTTATGGCAGAGTTAACAAGGAGTGAGTCTCCCTCCTGGAACAGTACCTGATTGTCCCTTATGTAGAGTGACCGGCTGAGTGGGAGTAGCGACTGACCCACGTTGACCAGTGATGTCTGCATTTCCTCCACTGCAGCCACGATGCGGACTTGCCCGGAAGCTCGGGAGCCCCTGAGAACTTAACATTCAAAGAGCGCCAGCGTCTGTTTTCACAAGGTCAAGATGTGTCCAACAAAGTAAAAGCCTCTCGTAAATTGACAGAACTGGAAAACGAACTGAACACAAAATGAGCCAAGGATGAGGTGCCCGGGCCACCCCAGGGTCCTGGGGGCACGGCTCCGGAGGACGGGCTCGGCGAGGAGGCCACACCGGGATGCCCGAGTCACAGAAGCGCCGTTTTGGAGTCGGCTGGGCCCCAGAGACGGTCCTGTTCCAAGAAGTTCTTTTCTTTGACCAAGATATGATCATTTATACAATGTAAACACTGTCTCATTTCTTAATTACCTGACTCACAGGAAGATAAGTTTTTTGTTTCTTTTTTTAAAGTCTGAGTGGGAGAGGGGAGAATGCAGGGCAGGAGAGCACAGTGGGGACATGTCTTCCCCCCAGTGCCACGTGGCGCAGAGAGGCCGTGTGCGTGCTGTGTTGTTCACGGTGCTGTGGCCGTGGGGCGGGGACCAGCTTGAACTGCCCAGACCTTGTTTGCACTATGGGGGAGCAGCTGCAGACCGCGTGCCCGGAGGGTGACCTGTCCCCTTCCAGGAGAGAGAGCCCCTGGGGGACGGCCCCCCTCACGCGCCCCTTGTGGGTGGTCCCCAGGCAGCTCAGACCCACATAGCCCAAAAGGGAGGTGATGCCTGTCAGGCCCCTGCCCCTGTGCTCCTTCCCTCTGGGGACAGCCCTCCTGGGATATTCTACATAGGTGATTTTTTAAAAAATGCTCCAAGAAGACAATTTTGAGGATTTAAGCTTAGGATATTTTATTTTTATAAATGCCAGAGTATTGTTAGACTAATAAATCATTGGTGATTTTGAAGATGGCAGTTAAGTTAGTTCACAGAGGATTTCGACTCTTCAGGGGACCCTGAAACAAGGACGTTTAGCTGGGCCGTGTTGATGTGGAGAGAAATGGAAGCATCTGAGAGGGATGGGAGGTTAGCGACGCCTGAGCATGGGGGCTGCAGAGGAGGGCCGAGTCGCGGCCGCGGGCTGTCCCGGATGGAAGGCTCGTTGACATGTCGTGTCTGTGACTGAAAATGTCGGACAGACTCGTGTGGCAGTTCAAGCCTTTTTTTTTTTTTTTTTTTTTTTAAACATCAAATAGAAAGTTATTTAATTTTCATGTTTGAGTCACTGGTGATCACTGTTGTCTCTCCAGCTGTGACCATGTGGCTGATGCTGGGGAGACGGAGCTCACTTGGTTTCATCCCGTGTGCTCAGACAGTGCTGAATTACCTTGTGGTAATGAGCAAACCTCTTACGTGACGAGCCCTGCTGTAGGATCTCGATGATTCTTCTCTACCAGATGGTTCTCTTACAGATACGTATGTTAGGGAAATGCACACTTTCAAATAGAAGAGGGAGGCTTTCTGGCCATAGAAATCACTTTAATGAGAGCTGCACGATAAATCACTGAAATGTGAGTGTAAATATTCTTATGTCGATCAGGGTTCTTATCTGGAAGTGTGCTCTCACCGTTCCCCTTGTCTAAGGGAGTCATGCGGCGGCACTAAGTGTTGATGAAGGATGTGGGTGTCTGCTCTGGAGGCTTCAGGAAAAGCAGGCCCTACCCGGGGCGCTCGTGAACACTGGCCACCTTACAGGGACGAAATCCACCCTTCCTTTGATGAAAAGACGCAGATGAGCGACTTTTCTGTTGATACACACACCGAGGTACCTGCAAGTGCATGTAAATCCTGGCGTACGGGGGGGTGTGCGCATGTCGTCGGGCCCGTTGGCAGATGGGCCGGGCCGCCCTCGAGTGATGGGTCAGGTGTGAACACGTGCTTTTCAGGACTGTGTGTCCCTGTGGCCGTCACAGCTGCTGTACCTCCCCATTTCTACTGTGCTTCATCTGCAATCTATTTTTAATAAACTTTGTATGTATTTAAGTGTTTGCTGTGGCTGCAGTCTGGCAGGCAGAATCGCATCTGTGATCGGCAACCTCACCTCCTGTCCCCTTCTGCCTGTGTGGTCATTCACGAAAGGTCCCCTGAGGGTCTGTGTCAGGCACTCTTTCTGGTGTGTCCTGACTACAGACAGCTTGACAGAGGCCGCAGGCGACTCTGGCCCTGCTTTCCCGAGCTCAGCTCCCCACCCCCGTTTCCACAACCCGCTGGCACATCCCCAGGCCCCGTGGTCACAAAGACTCACGCGGCCCCTTCACGGTCTCGGATTCTTAAGCTCACCCCAAGCTTGGGAAGTTGTGTGGATCAGGTGTCCTGGCGATGCAGTAGCGGGGAGGACCCGCCCGAGGTGGTTCGTGGTGGGCAGTGGGGTCACAGAAGCGCCCAGGGGGCACGAGAAGGGAGCTGGGAGCTCCGGCCGCCTTGGTGGGGCCCCGGCCCTGCCTCTCCTGGGGGCTGCCTCCTGTGCTCCCTGTGCCTTGTCCACCTTCCTTCGAGGCCCCAGAGCAGGCATGCTGGGGAAGATGCGGCAGAATTTCAGGAAGAGCTTTCCTGGAGGGGCGGCGGGTGGGGACGTCTTAGGGCTGCCGAGCCTCAGGGAGGCCTTCCGGTCGGCCCAGCTGCCTACACACCGAACGGGGACACTCACTGGTTGTGGATCTGAATGCCCAGAATGGTGCTCCAAGGTTCGGGAGGACAACCTAGACGTTGAGTCCGGCGCTCGGAACCACGGTTCTGTCGCTCCTCACGAAGGTGAGGACCTACGGGGGCTCTCCGTCGTGGGCGTCGCAGAAACTAGGCACCGCGGAGCGCCGGGCGCCCTGGGGTCCGGATTTGGGCGGTGGGGGGAGGGGCAGGGGCAGAGAGCCTGGCTTAGCTCCACTCCCTGCGCGAGGTCCCCCACCAGGCCTGGCAGGAGGTCAGACCCCCGGGGAAATCGGGAGGCGGTGCCCCGTGGGGCAGCGCAGTCCAACGGTCAGGGAAGCAGCTCAGCACAGCCTCGGCGCCGGTGTCACCTGCAGCACAGCGTCGCCGGGAGAGGAGACGCCGAGGGACGGGCTTCAGTGCACCGCTCCAGCCACTTTGTTCAAAGTCATGGCAAAGTCATTCATTCATTCCACAGATACGAGTCATGAGTGCCTGCTGGGTCAGTGACCGGGGCCGCTGGTTCCAAGTGTCCCGCCGCAGACGCAAGCAGGCGGTCCACGGGGACACAGACCCAGTTCCTCCCTCATTTGTGCACGGCAGGTGCACAGGGCGCTCCGGGGGGCCCAGGGGGACCCCACCTAACTCCGGGGACGGGCCCTTCCCAGAAGCTTCCCTCTGCAGCAGGAGGGCTGTCGCCGGTGGAGGAGGCCCCCGCACAGAGAGGCCGCTGCCTGCAGGGGCCACTTCCCCGGGGCCGGAGTCGGGGCACTGCGGACCGACAGGCAGAACCAGACTCAGCAGCCGAGCAGCCGCCGCCTCACCCCTGGGAGCATCCTCCCGAACGCTCCCGGTCAAGGCGAAGGTCCGGCGCCCCATAGCACGGGGCCTTGTTCTCCCGCAGCTGTGGCGGAAGAGAAGAGGCAAACAGAAGGACGTTCCAGTGTATTCTACTTAGCCACGTGTCCGGCAACCAGCCTGGCGGTATGCAGTCGGCGCAAAATGGGCGCACAAGCCAGTACGCCTTCGTTTTCGCAGGAAACCTTTTCAAACCCAGCTGTTTCCTGCACCACCTGTGGCGGGCGTCAGCCTGGGCCTGGCCACCCACCCTGCGCAGGTGCAGGCAAACGGCTTGGACACCGGCTTCTGTCTGGACACGTGCCTCGGGCAGGGGCAGAGGTGGGAGGGACACGGGGGCCAGCGGGCGGCAGCACCCTGCCACTCCGGCCAGTGTGGCGGCCCGGCCCCTGGCCCAGGTCCCCGTCCGGTCCGGGAGCAGCAGCCGGCATCGGAGTGCACGGCGCGCACGCGGCACACGCGGTGCGGGTCGTGCGCGCATCCCACGGGGCCCGGAGCCCCGTCAGCAGGTGGCCCCCCCGCCTAGCCGGCCGCCGCGGTGCGTAAGGAGGCCTCGCGCCCGCGCAGCGGACCCCAACCCCGCGGCCCGTCTGTGGGCTGGGTCGCAGGCGGCCTCTCCCGAGCAGCGGCTGGGACGAGGATGCGGCTTCTCCGCACGACGCCCTGCCTGTTCCTCCGGATGCGCGCGGTGAGGCCGCGGACCCCGAACTGAGTTCCCGTGCGCCCCACGCTGTCTGGGCGCGGCCCCCACGCAGGACCCCTGGCCGCGGGGCCGTTCCTCCGGGAAAGGAAGCCGCGGGCGCCTGGCGGACGTGAGGACAGCAGTGCAGCACCTCGTCCCCCGAAGACGCTTGTGTGTATGGCATTTGGAGCAGCCACACTTTAGGAAATGGTCTTCAAACGGAGCCGCTCCCCTCCCCCACAGGGCCCTCCGACCCCTCCCCCCTCCTGCCGCCAACCCCTGACCCCGTCGCGTGGAAACCACGGGGAGGGGAGGGGCGCAAACGCCCGCCCACGCGGGTTCCGGTGGATTCTGTTACAGTGTTTCAGCTGAGAGCTGGGCCCGGCGATGCCCGCGCAGGGCGGGCGCTGGGGGCGCATCTCGGAGCAGCGGGCCAGGCAGCTGCAGCGTCAGGTGCAGGTGAGCGCAGCCGCGGCAGCACCTGGAGCCGCGGGGCCGCCGCCGCCTCCCTCCCTGAGCCTTGGGGCCGTGGCCAGCAGGGGACCGTTGGGGCGATGGCCCCTGAAGACCTCGTGCAGCCGAGGCCCCGTCATCTTCCCCTTCTCTCTGTAGGGGGTGAGGTCCTAGCCTGTCATCCCCTCGGACCTCACCCCGCCCCCACCCACACCTGAGGCCTCACTGCCCTTCACCTGAGGCACCTGTGTCTTATGCCTGGGGCCCTCGACCATTCACTATTCTCTGTGCTAAATTTGGGAGTAGGGTGGGTAAGCAACCACCCTGCTCTGTTGGATAAAGGAATAAACAGTCACGACAAACGTAAACCACGAAAGTGGCCCCATGATGATGCTACAGCGGGGAGGTCCATGGTCAGAAGGTCCACTCTGGGCATGTGTGTCGCTTCCCACAGGGTGGTCATCTCACAAGCACATAGTTGAAGGGCCCAAATTACCAGTGGGTGGGGTGGATGCTTGGAGACCCACGTGGACCCCCACTCCTATGACAGAGGCCTGACCCCAGAGCAGAGGCCAGGAATACTGGGGTCCCAAGGGCTCTTTCCACCCTCCATCAGCACAAAAGTTTCATAGTGACAGAGCCAGCCAAGAGACTGGAGGCCACAGCCCTTCCCAGTGCCCTGAGTGGCGATTTTTACTTCTGGAGATTTTAGCCCAGGAGGAGAGGCAGCCCATAAGAAGAGAGAGCTCTGAAGTTCTTCCCAAAGGAACTTTCTTTTACCTGTGCCCAAAACACGCCATGGGCAAATTTAGAAAGACGAGCTCTCCTCAACTGAGAGCCGTTAGCAGTCTGCTTGGGCACCATAACAAAGTACCACAGAAATATGCTCTTTACAGTTCTGCAGACTGGAAAATCGGGGACCAAGGTGCAGGCAGGGGTGGTTTCTCCTGGGGCCTCTGCCCTTGGCTTGTGTGGCTGCCTTGTGGTGCACTCATGTGGGCTTTCCTCTGCGTGTGTCCTCTCTGGAGGACCCTCTGTACCTCTTCTTCTCTTCCTGGAAGGACACCAGTCAGGTTGGATTAAAACCCTCTCCAATGGCCTCATTTTAACTTAGTCACCCCTGGAAAGGCCCTTTCTCCAAATACAGCCACATTCTGAGGTCCTGGGCTTGGGACTTCAATGAGTGAATGGTGGAGGGGTGGGGTGGGATACGGCTCATAATGAGCAACAAGCTAATAGGCCACCTAGTTCACGCGAGGTTAAGAAGAGCCTGGGGTTAGGACAAACCTCAGACTGGCTGCCAAAAGTATCCCTGCCCCAGTTTAACCATACTAGACAGTGGAGAAATTTATGCCCCAGGCCATTGAAAACAATAAGGCAGTCAATAATTAGTGGGGTTGTTGTGATACCAAGGGAGACAGAGTAACAGAGAGATGGGGAGAGACAGCTGAGAGGAGCCCTGCTTAAACTACTGTCTCCCAGTACCTATGTGCATGCCCGTGGCTGTGTCCTTCCTGCTGGGAGGGCGAGGCAGGGCAGACTTCCCCGGAAGAGGGGACCTAAGTCACTCAACGAAGCTCACAAATAGCGACAGCAACAACAAAAACTGGGTGGGGGGAGGGCATCACTATCTAAAGTTTCTTCATTTCCTAAAATGTCCTGTATTAGACAACAAATTATAAGACATGGAAGAAACAGGAAAGTGAGACTCATCCACAGCAGGGAAACCAATAATAGGAACTCCCCATGAGAATGCCTGATGTTGGAATTAATAAGAAGCCAAAACAGTCATTGTAAATATGTTCAAAGAACTAAAGGAAACTGCATTACAGAAGAGAAGGAAAATATGATAATTTCTCATCAGATAGAAAATATCAATAAAGGGATAGAAATTATTTTTTAAATTATAATCCTAGAGTTGAAAATCACTGAAATGAGGATGTTCTCTAGAGGACTCAAGAGTAGATTTGAATAGACAAAAAAGGAATCCACAAACTATTAGATTAGTAGACATTATGCAATCCTAAAAACAGAGAGAAAAATAGAAGATAAATGAATACAACCTCTGGAAAAGGTGTGAAACCTGTAAGCACACCAGCATATACATCAGGGGAGCACTAGGAGAGGAGACCAAGAAATAATTGCTCCAACTCCCGAAATCTATTGAAATTTGGTACACATGAAAGAAGCTTAATGAACTCCAAGTAGGAAAAATACAAAGAAATCCATATCCACCTGCATCTTACAAATAAAGAGAAAGGCGGAGTGAGAAGAACAACTGGTCATGTCAGTCCACCATGACTGTCAGGAGACTCTCATCAGCATCAGTGGAGGTCAAGGCAGTGCGTGACGTGTTCAAAGTGCTGAAAGACAAAAATTCTGTCAACCAAAAATCTTTCATCCAGCAAGACAGTCTTATAAAAGTGAAGGCAAAATAAAGGCATTCCCCAATAGACAAAATTGGAGAAAATTTGTCGCTAGCAGACCTGCCTTGTGTCATAGCTAAGATGCTAAGGGAAGTTCCTGGGGCTGAAAGCAGGTGCCCCCGCACAGAAACACAAATCCACAAAGAATGCCAGTAGAGATGGTCATGTAATTATAAAATACAGAGAAAAGGTGTATTTTTTTTCTTTGTTTCCCTCACTGACTTAAAAAGCAATTGTGTAAAACAATATATATATATAACTGTGTCATTGAAAATATAACATATAGAAATGTAATATCTTTGACAAAAGTAATACAAAGTAGGTGGATGGAGGCAAAGTTTTGAGTTAAGGCAATGATGCCAGATGGTGGTTTGAATGCACAGGACCAAGCGAAGAGGAGTCAAAATGGTGAAGAAAGCCAGCAGAGCAAACTCTATAAATATATACATGCTGTCCCTTCTTGTCTCAGCTTCTTTAATGAACTTGAAATTAAAGCAGCAACGATCACACTGGATTGTTGCGTCTGTAACATATGTGGATGGACATGATGTGTAATGGTACTAACACAACAGGTGGGACAGGAGAATAGAGCTATGACACAAGCGTTTCCGTATCTCACTGGAATCTGACTGTAAAGGTGAAGTAGTCTATCCCAGGTTCAAAGTAAGGGCGAGCCCTCACACAACCACTGAGAAAATTATTCCAAAACTAGTGGGAAAAGGCATCAAAGAAATTAAGATTTCGCCCTAGAAAATATCCACTAAATGCAAAAGAAGGCAGTAAATGAGGAACAAACAGGACATGGGGCACATGGAAAACAAGAGTGAAATGGCCATAAAGCCATGTCGGGGACGTTCAATGTGAATGGACAAACCATCAGTCAAAAGGCAAGTACTGTCAGACGGGCTAAGAAGCCGCATCTAACTACACGCTGTCTGTCTACAGGGGGCCTGGTTAGACTCAGAGATACAAATAGGTTGTAAGCAAAAGGGTAGAGAAAGACCCACCGTGCCACCATCAGCTACAAGCAGACTGTACTAGTTTCAGACAAAATAGACTTTCAGATGAAAACAATGTTACTACAGATACAGAAGGATATTTGCTTGTGACAGAAGTAACACTCCATCAGGAATAGGAAAATTATGTGTGCATCTAATGACATGGCCCCCAAATTGGCAGAATCCAAGAGAGAAAAAGGCAACTCAAAAATAATAGCAGCAGACATCCCCCTCCCCTCTCAGTAACGGACAGACAGACTGAACAGAGGACCAGCAGGGAGAGAGACAAGGTAAACGGTGCTACTAAACCAGCCCGACCAGGAGGACATGCAGAGAACACCCCGTCTACGCAGCAGGAGGATACGCTCTTACACTCATGCAACGTGCTCTCTGGGTTAGACAACCTGCTGGCCGCAGAGGAAGCCTGTACACATGGAAAAGGATAAAGGGCATATAAAATATATTCTCCAGTAACAACAGAGGGGAGTTAGAAGTTAATAACCAAAATAAATTTGGGAAATTCACAAATAGGTGAAAATTTAATAAGACAGTTCTAAATAACCAGTGGGTGAAAGAAGAAATCACAAGGGAGGTCTGGGAATATTTTGAGAGAAATGAAAATGAAGAGCCACATAGCCAGGTTTATGGGATGCAGCTAAAGCAGCACCTGAAGGAGCATTCATAGGTGGAAACACCTACTTTGAACGAGAAGATAGCTCTCAGGTCAGCAACCTGCACTTCCACCTCAAGACACTGGATGAAGCAGTGAAGCAAGACTGAGAGGAGCAGAATGGAAGCATGACAGAGGCTAGAACAGAAACGAGGGCAACAGAGCCTGGAAGAACTACACAGAAGATCAACAGAACCAAAAGTGGGCTCTGTGACAAGATGAATCAACTGGACAGACCCTGTGTTTGACTAAGTAAAATTAATAAAATCAAGACTGGAGGAGAGGACATTACTACCAACTTCACAGAAATAAAAAGGGAGACACGGACATGTTGTGAACAGCACTGCTGACAATTTAACCCGGGGGAGATGCTCCGATTTCTGCAGAGACACAGATCACCGAAACCGATTCAAGAAGAAGGAGGAGTTGTGAACACAACCGTAACGCACTGGGTTACATGAGGAATTAGAAATCTCACAAAGGAGAGCCCAAGTCCAGACAGCTTCCCTGATGAATTCTACCGAACAGTTAGAGAGGAATTAATAGCCATCCTTCACGGGCTCTTCGGGAAAATAGAAAGGAGGAAAGACTTCCCATTCCATGAAACTAGTATTGCCCTGATGACAAAACCACATGAAAACCTCACAAGAAAACCAGAGCAGTATCTTTTATGAATATAGATAGAAAACTTTTCAGAAAATACTGGCAAACTGAAGGGCTTATAACCATGTCCAAGTGGGAGTCATCCCCCAAATGGTCTAGCATTCCAAAGTCAGTGAATGTGATAGACCGCTTCGATAGAAGAAAGGACAAACCCCGTGATCATTTCAATAGATCCAGAAAAAATGCTTCTTACAGAATATAACTCCACTTCATGATGAAAACACTCGACCAGCTAGGAATGGATGGCAACTCCTCAAAGCTGATAAAGGGACGTCCACGAAACCCCCAGCTGACACACATAAGGCGAAAGGAGCAAGATGAACAGATCCACTCTGACCACGTCCATTTACCATCTTCCCAGATGTGCTTGTCCACACGGTTAGGCAAGATGACAGAAAGGAGGAAGGAAGACGATTCCATTTACAGATGACATGATCTCATATATGGAAAATCACAAGAAATCCATCAAAAAACACTACTAGCCCTAGTAAGTGATTTCAGCAAGGTTGAACAATACAAGATCCAGGTGCAAAAATCTACTGTCTTTCTACTTCATAATAATGGGGAAAAAAGTGAATTAAAAACAACAATTCTAGGGGCACCTGGGTGGCTCAGTGGGTTAAAGCCTCTGCCTTCAGCTCAGGTCATGATCTCAGGGTCCTGGGATCGAGCCCCGCATCGGGCTCTCTGCTCAGCAGGGAGCCTGCTTCCTCCTCTCTCTGCCTGCCTCTCTGCCTACTTGTGATCTCTCTCTGTCGAATAAATAAATAAAAATCTTTAAAAAAAAAAACAATTCTACTTAAATGTCATCAAAGATAATAAAATGCTTCAGAAAAAATTTAACCAAGGATTGCATGACTTGCACATTGAAAATTGACAGTCAGCATTAGCCATCAGGGCAACGCAGATCAAATTGCAATGACATGCCACTTCCTACCCACTCAGATGGCCGTGCTCAGAGGACAGATGGGAAGTTTTGGCGAGGGTGTGGCCAGGTTGGCATTGTCACACGCTGCAGACGGGAGTGTGCAGTTCCCCAGATGCTAACTGGAGGTACCACACGCAGTCCCCATCCTAGGAATACTCCCAGGTAAAAGGGAAATGTGTGTCCCACAAAAACTCGTTCGGGAACAGCTATACAGCTATATGATCGGGCAGTGAAAGGAAATGAAATTCTGGTAGGATGCCACGACATGGTTCCGCCTTGAGAACAAGGTGCCCAGTGAAGGAAACCGCTCACGGGGGCTACACGGCCTATGATTCTGTGGCTCCAAAATGCCCAGAATTGGCAAATCTGTGGAGACAGAGAGTAGATTAGTGGTTTCCTTGGGATGGGTTGGGGGTTGTCAGGGGCGATGGCTAAGGGGTGGGGCTTCCTTTCAGGGAGATGAAAATAACTGCCAACTAGTTTTGGTGACATTGGCACAGCGGTGAGTATACGGAAGCCACTGACCGCACACCTGGGCCAGTGAGCTGCATGGAGGTGAAGTCCAGCTCCATAGGGCTGCGGCCAGGGGCAGTATCTGCTAGATGCCAGAAGTGGACTTCTGCGGAAATACTCCAAGTTTGGTATTTTTTTTCAAGAGGTAAAACTGACTGAACATGGTAACAGAAAGTCCAGATGACAGCCAAGTTTCTGGTTTTATAACCAGTCACAAAGATGTTGTCCCGAAATGATCACGGCAATCTGAGAGCTGCATGTCAGCAGGCTGGGGGAGGGACTCCCTGCAGAAAGGATGGCCTCTGGACCACCTTCAGGGAAACCCATGCTTTCCTGTCCACCAAGGCCTCCAACAGCTGGCTTGCTCAGCGTTCACTGTAAATAGCTCTTATTTAAACTCCTCCGCTTAAAACCCTGCAGACAACAGTCCCTTCTTCCCCGTCATCTCTCCTCCCAGACCCCAGCCTCCCCCCTGGAGTCTTACCTTCTCTTCGCTCGTCAACTCAGCGAACTTGTCCCTGCCTCAGGGCCTTTGCACGGGCTTTCCCCTTTGCTCCGGTCTCCTTGCTGGCCCTGCCAGCCCTGTCCCCACCTTGGGCAGCCACTCTGTCTCTGAACCCACAGACTGAGTTAACTGTGGTGTTGCCACTGTTCCCCCAGCTCACTTACCCATGCACTGGCTCTTCCATGTCTCCCATGAGGATGGGAGCCCCACATCTGATCGGTTCACAACTGTGTCCACAGTATCCAGACAAGTGCTTGGCACATGACAGATTTCTAACAGGTGGCTTTTCAGGGTGAGCTAATATAAGGACAGAAATGCTGATTTTAGAGTGTTCCAGATTTTACATTGCATACAGGTCACCTGGAGCTCTTGCTAACATGCAGACTCTGGTAGATCTGAGGCGGGGCTTTTTCGGCAGTTTAATTGGGCTCTAATTTATGTGCCATAATGTTTGATTCTGCGTTTCCAGCAAGCCCCAGGAGCGGCAGCCAGGGACCACACTTGGAGTGGGGGTCATAGCTGCGGGGTACGTGGGCTCTGTCCGTGTCGGAAACAGCCCCCTGCCCCAGCTGACCTCCCCCGCAGCTCTTCACGGATGCGGGGGCTGGCTTCCTTCCGGGGGTGGAGTGTTTACTGGTGAGTATCGATGATGGTGATAATTTCCCTTGTTTGGTCCTTGTTGCAGGCCAAAGAAGAGCGGATAGTTGAACTGGAAATGGAAAATGCTGTTCTTCACCTGCGACTGGCCCAGGTAGTGCCCCCACGCGGCTGGCAGGTGGAGCTGGACTGAGTCCTCCCCAGGCTCCGGGCTGCCGCCCGTCCTGGCCTTCCCTCCCTGCCACGCAGCGAGGTAGCCAGGACCCCCGCCTCCGATGCCGCACGAGGTCTGATCCCGTGCCCGCAAGTGTCTAGTGAGGACTAAGTTAGTGAGGGGCCTGCGCTTTACTGAGGTCCGACTTATGGACATGCGTTCCCCCAGCTGAGGCGTACGAGTGGGTGTTCAGTCCCCTCGTGGTTGCCATCGTGACACCCCCTTTGCCTGTCCCCCCAAGGACCTTCGGGCCACTCAGGTTCATCCCCTGCCCTCCCCTACGTACCGAGCGACCCTGGCATCCTGGCAAGGACGCTCGCGTGAGTGGACCCCGGTCTGCCGTGCGCTGGAAGGGAGGGAGCACGGGAGAGAGCGCCAGGTGGCAGGAGCCTGTCCCTTCTGGTCTCGAACAGTCCGCCAGCCGCTGCTGCCTCCTGGAGCCCCGGCTGGGCCCTGCATGCCACGCAGTCCTGCGGGAGGAGAGGGCCACTTGAGGACGGAGCAGGGGACATGATGCAGCATGGCCAGGGCACCTCAGCGGCCACGGGAACCGGAGAGGTGTGCGGGTCCTGCCCCAAAGCCTCTGGGTTTGGGGCGCTGGCCTCCAGAATCGTGAGCTGATGCCCTTGTGTTGTCCTGAGTCTTCCAGGTGGTGGTCATTTGTTAACAGAGGCCAGTCTGGAAAGCTAGGGCTCGTCCGCGTCCCTCATCTGTAAGATGTGACCTCTGCAGACCTCTCCTGAGGGCCTCCCAGCAGAGCTCAGTCTTCAAACCCTTGATGCTCCTTGAATTACCCTGTCCCGTTTCACTGAGCTGGACTTAGCCGCACTACATTTGTAGGTTAAGGTAGGGCTCTCCATACTGTTTCCTAAATGAAGCACTAATTTATTTGCTCGTTTTGCGAGCGCTTCCGGCCCGAGCCCCAGTGAAGCGTGTCTCCTGCGCTGCACCCAAGCCTTCCCGCGGCACTTCCGAGGGGCATGGACGGGCCGACGGCTGGACCCCACAGCTCGTGCCCTGGGGTCCGTCCCCCATTGGACTAGAGGTGAGGAGCAGGTGGCTGGTGGAGTTCACGACTTTCCGTCGCCAGGGGCCACCACGAAGCTCCAGCCGTGATCCCAAATGTCATCGAGATGAAACTGAAAACACATTTTTCACAGTTAAGATCATCAGGCATAGTGTGTCGGTTACACAAAAAGCCTGTAACATTCTTGGCATTTGTGTGGTAAGTCTTTCTTCGTCATTTTCGATGATCATAAGACAGAACATCTTCCTTCTGTGGCGCAGGCCTCCTGTGCAGCCCACGCGCCAAGGAAGGGGAGGGCGCGCGCGGGTCTCTTCCGGGAGCCGCTGTCCACCGGGCTTGTCCTGGGTGCAGAGAGCGGCTGGTCACACCTCCGGGGCAGCTTGTCCTACTCGTGGAAACTGTTCCTGTTTTCAGTGTCTCTCTCCAAATGAATCCGCTGCCTCCCCAGGGCCCTGTGCCGATGCTTCCGGGCTTCGCTGCTCGGTGCCCCCGGGCGCCAGCGGCTTTCCATCTGTCCCTCCTTGGCCAGCCTGGCCCTGGAAGCCAGATGGCCCCACGTCCCATGTGCCGGACTCGGTCGCTCTACTTCATTTCCCTCTGAATTCCCGTTGGACCTACAGTCGGTACCGGAGACTTTGGAATACGGGTCTGGATGTTTAAATAAGTGTATATTATATTTTTTCTGAGAGAATCTGAGCCTTCGGAGTTTAGGGCCTTTGTTTTGCTTCAGTTTTGTCTGTAGCCACATGATGGGTGGAGGCAGTGAGCCGCGTGACGTCTCCGAGCTCTAGTCTGTGCAGGCCCGTGACCACGTGGCTCCCGGTACCTGCTGCACCCAGGACAGGACGGGCCTGTGGGTTCTCTGTAGCCGTCGTCGTCCCACGGATGGGCTGCCCTGAGCTTCCCTGCATGTAGGTTCTCCTCGGTGTGGAGGACTCACATCAAGAATAGGTCCTCCAGCCCCCTCCGTGTCCCCTTCACCGTCACACATGTAGCTCGGGCATCCCCCATGCTCCTGGTACACGGGAAGAGTCTGCTTGACATGGTTTTGGGAGAATTAGAGTCGAAAGCTTTGATCGGAAGGAAACACCCGTCCTCGCAGTCTGGAGTCCAGGGAAGACGTGGGTTTCCGCAACCGTGGGAGCTGCCACGAGGCCTCAGCACTGGGGTGGAGGGGAGCGGGCCCCGCCGCATTGGGACAGTGCCGACCCCGGCCATTCCGATGGGTCCGTCCCAAGAGGCGCGAGCACGTCTCCTCTCTGGCATTTACCGGACGCCCCCCATTCTGCAAGACCGATGAGAGAAGGGACGGGAGAGCGGCTCAAAGGGAACAGAACTCCCCGTCCCCTCCACTCCCTCATCGGACAGTTGTGACAGAATCCACGTATCTGCCATCATGGCGCTTTCCTACCTTCAAGGCACCGAGTGGAGTTCGGTCGGAAGTGTCCGCCGCACTCCGAGCAGAGGAGCCGAAGTAAATGAAGTCACCATCTGGTTTAGTTTATTTCCTTTCCGTCAGCGGAGACACGACCTGGGGCCGCATGGCTGCTAGCCAGGGGCAGGGCCTTGGCTCTCCGGGCCGTGCTCCTGCCCAGCTCGTCTCCGTGAGACAAGGATTGTCCCGAGTCGTTGGTATGGTGGCAGTGTGCCGGGTCACAGCGTGCAGAGCCCTGGATCTACAGGACAGGCTTCCCGTCCGGCACGGAGGGGGCCAGCCCTGCCCAGCGGACGGCAGGCTCGCCTCTGTCACCTGCTGTAGAAAGGATCGCAGTGAAGAACATTCAAGCACCAGGGAAAGATCCGCAGCCGGGCGGGGCCCCCGACCCCGCATGCTCAGGCGGTGCCGGTCCTCAGGGTGCTTCATCCCCAACCCCGGCCTGTCCTGGCCCCACAGCGGCTCCTGTTCCAGGCGCTCCCATCTCCGTGGCTGGCGTCCTGCCCGCTTTCTGTGCTGTCCACAGCCAGGGGCAGACGCTGAGGGGAGCCCCGCCCCCGTTGGGCCTCCTCCTCGCCGCAGGGGCGCTTCGGGGACAAGGTGTCCCCCGTTGGCCCCACCGTGCTGGGAGGCCTGCACCCTCCGCCTCCGCGGTCTTCCCGAAGAGAAGCCGGTTCCCGCTCACGCAGCGAGCTCGCGCGCCCTGTGGCTCGGAGCCGCGTGCCGTCACGTTACATATGTGGTGAGGACGCGGTGAGGATGGCGAGGACACAGTAAAGACATCGTAAGGACGTGCTGAGGTCGTGGTGAGTCGCTCCCCCTGAGCAGCAGCTGCCATGGCGCTGTGACTGCTGGTACCGAGCCGTGTGTTTTCTCCTCGTGGGACGCCGTGGCTGTGCCACAAGGACGCAGCACGAGAGCATCAGGACTCAAACACTGTGGAGCACAAACCAAAGCAAAGCAAAATCCCAAAGGCATCACCATTCCCTCGGGACCTGAGTCACGGTCCCTCTGTAGCCGGCCACATAGGCCAGGGACCCCGGAGCTGCAGGGGCCCCGGTCTCGTCCCACCGTCTCACCTCCTGGACATGCCAAGTTTGTCCCCAAATGTGTCCTGACTCCTCTACTCTGTCCCCTGTGACAGCCCCCTTCACTCCGTCCTTGTCCACCGAACTCCCGGAGCCGTCTTCCCAAACAAGGTTTCTGTCCTGAAAATCTCCGCGCACTTGGCATCGCCCTGAAGGAAACACCCAAGCAGTGACCCTATTATTGACAAGGTCTGCGGCCTCCCACCACCCCCGTCCCACTCACTGTCCTCGTCATTGTTGCAGCGGCCAGACAACCGCAGTCCTTAAATACCTGCCGCGGGCAGATGCCTTCGGGACCTCCTGCACCCTATGTCCGCACGGCCCCACGTGAGCCCCCGTCCCCGCACTGCACCCCTGTCCCTGCACCCTCTGTGCCCCCGTACCCGTGGCGCATAACTCCCCTCAACCCCCCACCCTGGGGGGCCCTGCGCAGTCCGAGGGGTGCGGCCAGGCAGCGGCAGGTGGGGCAGGTGGAGCTCAGCAGACAGTGGGTGAACAGCCTCCCCTCGGAGAAAGTGTACCTGCTCCCAGGGGTTGACGCTTTGAACCGTCTTTTATTCTCTTGTGCACAACAGTACCGAGGAATGAGCGGGAAGGGGGTCGGCACAGCCGCCCAGCTCTGCTCCCAGTGCCCCGAGCGGGAGCCCGCGCGGAGAAGCGCAGCCCCGGCCGCACGCCAGCTCTGGCGCCACATTCAGGTAGGAGCAGCTCCCGAGTGGGTCCTTGTGTTTACATGCGGCCGTCCGCGTCCCTCACTCACGGGGCTGTTTCTGGTGAGACTGGGGTTTAAGCCTGTGAGCACAGATCCAGTCTGAAGGGGTTAGGAGGAGCCTTGGTGTAGGGAAGCGAAGCTCCTCGGTCGGCAGGCGTGGGGTCCCAGCATGTTTGCCCCCGTGGCCCTCTTCGCGAGGCGGGAGAAGCATCCCTGTGCTGGGGACATGGGGCCCTGGCGCTCAGGCCGGGAGCTCTGCCTTCCTGGCGGCCACCTGCCGACTCGGAGGCCTGGGGTCCTGAGCCCGCGCGGGAAGGAGAAGCACCGTGTGGCCGTGGCCGGGCTGTGTGACGCAGCTCTGATCCCGCCACACGGGGAGGCAGGGTGGGCCTCTCCTTTAATCCAGTGTCACAGGGCGGAGAGCGGCTTTGTTGGGGCCCGGATAACCCAGACGCTCGCCGCCGCAGTCACAGGGGCGGCTCCTGGTGAACTGCTAAGGTGTCCGGAAGGAAAAGTCAGAGCGGGGCCGTGGCTCTAGGGTGCCTGGCAGGTGTCCAGGGCGAGCCGGTGCCGGGTTATTTTTATACTGTGGTGTGCTCAGGAGCATTGTTCACCTTTCCTTACAAACAATGTGACCGGGGTAGAAATTAGGAGGGGAAAAGAAAGATCATTATGACAACAGCAGAAACGCCATCTGTAAACATGATCAGTCCGCCCGACAGGCTTGTTTTCCTGCCCACGGACCGCGGGAGTGCGTGCAGAGTCGCCTGTCCTCTTGCAGCTCGGTGGGAGGGGTCTGTCTTTGGCCACAGCATGTGACTTTACCCGCATCCTATGTGCTAACGATGCGAAATGTCAGTGGACATTCTAGCAGAATGTTTCTGATACGGAACATACGGAAATGGTCTTCTTTTTACAGAAAAGAAAGACTTAACCCAAGGACATGTATCTCAGGTCGGCGGGGATCTTGTGATTCACTTGCTAGATGTCAAACCCCAGGACGTTGGCTCCTTCCTTCTGGGACACTTGTCCTGGTGCCAAACAGCGTCCCACGGCCTTAGAAGGGAAGAGCCCCTGATGTGGGGGGGGTACCGCTTATAGGCTCCATTGTCCCCCGAGTTCTCTGAACACCCTCGCATGTGCACCTGGATGTGGGTCACACAAGCACTGGGGCCAGCATGGCTGTCGCCGTGTGCTCAGGACAGTGTGATCCCGAGGGCGGTCGGGGCAAGAGACCAGAGCTCCGTTCCTGCGTGTGGAGGGCGGCGTGGGGACTGAGGCCTGGCCGGCCTCGCGAGGAAGTCCGCGGCGGACGGGAAGCTGTCCTCCCTCTAACGTTGGAGAGCTTCAGCTCTGAAGAGACGCAGGTCCTGGGAAGTCCGTGCATGACCGCGTTGCCCGTGTGGCTGTGGTCTTGTTTTATAGACACTCACGTGACTATTCCAAATGGTGCCGTGTGACCTATGACATTATCTCAGCCGTGTGTGTTCTTCTGGTCCAGGCCCTGAAGCACGACACAGAGGCGCTGCGAGCTTCTTCTCTGGAGGTTTTCAGAGCTTGCCGGGAGTGCCTGCAGGACGGGCTTTCCGCGGTGGTGGTGGCCGTGCAGAGGGCACCGCTCTGCCACGAGGCTTTGCTAGGTAAAGTGAGGCCCTAACCCAGTGGCTGCCCGGCCCGTTGCCAGGGACAGAGGCCTGCCGGGGGTTGGAGTTGGCATCAGTTGTGACTTTGTGCTGCTGTCTGGGAATGGACACGAGAGTCCCCCTGTCCTATGGGGATGAAAAGAGGCTCCCTTAACGCTGATGCTGGCCCTGCGCTGGGGCCGCGTCCCTGCTGAGTCTCCTGTGTCAGATGTCCCTGACGTGTGGTGTGATGTCCCTTCTGTCTGGTCACCTCTTTCTTGGGCTTGGTCACTACTGGGTGGAGAGGGGGATGTTCTTGTCGCCTAGCAGACTTACAGCCGGGGGAGCAGGGTGCTTCGGCCCTGGGGCTGTAAGTGCTCGCCCCAGCAGCACGGTGGGAACGAGGCCAACCTCCCTGGGAGGGTCTGCTCAGGGACCCTCCTGCTGGGTCTCAGGTGACAGGTGGCACGTGCATGCTCGCCGGCGGTCCTCCGCGTCGCGCGCTCCAGGAAAGGGGGCCGTTCGGTTATCTAATGGGCTGTGCTGTGCCTCGGCTCTGAAAAGGGGGCTGGGGGGAGAGGGGGCAGAGCCCCGGCTCTCCCTCGGGCGCGGCGGCCTCCTGCAGGTGGACCAGGTCACGGGCGCTGAAGAGCCTCCCGAAACCGCATTCACACTTGGGGTAAAATTGTCCCCGCAGCCTGGCAGTCGAAGGCGGGCCACCTCGAGAGGTCCTTGCGGGACGTGAGCGCGCGGTATGAGCTGGAGAGGCAGCAGAGGAAGGTGCTGCACAACCGTCTGGTGGTGAGCGCCGTCCACAGCCCGAGAAGGGAGGAGGGACCTCAGTGAAAGGTGGGGGTCGGGGCGGATAGGCCAGGAGGTGTGGCCGGAGAGGTAGGTGGGGCCCGATGGGAGGCGTGGCCCTCGGGGGAGGTGTGGCCAGTGAGGAGGTGTGGCTCGCGGGAGGGGGGGCCGACGGGAGGCGTGGCCAGCGGAGGAAGCGTGGCCCCTGTGGGAGGCGTGGCCTGTGGGAGGCGGGGCCCGCAGTCTGGAAGGGGCGGGGCTGAGCGGCAGCGGGGTGGGGCGGGGCGGCGAGACCCCTGGCTGAGTGCCAGGGCAGGGGCAGGCCTGGGGGGGGGGTTCTGCGAGGGGGGGTCTGCGAGGGCGCCCCTGGAATGCGTGAGCCGGGGTCGTGAGAGCTGGCGCTGGCCCTCGCTTCCTTCCGTGGCCAGGGGGACGCCCGGCCGGCTCGCCTTCCTCTGCCGTGGTGTGGGGCTGAGGCCCGGGAGGTGTGAGGACCCCGGCCCCGTGTGTGCTCGGGCGAGGCCGGGGCCGACGGTCTGTTGGAGGAGCTTTGCTCCCGGGAGACCGGCGCGCGTGGCGGGCTCACGGTCCCACGGAGCCCGTGCTCCTGGGAAGTGCCCCCGGGTCCCCCGCGGGTCGGTGGGGCCCTCCCTGTCCTAGGCTGCCCGCCGGCGGGGCTCGGGCTCTGGGCCACCGCAGCAGACGGCATCCGCTGTGCGTTTCCTGCCAGCCAGGCGCTCTGGAAGCGCCTGGTGCGTGTTCATACCTCGTCCTGACCTCGTGTCGCCCTGCTGCACGGGCGAGGTGAGAGACCAGCCAGGAGCTGCCGGGCCCCTGCTCTCCCCCGGGGCCTGAAGGGGCCGGGCGGGCCCTCTCGGCAGGAACCAGGTCCGGAGGGAGGAGGCTTGGCCCCCCAGCTGCGTCCTGCACCCTGGAAGACCGGCTGACAGACAGTGGGTCTCAGCGTCAGGGAGACCCAGGGACCCAAGAGCCCTCCAGCCCATAAATCAGTCAGCAGGCGTCTTACTCACGCTGATGGGGCAAAACCAGCTGTGCTTGGCGACCGGTTGAACCAACCAGCTGCGAGTCCTTCGTAAGATTTGGAACCGATCACCAGGGAATGGTTTCTGACTGCTCAGAGGGCAAACGTGCTGCTCACGGGAACCAGTAGGCATGTGCGAGAATGAAGATGTCCCCACGTCCTTTCCAGGTGCCACATCAAGAGAATAGGAGAGATGCAGAGTATCCGGTTTTCAGCCAGGCATTTGCAAAAACGTGACATGAAATATTAATGACCAGAACGTCAGTATAAGAACTCGGAGGCCGGCCCCTGCCCCTGGGTTTTTGTGTCTGTAGAGAAGGCGCAGGGTGGAGGGGCCAGCCGGATCAGCCAGGGATGGGACCCCCACCCAGATGACAACCAGGAGAGAAGCTGTGCAGGGAAATCCTCTGGGCTCTGCCCAGACTCTTTGGATACTAATTCTTACTGACTTGATGGAGACAAGGATATAAATTTGAAAGGGATTTATACCAAACGTATCGAATGGCAAAGAGTATCCCAAAATATTTCCACAGGATAGAGCCCTAGGCTAAGCAGAATGCAGGTGCACAGGTGCAGGCTGATGCGGAAGTGGGGCGGGAGCAGGTGCCTAGAGAGGTGACCGCCAGCAGCATCGCCTTGCAAGCTGAGATCAGTTTTTAAATGGGAGAACGCGCCGGAACTCACAGCAGCAGCAGTATCGTGGTTGTTAGCGGGAGTCCCTCTTGCAGCCCTGCCACAGGACCTCGGACCCCAGGCTCAGTCTGGGGACCGGGCCCCTCCCCCAGGCTTCCCGGACCACACCGGGCTGTGCCGATAGAGGCCGGGTGCGCGTGAAGTGGAGGTGGCCATCCCTTCCTGTTGGTGACATTTCTTCACTCGGGGATGCGGCCACCTCTTAGGTTACCTGACACCGCCCTTCACCTGCTGTCTCCCAGGTTCTCCCGCCTGGCCCTCCCTCTCCTTCTGCATGGTCTTTCCTGTCTTGTGACATGGTGTTGGTTCCCAAGCCCACGTCTGTCCCCACAGATGCCGGATTCTGGTAGAACCACGGCCACGCTGACAATTCCCATGCTTTCCCACTGACGTGTCTGTCATCTGGGGTGCTGGGGAGGAGTGCGTGGCTCCCTTCCAGTGGGTGAGGAATTCCCAGTGTCAGGTGACAGTCCCAAGCACGGACTAGGTCGTTGGTGCCAAGGCTGCAAGGACGGTCAGAAGGTCAGAAATGTGCAGCTGGAGATGAGCTGCTTGTTCTGGACACGGCCCTTCAGGAGTGATAAAAACCCGATGCTTTAGCTGTTGGGGGAATGCGCAGCGCAGCTGTGCACCGAGGGCTGGCGGGAGGCTCTGGGGACGCGTGGCTTCCAGGGGACACGGTGGCAGAGTTTGTGTTTCTGACACGCTGTGTCGTGAAGGAGGAATGGACAGCTTCATTATGGTGTCGACGTTGGGAAAGGACCCATGGGCAAACGAGGCCAGCGCCATGCCAGGAAGCATGTCTGAGCACAACAGGACAGTCATTTGCCAGGGGACACATTCGTGTGGGGATTTTTAAAAAGCTTGAAAGAGCACTAACCCTTCCTGGGGACTTGCTCAGAAGCCAGTACTGGGGATGCCCTCTCCGGGGAAACGGTTCCTCCGCTCACAGGTGGAAACTCTCTGGTTGTAGGAGCTGAAAGGGAATGTCAGAGTTCATTGTCGGATCCGCCCTCTGCTGCCTTCCGATGAAGAATTTGATGGTCAAGCTTCCCGGGACAGGTGATCTCCTTCTGCATGGTGTGTGTGCGTGCGTGCGCATGCGTGTGTGTGTGTGTGCGTGTGTGTGTGTGTGTGTATGTGCACGCACATGTCTCTTTGAAGGAAAGAAAGTGCAGCCATTTCCTGTGCCTCCTGTGCTCCTGCCCCTGGCCCCGAAGCGGGATTTCTCATGCTCTGGGGGAGGGTGATTTTCTGGAAGGAGCTGAGTAAATAGGCCGCGGGAATGTGGCTTGAACGTGGCCAGAAGTTCTGAGCGAGCCCCGGGTGCGTCGTAGGGGTTCTGCGGCCCGATGGGGTGAGGCTTCTTTCAGCAGTTGACAAGGCCAGGCTCTGGCTGGTCCTTCTCTGTCTGTTAGTCCGTCAGAGGGAAGGGGCATCCTTCTTTACTGACTCTGAAGACCCCTCCGGGCTGCGAGAAGGTCATCAGTGTGGACGCGGCTGGTCGTCGCGACTTGGACAGAGTTCTGGTGGTATTGATGAATAGCACAGAACTACCTGACGTCGTTTCAGTTGGCTGTTTACTTGAAAACCGTCCTCAATAGGACCTTCCCTTCTTCCCCAGATGAAAGAAATCCTTGCGGAAAGGTCGGCCCCGTTGCCTGTGGAACGGATCCCACATTCCGGGCCCTCCGGCCCACACGATGCTGCCCACTAGCCTCTTGCTTCCCTTAGGTCAGCCTTGGGGGCTCTGCAGCCGACAGGCTCTCACCCTTGCCCTGTAAGTTGGCTCATGTCGGGGGCCTCCCCTTGCCCGCCTAAATCTTGTTCTCCTAGAGGGGCCTCCCTCGCATCTCGCTGGTGTGTGTGTCACACGGTCTAGCATGTGATGTCGGAAGGTCTTCAGGAGGCCCCGGGGCCAGCCCTACAGTGTGAAACACAGTTCTTATCTCTTTGACAGCGAGTGGATATCTTTCTCATCCGGTCTCACTTTGCTTGCTAAGACCTTGCTGGACCGTGGTGGCCAGTGGCCAGCAGCCACCTGTTAAAGGGCCACAAAGCCAGGTGTGTCAGGAACCGCGGCCTACCACAGGGCTGGCGGCCCTGCTCCGTGGTGTCTCCCTGTGCGCGGGGTTCCCGTGGCATGAGCGACATCTCGCTGCCGGGGTTGGGCTGTTCCCACCGTCGCAGGAAGTCCCGCGGCCCGGTGCTGCTCCTGCCGGTCGGCCTGTCGGCACGTCCCCAGCGGCCTCGCGAACTTTCCTTCAGGTCCCCGCCTCGCCTACGTTCACTTGACGTTCACTCTGGAGCACGTAGCGTTTTTCCAGGTTCCCGACTGCCCTCGAAGCCCCGAGTTCCCGAAGACAGAGACTGTGCTGTGAGGTTTGCTGCCCATCAGTCACCCCGAGACTCGGGGTGGGGATGTCCCGTCTCTCCCACGACACACGGGGAGTGGGGCATGGAGAGCCGAGGCTCGGGAGAAAACACGTCCAGAGAATGTGAGGAGGGGGAGGGGAGGGGAACTGAGCAGCGGGGAAGAGTCAGAGACGTTGGTACAAGAGGGAGACGTGGGGGGCAGAAGGGGCGCAGAGAGACGAAGCCAGAGGCCAGGAGAGCAGCGGTGGGGAGGACCAGACGGTGAAGACAAAAGAGGGCTCAGCAGAAATGGGCGTGGTGTAGAGTGTCGGGCGCCCGCGGGGCTCAGGTGGTGACGCGTCTGCCTTCGGCTGAGGTTGTGGTCTCAGGGTCCTGGGATCGAGTCCTGCATCGGGCTCCCTGCTCTGTGCGGCGTCTGCTTGAGATTCCGTCTTCCCACCGCTCTGCCCCTTCCCCTCAGCCCGCATGCGCGCGCGCTCTCTCTCTCTCACATTCCCTGAAAGAAAGAAACAGGAAGGAAGGAAGGAAGGAAGGAGTGTGGAAGAGTATGGGTGGTGGGGAAACAGACGGGAACGCCACAGTGACGCCTGTTTTCACTGTCCTCCTACCCCCAGCTCGGCGCCCGCAGGAGTGGTCCACGCGGTCGACGACGTGAGTGACATCCCCAACACACCGTCTTTGGAGGAGCCTTCCGTGTGATGGTTCCACGGTTCCCAGATGTCCCCCCTCGGGGAGTAATTTAGAGAGCCTCCTGGGTAATGACGGGTTCTGGGTCTTCGTTTCCACGGGAGCGAGACACCGATGAGCCTCCGGGCGCACGTGCATCGTGTGATGCCGCAAGGCTCCTACCTGTGGGGGCGCGTGAGGAAAGCAACTTCACCTTCATTTTACCTGGTTTTCCGGCTCCCAAACCAGCCAGCACAGGCGAGAGCGGGCCTGAAGTTTAGAGCATTATGGAGGAAACACAAGCCTCGAACCCGTGCAGCCGGGTGACCCGACTGGTTTTAGACTCATGCAATGGCCACAGTGACCACGGGCTCGTGGTTTTGTGTTTTCTTCAGAACCTGCTTGTTTCTTAGTTTTCTGTACCCAGGAGGCCTGGAAGTGACAGCAGGAACCCCAGCGGCCCGCCTGGCTTCCACGTGCGGGGACACGGGGCTCTGCAGTGGCCGTGGGTGCCAAGAGTCGAACACCTTCAGCCGATTGTTCTAGAAGTTACAAAGAGGTACATTATGATGGCTTTCCAGTATGAGATGGACTGCAGGGTCGCTGGCTCGGGAAAGCTGTTCTCTGTAGAAGAGTCTAGCTAATACAGATACGGAGTATGTGATACAAATAGAACTCAGTACTTGAAAGTCCTAATGGCTCTGGGGGATAGACTTCAGTGTGCGCAAGACTGTTGGGGGTCAGCAGGATCTTTACCATGGAAGGTTCCGGAAGCCCTTGGAACCCAGAGCCCTCGAAATTTCCCCCAAAGCGAGATGCTCAGACATTAGGAAGTGGTGATGGATGGGAAGAGTAGACAGTCCCGTGACGGAGAAACTGGGGCCTCAAAGCCGAGCCTGCATCGAACGGAGTCTCGGGGTCTCTCCTTCTGAACCAGAGCAAGAAATCTGCGAGTCGGAAGGGGAGACACATCACAGGACAAGTGACCCTAGTTCTCTGAGAAATCAGACCACTAGGAAGGGAGATAGGAGCCAGCCGGAGAGACGCGCCGGGCTCGCGATCACAGCGCCCGCGCCCAGCTGTGAACCGCACGCTGTGGGGACAGCCAGGGGGACCGGATCTGTCCCGCTAACTTCACAACGTGGGGTTAGTGACGGCGCGGTGCGCGTGTGGAGACGGGAGTCCTCATCAGCGGAACGCAGGGATGCTGTTGTCTGACGTTCAATTTAAAACACGCCAGAGAAGAGCCCGGATAGCTCGGTCGGCAGAGCGTCATAAAACACGCCAGAGAGCTGGCCGGCGGGTTGGGCACGTGTATGAGGCCAGCGGGAGCGAAGGTCAGCCGGGCGGTGACGGCCCGTGTTTGTGCACGGTTGAGAGTCCCCACCAGTAAGAGTCGTGACTGTGCTGGGCTTCCGCATCTGGGCAGCACGTCAGGACCGTCGCAGCATGAACGTAGGGAGCACGTGGGGTGTGAGCTCTCGGCTGCGATGACGGCCTCTAGATGGCGGGCTGCGTGCAAGCCGCATGTGCAAGCCACGTGTGCAAGCCGCGTGTGGCCGCTCACCTGCCCTCCCTCCACCCCCACTGCCGAGAGGTCGGCCGTTGCAGCGCATCCCGCCGCGGTCACAGGTCGCATAACCTGCGAGGACCCTTCCGTCCGCGGACCCACGGCCTCCGTTCTGCAGAGTGGCCCGTCGGGCGCTCCGGTCAACGCTCCCAACAGGCTGCAGAAGTGAGCACTTTAGAAAGTCCTTGTTTTTAGGTATTTTTTCACCTGTCACTGGATGCATCATATGTCACCTCAAATAACAGGGAACAAATTAAATTCTCCTTCCTAGGAATTTGAGCTAAGAGGAGCTCTAGACACTATGTGTTCATGGTTAAGTTCTGACCTTTTCTACACTTTGCGTGGTCTGTGGGCGTCCTGGTCCACCTTCAGAGTTATTTCTCGTTAGGAACCGGTCTCCTGAGCCTGGGGCCCGGCCCCCACGTGCGGAGAACCTGCTGCGGCTCCCGCCCCGATGCACCTACGTCCATCCTGGCAACTGTCCCCTCCAGTCCCTGTCCAAGTCCCTCTGAAGCTTCAAATTCAGAAGTTGGAGGGTTTGGTATTTTTTTTCCCATTTTACCCATCAAGATTGATAGGGTGATTTGGGGTTGTTTAGGGCAATCAGTGGGGTCCCAAGTTGCTTTTTAACCTAACAGAGCTGTTTGTTTGGGAATGTGGTATCGGGGACTCTGCTGAGAGGGTGTGGGGCGGGGTGGGTGGAGGGTGACCCCGAGATGGGCTCTTATTTCCAGAGTCAGAAGAGGCTGCAAGTGTGTGGTGAGTTTCCTTTCAGTCTGCTGTCGAATTCGACCTTGAATATTCTTGGATTCAACCTGTAAGTAGAATCATCTCGAGTGGCAGCCTGGCCCCTCTCCGGGCTCTCGTGGCCTGTGTGAACCCGGATCTGCAGGAACAGGTCTCGGGCTCTGGCTCCTTGTCTGTGGTTCTCCTTCCTCTCACTCTTACTGAACCGTCAGTCTGACTGGCACATGCTTGAGTTTCGGAATGCAGCTGCAAAGCCTATGGGTCAGTCACTTCTTACGCGAATATCTGTTCTTGAGGTCAAGGCTCTTTTGAGAGGTGCTTACAAAGGCTGATGGATTTGCAATGCCTGAGACAAAGTTTTAATGGTCGAAGTTCCTACGGTGCTTAACAGCGTCCTTGTCCTTGTCCTGAGGTTCACCCATCCTCTACGAACAGCTGCGGCTTCTGGAAAAGGCAGAGACTCGTGGTGCTGCGGAAACTCTGGCGTCTGCCCGCCAGGACCCTCAGCTCTGCTGCGATGAGGCATAAAGCAGCTGTTCCCTTTGTGTCCCTGCTCCAGGCAGCCTGAGTCTTAGAACCGACATGAACTCGCATGATCTCCAGCCAGAACATCCCAGACTGAACCCTTGGTTTCCCCTTTGGACAGACTCTGCCTGACTCCCCATCTTTGCAATTGGCGACTCGGTCCGCTCAGTTCCTGGTGCCCGAACCGGAGTCAGCTTTGATGCCTGCCTTATCGCCGCTCAGCAGGCCCTGCTTGTTCTACAGAATCCCTTCCCTGGGTCTCTTTACTCCATTCCCATCGCCCTTGCACTCAGGGCCGTGCTCCCCTCCCCAGAGCTAGCCGACCCGTTCCTCTGTCTCCTGCCCGTGTCTGATCCACTCCATAGCTGGGAGGAGGCCTTGAAGACGCAGTGGGATCACATACACGCCCTTCCGGCTTCATCTCCTCCATGAAGTCACAAGGAGTTAAGGACAAAGTCAGACACTCTTGAGTCTGACCTCTGTTTTCCCTTCCTTCTGTGCCACCGGCTCCTCCATGCACCATTCCTGCCACGCCGGCCTTGACCGGGACCAGCCCCGTGCTGCCCGCAGGTCTCTGCACTTGCTCCTTGGGCCAGAATCCCTTCCGTGCTCTGGGCCTGGCCTGCCCTCCTCACCTCTGCACTCGGCACAAGCATCACTGCCCGCAAAGGCCCTGTCGGGGGGTCCGAGTCTGAAATGCGCCGTCCCTGTCACCTCCCAGCATCCATTCACTTCTTTGGGGTTCTTGGAGGAATTCATCTGCAACTCGTCTGCGTTAGCACATGCCGGCTTCGCCCCTGTGTTCCCAAGACCCCGTTTGGGATGCCCTGTCCCCTCCCCATCGCGTGCAAACTTGCCAGCATCCGGCCTCGGTGCACACACATACGCAAGTGTCTGTGCGTGGGGCCGCCCGCACTGACCGTGCTCCTGACCTCCGAGGACAACACGTGGTGAGAATGCAAGCAAGCGTAGGGACACTCAGCCCGGCGCGCCGGTCACCAGCACGCTGAGAATGTGGAAAGAACCAGGACTACTTAATAATATTTATTAGCGACACACAAACAAAACAATATATTCTTCCCGCTGTTTTTGAGAAATAATTCCAGCAGGACACGAACACCACCCTCCGTGTCCTCATCGAGGAGCAGCAAAACAGTAAAGCAGCATCGCCTAACGCTGCCGCACGAGCTCCGGTCACTTAGAAGTCGGCTGCGCGCCGTCTGCGAGCACCGCGGCGGGGTCCGTGGAACCCCCTTCTCGGTTACCAGCATGCAGCACCGAGCGTCTCTATCCTTACATGATCATAAAGAGTGTATGACACAGGGTTCGGCACCCGGTATCGGGTATGTGACCTGTGGTCTTTGACTCCTGGACAAGACGCCAGTGAGCAGGGGGTAGGTTTGGGGGGGCAGGGAACAGGTGTCGCAGTCCCGTTCCGGGGACGAGAGGGGCAGAAGCAGCCGAGCGTGGAAGGGGGGCTGGGCGGCTCCCCACAGACCAGCTGTAGGGACGGGCCCTGTGGGATCAACACTGGCCGTGTTCCCAGTGACAAGAACCAGGGAAGGAAATCGGGATGCCTTGGGGGTGAATTTGCAAACAAAACATGAATCTTTGAACTTGTCCGAGGCTGAAAGACGGGCGCCCGCCAGCAGGTTGGCAGTCTCTCCGAGCTCAGCCTGCAGGAAGAAGCAGCAGGATTTGAATTCGGATTTGATTCAGTCCGTTGCCCACGGGAATGCGGAACACAGACGAGAGAGCCAGTTTCCCTGAAGACTTTCATAATCATAAGATGTGTCAGGAAACTCCTACAAACCGAGACACACACTCCGCTGGGAATCAGGCCGAGGCCGTGGGCAGACGGTCTGAGAACACTTGTCTCTGTGCCTTTTCCCAGCTCTGCCCCCTCTGCCAGGCTCACAGGTCCTGTCCCGATGGCAGCCTGTGGCGGCCCTGCTCACACTCGCGGGGGCCCCCAGCATGAGAGAGGGGGGCCTCTCAGCAGCCAGGTGCTTCCTGAATGACCACGTGGGAACAAGATGACAGATGAGACACACTTGCCACCATCTGGGCTTCCCGTTCTTTCCAGGAAGATGTGTGTGACCTTGCCCCAGCCACCCAATTTCCACCCAATTTCCTCTGCATGTCCTGTGGAGAGGCAGGTGGGCCCAGAGGCTGGGCCAGACCCAGGCTCCATCCCCGAGGCAGGAAGGGGCTGCGTTCTCCACTGGGGGGGCTTCTCTGCGGTGGGAGCAATGGTGGCTCTCATTCGTGTCCCCGCGTTGCAAAATGGCGCTGGTCTAGCTCTGTCATTCCTTCTTCCTTTACTCCTGGAAGTTTCCCTTGTGTCCTTGCTGTTGCCTAGCGGGACAGTCCACGGGGGCCTCTGTCCTTTCCCCTTTATTCATCAGCTTTGAAATAACGCCGGTTCCCTGGCTTCCTGCCCAGGTGCCCAGGGAAGGTTTGGTCGCGTGTCAGGATGCTGGCTTGCGTCCCCTGCCGCAGAGACCGGGCTCGAGTCCGGGAGACCCCGGGGGACTCCTGACCTCAGCTCCATCTGCGCGTCCTCACGCGCCCGCTTTCCGTAGTCCGGAGGAAACCCAGCCACTTCACAGTCAGTGTGCAGGGGGTTGTTCGTTGTCTGGTTGGCTGTCTGGATTTTTATGCAGGATTTAGGGCGATTTGGAATGTATGCCACTTGCTTACTAGCACGCAGACCTCTGTGACGGCATCGCCAGCGCGGGAGCTGGAGCGTGGCAGTGACCCCCCCCCCCACTGTCTGAGTCCGTCACTACGTCCGATCTCATTTTGAGCTGCCGTGCGCTGAACAGGTACCATAGACGCATATGCTGATAAAAGCCGTGGGTTACACAATATTTATAAGTACTTATAATACCTATAAGTTATGTATAAAAACTTACAGAAATTATACTTATAAATAAAACTGCATACTCTGTAGATGGTTATACGTAAATAAATTTTCCTGTCTGTATTTGGTCCTAAAATGTCATTGGTGAGTTTTAGTTGTATTTTGGGGGACTGAGTTTTCCAACTCAACATGATTTTTTTTTAACGGACAGATTCTGTGACTTTTAAAAAAGATTTTATTTAATTATTTGAAAGAGAGAGACAGAGAGAGCACAAGTGGGGCAGAGGCAGAGGGAGAAGCAGGCTCCTCGCTGAGCAGGGAGCCCGATGCCAGATTCACCCCACGACCCCGAGATCATGACCCGAGCCGAAGGCAGAGGCTTCACCGACTGAGCACCCCCCCGGCGCCCCAAACGGAACATGAATTTGCCAAGATTTATTTGTCTCGATGCAGGGAGCGACTCAGAGGTAACGAGACCAGAGTGATGACCATCTTTCACCGTTCCTGCCCTTTGGGCCATGGAACCCAAACGTCTCCTGGGAGAGGATTGTTGCCTTCTATTTGCAAAACTCACGGCCCATCCAGCAGGTTTTTCAGAATAAGGAGAAGATGCTCCCCGAGAGAGTGTTGAGAACTTGTAGACTCAGAGTGCGTCTGCCCGCGGCCTCAGCTTTCCCCAGTGGCGGCGAGAAGCTCCCCAAGGTCAGCGTGAGGGAGCCCCGAGGGCAGGGCAGGGCCTTCCATTCTGAATGCCTTTCACTGAGCTCCTCCTGGTCTCAGCATCTGGCAGTTGGATTAAAACTGACTTTTAGGGGCGCCTGGGTGGCTCAGCCGGTTAAGCCTCTGCCTTCGGCTCCGGTCGTGATCTCAGGGTCCTGGGATCGAGTCCTGCATTGGGCTCTCTGCTCAGCGGGGAGCCTGCTTCCTGCTTCCTCCCTTCTCTGCCTGCCTCTCTGTCTACTTGTGATCTGTCTGTCAAATAAATAAATAAAATCTTTAAAAAAAAACAAAAACTGACTTTTAGCTTCAAGATGTGATGGCTGAGCCCATGGCAAAGATTGTAGGCCCTGGATGTTTCTGTAGCTGTCCAAGGGCACTGGAAACAGACACGGAAGCACCTCAGTGTCAGGAGAACGCCTTCGCTCCTGACCGGCTCTGAGCGGGGCACCCGCCGCATGGAGCCCCTGGGAGCCTTGGGATTCCGCAAGCAGGGATGTCCATGCCGTGGGGAGCCCCGAGGGTCTCTGCCATGTCTGTGCATCGGGCCATTCCCCTCCCGGAAGGAAGGGCAAGCACTTAAAATTTTGGATAAAAGGAAATTATCTTAAAAGGTCAAGGGAAGGAGTCTCGCTTGTGAAGAGAAGGCGTGTGGAGCAGGATGAGTGAGGCGGTGTGTTTGGATCCGCAGGCCTGGACGCTGAAGCTGTGCTCGGGAAAGTGAAACTTCTTTCTTGGAATCATTTCAGAAATTTAAGATCCAGTGATCACGCTGTAGGACGGCCTTCTAAACAGCCATGGGGCGCTTCTGGACTCAGCCTTGTTTTTATGGCTTTTTATGTTCCTTACATGGTGTCCCTTGAGCTTTTGGGGGAGACGGTTTGAACCTTCGCATTTTTTCATTTGTTTTCCTTTATGGTTAAAACTTGGGCATTTGGAAACATTAGCCAAACACTTTGGGGGCCGTGTTCTTTGCAGAGTTCACCGTGAGGCACTGGGGATCCATCTCGGCATAATATTAAAGGAACGCCGCCGTGATCAGGCAACAGAAAAGGGAAACGATGCCTCTGGGAGGGGGCAGGGCCCGGGGCCGCGGTCGGATTCTGGGTTTGGGAGCCCGGGATGTGGTCTCTGCTCCCAGCATCCTGTCTGTACCTCCATCCTGGGGGTGTGGGGGCGGGGAGCCCGTCCTTTCAGGGTCGGGAGTGGAGAAGACTGAGGAGCTACTTCTGCCGTGGACGATATGACCACGGTAACACCGCAACATGCCGTCACCGCGCTAGGCTAGACGGTGCCTGAAACCACTCTGGGAGCGCAGCAGGGGCTCGAGAGACCCTCCGTGGGGTGACGACCTCTCTGCTGGCGACTCCCCTGGGAATAAGAACTTGCCTTGGAGAGCCAGGCTGGGACACGGCCACACATGAGTGTCTGTGTGTCACCCGGAGGAGGCGTCTCGGGAGTCGTGGCACACAGGAGCGGCGGCTGGAGGCCCTGCTCCTTGTTGGCCCAAGTCACCGTGGACTGGGTTCCCGCCCCGTCAGTGCTGCCAAACTCTTAACTGTGGTAGCAAGTGGCCTCCGGCTCTGCCAGGGGCAACTAATCTCTGGAGAGAAGGACCCGAGTGACCCGTCAGCACCCCCGGGGACCACCGCGCACGCTTCTCTTTGTCACGCTGTCCCCTTTCCGTTTCGTTTACATTTTGGGAAGATTCCTAAGGCAGCGACCTAAAGAGAGCCTGAAGGGCACCAGGCGGGGGACAGAGGGGCCAACTCAAGAGAGGCGAGGGGGCCATCTCTTCGGGGGGCGGTGGGTGTCGGGAAGGGACAAGGACACGAGATGCTTGGCTGTATGTGTTGGCAAGGCGACTGCTTAGGAACCGTCACACAGCCCGACTTCCCCGGATGCCCCTGCGGTCCTCTAGCGCTTCGCTTTCCACTGTGAGGACAGGTCACCGCAGAGAGGACAGCTCTCTGGCGAGAGCGGGGCCTTGTGGACTGCGTACCCTGCAGCCCCGGGGGGCGGCAGACAGGAGGGCCAGCGGCCGCGCCGGAGACCGAGAGCTACACGGTCCCGCAGCGTGTCTGCAGCTCCTGAGCAGCCCACGGCCGTGTGTGCACCGCGAGGAGACGGGGCGGCACATCCTGCCGCAGCTGTCACGGCAACGTCCCTGTCTGCTGGCCACTCACCCCTGCAGCTGGGAGTTTGTTTTCTCACGTCTTCCCGTACCCTGTCTTTTCGCGAATTTGCATCTTGTTTTAGAACTGGAACCAAGTTGCCCGAGGACGAGTGATCTGATGCTGTGCTTCCCGCTGAAGACGGCCTTCACTTCCCGCGCACGGTGGTGGTGGGGATACTTTCGCACGATCATAAGTTGATGTATTTGGGGAAAAAACAAAAACAAAAACCCTTTAGCACCAGCAGCCATGATTGAATTGACAACATGTCTGAGACGGGACTTCGTGAGCGCTGGGGGACTCTTGCACCTGCCTCGAGCTGTCGGGCGCCCCGTGAGGCGCTGGCCTGGGCCATCGCATTTCCGTCCAATGCAGAGAAGGAGCCCGCCGGGCAGTCCCGAGGACGCGACTTCCTTTTCCCAGCAGCGCCTGTCCTGCCATGCCCCGCAAGGGGAAGTGAACGTTGCAGTCCCGGGGACCCTGCGGGCTCTGTCTGGTCGCTCCATTGCATGGCCCAGTCAAAGATATTGGTGACAATCTGTAAGCCGGGCCATGGCGGCGGCCACCGGAAATCGCCTTCACAAACAAGTGACAGGCCGCACCGGCCTGAGGGTGGTGGCGTGCCAGCCTCCGCTCCGTGTTCTCCGTGTTCTCCGTGCAGCCCCGGCTGACTCTTACCGCCTTCTCTGCTTTGCTTTGTTAGGAAACCGTCCTGGTGAGATGGGACCGTCCGGCTCACCGTTCGATACACAAGACATATAGTTTCGAGAGGTAAGTGCTTCGGTGTGTAACAATGACATGAAACAGATTTCCTGCAAACTTTCGGTTCCTGAGACTCACGATGCCACCTGTCCCTTCCGCTCCTGGCCGAGCAGCAGGCACCCTTTGGAGCAAAGGGGTCTCTTCGGCCCGTGGCGTCCCCTGCAGGTGACCCCTGACCTGGGCACTGCACCCTTTGCAAACAGAAGGCGGGATGGAATCTAGACCTAGATACAAAGCATAAAACCAGAAAACACAAGGAGAAGGTCTTTGTGACTTTGAGAAACGCCAGTAAAAGCGTGATCTCTACAAGAAAAGTACTGCCGGGGCGCCTGGGTGGCTCAGTGGGTTAAAGCCTCTGCTTTCGGCTCAGGTCATGATCCCAGGGTCCTGGGATCGAGTCCCGCATCAGGCTCTCTGCTCATCAGGGAGCCTGCTTCCTCCTCTCTCTCTCTGCCTGCCTCTCTGCCTACTTGTGATCTCTCTCTCTGCCAGATAAATAAATAAAATCTTAAAAAAAAAAAAAAAAAAGAAAGAAAAGTACTGCCGGCCCGATCGCTCTGAAACCATTGTGCGAGTTTGTTGGGGGAACGAGCCAGCAGGCCTGGTGCTGGAGCAAACTCCCGGAAACCAAAGCTCCCCGAGTACGTGTACCCAGAAAACAGGAGAGTGGACGGCCGCTCAGCAAGCAGGCAGAGTGTCTGGACAGACCTCCCACCAGAGTGCGATGCCGATGCCCCGAGTTTCCTAGGCAGGTCAGGGGAGAGCCTGCCGGCCGCCACCCCACATGTCGGGGGTCTCCTCTGGGTCGCTAAGGCATATGGTCCTGGGGTGACAGTCTCTGAGCAGCAAACTGTCACGTCTTTGTGGTGAATGATCCCGTCCAGGACAAGGGGCTTAGCACGGTGCTTCCCTCCGTGCTGGGAGCTGTTCCCACCGTCCCCTGGCATCCACCGCCGCTGGCCAGGAGCAGATGAACACGTCCAGCCTTGGTAGGAAGTGACTCTCCCCAGACAGCTGGTCCGGCCAGGGAAGGGATTCCCGGCACAGGGCCGCAGCTGTGGTGCGGCAGGCCTCTGGCCTCGAGGGGTGCCAGCCCCCCAGGGTCGGAGAAGGGCTTCCGTTTACAGGAGTGGAGTGGGGGGGGCCTCCAGGGAGCACGGGCCTCTCACCCTGACACCAGCCAGTCTCGGGGGGCCAGGCTGGGAGCGAGTCCCCATTCTCGGACCCGACCTTAGGGAACGGCTCCCATTTGGCTTTCCCCACCCCGGGGCCGCGGTGCACAGTCACAGGGTCTGCAGGTTTGCGGCTGTGGTTCCTCCTGGGGGACCCCCCCACCCCATTGAGAGCCTGCGGCACAGTCTCTACCGTCTGTTTATTAGGACCCACCCTTTGGGCCTCGCCCCTGCGGAGGGCCTGGGCCCCCCATCCCTGTGTGTGCCCCCTCCTGAGGACGGGCCAGGCCTGGGGTCTCCCGTGCCGTACCTCTGCCACCCGGCAGGGCAGCTCCAGCTTCTCCGCCGCTCGGCGGCCTCTCCTCCTGCTGCCGAACGTTCCCCTCCCTCTGTCCTTCCCAGATGTGTCCTGTACAGCGTTTCTGGTTCTGTGTCCTCGGTGTTAGATGTGTGTGGAAGGGGGGAGGTGGCCGTGCCTCTCGACCCTCTCAGGAACAGCTGGGCAGGGGCCACAGGTGAGGGAACCAGGGCCCAGGGGTCACATGCCTTCCTGGAATGAAGTCCGGGTCCTCCTATGACGCCAGCTGCCGCCTATAGGAACCGAGAAGGGCTGGCAAGAGCGCTGGGGCGTGGGCCGGCCAACACCGGGACCTTGTTTTGGGGAGTGGGGAAGAGGCGTGGCCACACCTCCCTCAGACGCCAGGGTTCTTGGGAGGCTCTGCACCAGCTGTCACACAGGCTGGGGTTCGGACTGAAGGGGAAGATCTCGATTGTGGTGTTTGGACAAAAAAAAAAAATGAAGGGGGGCGCCTGGGTGGCTCCGTCGTTAGGCATTTGCCTTTGGCTCAGGTTGTGGTCCCAGGGTCCTGGGATCGAGCCCCACATCGGGATCCCTGCTCAGGAGGAAACCTGCCTCTTCCTCTCCCTCTCCCCCTGCTTGTGTTCCTTCTCTCTCTGTGTCTCCCTCTGTCAAATAAATAATAAAAATAAAATCTTAAAAAAATAAATGAAGGAGTATGCACAAGTCACCATACATCTAAGTTAGGAACCAGGAACTTAAATTTAAATCTCCACAGGAATTTATTCTGGGGAAATACTGTTTTGGTACCAGAACTGTCTCCCTTCATACTGTTTTTTGGAACTAACAGCTTTTTATGGAACTAATAGATGCCAAGTATTTTACTTCCGTTCTGAGAGAAAATCACGACAGTTTCAGTATTTAACCCCTTGTTTGTGCGTCGAAGGGAAGCGCGCCCCTGTTCTTCAGGAAAAGCATGAATCGTCCCAGAGTCAGAGGATACTTGCTGCCTTCCAAGAAGAATAAAAATGTATCACCGCTTGCTAAAACGGCCGACGAAAACCAACAGCCATTGTCCCAAAATGCCCCAAGAAAAATATTAAGTAATTTTATTGTCTCAAGTCTCGTTTATGTATCGAGTGGCCAGAGGACCCCTGGCTGCCTTCCCTCCTCACGTGCGTTTGTGCCGTCGTGGACCCGCCACATGTTCGTGTTGACTCCCCTGGTCAGAGCTTGAGGCCTCCCCGAGCTCCCAGACGTGCAGGCGGAGGGCTGCAGGGGAGTCGGGGGCCTCCGAACCGGGTGCTGACAGCTCAGTGAACCGGGACACAAAGCGGTCCAAGGCACAGAGAAAGGAGAAGAGCTCAGAGACCCCCAGATGCCTGCAGGGGCGCTGGGAGTAGACGGGAGCCGGGGGGGGGGGTGCTGGCTGTGCAGAACGAAGGCCCCGCTCGGCCTGGCCCTCCCCCTGAGCCCGCAGCTTCCCGATGGGCCACGCCCTCCATGGCCAAAATGTCACGCGCGCCTGGCTTCCCTCGCGGGGCTGGACGTCCTTTCAGGCACGCGCAGTCCTTCTCTGGGAGCGCTCGAGTCTCTAGGTGGCCTCCTTCCAAGACAGAGAAGTGGTTTCCAACGTCAGGAGAGACGTAAGGAGCGCACTCCCAAATAGAAGGAAACGTTAACGTTCAACACAGAGCGGATCCGCCTTTCTCCTCTTCCTTTCTAGGAGCACTTTTCATAGTAGGGTCCGTGATCTTTTATCTGTGATTAAGTTGCAACTCTTTTTCCAAGTTTGTTATTTGTACTTTGTTTTCTGAAATCTCTTAGCCACACAAAAGCTTTTCCCCCTTTAACTTAATTACAGTTACGAAGGTCACCAGGTTAGAGAAAAATATACTCACATCTTCTCCTAGTAATCCTGTGGTTTATTTATTTTTTAACAAGTATTTCCTTTTTTTAAAAGATTTCGTTTATTTATTTGAGAGAGAGAATGAGAGAGTGAGAGAGAGAACATGAGAATGACGAGGGTCAGAGGAGAAGCAGGCTCCCCGCTGAGCAGGTAACCCGATGGGGGGTTGGATCCCAGGACCCTGAGATCATAACCTGAGCCGACGGCAGACGCTTCACCGACTGAGCCACCCAGGCGCCCCTCCTATGGTTTATTTTTTGCATTAAACTTGTGATCTGTTTGGGATGTATTTTAGAATAATTAATGTCTTAGGAATGGAATGATTTCATCTTTTTCCATGTGCCTCCCCAGGTACTGCCACAACACTTAGTGAAACAAGCTTTTCCCCAATAATCTGAGATGTCTCCTTTCTCCTACAAGCCAGGCGTAGTTGGGTCTAATTCTGCATCTGTCTGGGCTCCCGCAGGTGCTGCCCGTGCAGGCTTCGCAGCCCCCCCCCCATCTTATGTAAGCAGGCGCTCCATTGTGTCCAACTGCTGCGTTCCTGAGTAATGACTCGATACAAAGTGACAAAGTATAGGTGGCAGCACCTTTGACCTTGGCTTCACGTTGCTGGGAAAGACCTGAGTGTTTAAGTAAGATGCTCACCAAACCTAAACTACTTACTAGTCAGGAAAAGTCTGCCGACCCCTGCGGTGGACTAGAGCTGTAGAAGACATTGGGCCAGTGGCCGCAGGGATGCCTCGTTTGCATCACGAGCTTTAAAAACCAACAGGAAAAGTGAGCTTACTGGAGAACTAGAGAAATATCGGAGAACACAGACTGACTTTGGGGGATGATGTTAAGGAATGACCATTAATTCTTTAAACTGTGGTAATGGTAAGCACCATCATGATGTTTTTCGGAAGAGTCTTCCTTCCTTTCAGATGCTGAAACATTTCCTAGGTCAACTTCCGCAGGCCGAGTGCGGGGCCGCGGGCTTGCGCCAAGTAGCCTGCCACGGGGAATTCTGTGATAAGTTTAAAAAAAAAGATTCAAGGGGAGCCTGGGGGGCTCCGTGGGTTAAGCCTCTGCCTTTGGCTCAGGTCATGATCTCAGGGTCCTGGAATCGAGCTCCGCATCAGGTGCTCTGCTCTGCAGGGAGCCTGCTTCTCCCTCTCTCTCTGCCTGTTTTTCTGCCTGCTTGTGATCTCTCTCTGTTGAATAAATAAATAAAACTAAAAAAAAAAAAAAAAAAGATTCAAGGGGCCCCTTGGTGGCTCAGTAGGTTCAGCGTCTGACTTTTGGTTTTAGCTGAGGTTGTGATCTCTGGGTCGTGGGACCAAGTCCCGCATTCAGTGGACGTTCTACTGAGCCCAGAGCTTGCTTGGGATTCTCTCTCTCCCCCTCTGCTCCTCCACCCCTCCCTGCTCTCTCTCTAAAGTCATAAATAAATAAATGTTAAAAAAAAAAAAAAAAGATTCAAGAGCTCAGCACCATACCACTTGCTCCAAATGCCTTCCTGATCATGCACAATGAGAACATTTTATATGCTTAAAATTACTGCTGCTTCTGGAGATACTCTGGGTCCATTGGCCATGATGAGACACTCTGAAAATGGAAGAAGAGAAATATTTGGTACCAGTATTCAGACATCTAAGCTTAAATGCAAAGCACATGGGCTCTAATAGGACAGACCACTAATGCTCAGTTCATACATTTGGGAGTCTGGCCCAAATTCTGCTTTCAGCTGCGTTCCAGTCTTGTTTCAAATTGTGCGATGAGCTGCATTTTTTAGAAGCTCCTTCCTACTTAGCTCTGTGTGTGCGTGCTTATAAACATCGGATTCCCGTTTCCATAGCCGACATTCCAGTTCCATGACACAGACGGACATTCTGCTGAACTAACCGGGGGCCTAGGAGAATACCGCTTTGGAGAGCTTGAACATAAGAATTAAATATTACATACCCAGTGTTGCCCAGAGTATGATTTTCACATTATTCTTGTTGGACCCACTGAAGTGGAGCTGATTCAGTCCCAGGATAATTACACGGTATCCCTTCTTCTCTTCTCGCTGGCTTGCTTTCTCTTTCTGCTTTGCCAAGTGTTCATAATTGTGTTTTTATGATGGAGGAGACATTTCTCCAGTCTCTCTTAACCCCTGTTAGCCTGAAAGGTAATGGACTGATCTCTTACTGTCACAATGATGGGCCCTGACTGTGCTGGAGGCTTAGATGGGAGTGGGTGAGGCTCTCGTTTCTCATATTTGGTTCCTAACGCACGTCTCTCGTTTCCCTTTGCGTCTCAGGGTTTATGGTCCGGCAGAGTCTCAGCAAGTGGTGTTTGCGGATGTGTGCCCGCTGCTTACGTCTCTCTTGGACGGGTGAGTTAACGTATCTTCAAGGTCAGTGATCAGAGTTACGAGGAACTGTAAGTAGGTCTCACTCGTGTTACAGAATGTGACCTTGGAGTCGGCACATTTGCGACAATAGCAGGGCCAACCCACAGCCCCATGGCGATTACTGTCCAGTGGTCGGGGCGGAGTAGGTCTGCCTGCCAGCAAGAGGGCCACCCAGGACTTGAGGAACGGCTGTCAGTGGGCTCCTACTCTCCGGTCCTTGTGCCCGTCAAGACAGTGAGCGGCTGCCCTTGTGCTCTCTGGGACTCTCCCTGCATTTTAGAATTTTCAGGAAGGCTGTGCTGCGTGTCGACACTGGACCGAGGAATTCATCACCCCTTTGGGATGAGAGCCCCTGGCTCCGGACACATGACCGCCAAGTCCCAAGGCCACGGGTCTTTCCTTCTGAGTAAAGATCCTATCTTTACTCGGTGGGAGCCCACTGCTGGCGCCCTGCGCTCAGGGTCCACGCCGGGGTTCCTGGCAACAAATGGAACCAGGTTTGTGTGGCTGAGACACAAGACGCCAAGACTTCCTACCTCGGGATGCCGGGAAGAAGCCCAGTTTGGCGGAGGAGCCTGCATTCAGCCGCCCGAAGAAGGCGTCCTGGTGTTGGTCTGGCAAAGGCTCCCACAGCCAACGTCCACAGACTAGAAGCCGTCAGCATAGCCCCGGTTCTGCCCACGGCGCCCCAGCACCTAAAGCCCATCCCAGGCGCCCGGAAGGCATGGGAGGTGATGGGTCATGTCCCCACAGGAACCGCGGGCCTCCCCTTCCCCTTGCACCCACCGGTGGGGCTGGGCCTCCCGCAATGACACGGTTTCTCCTGACACCCTTCTTCTGGAACGCTGGGGCTCTCAGAGGCGTCCAGAAAAAGTTCTTCCGTGGAAAATGATAGGAGGGCTCTTTTTTCCTTTTTTCAGTAGGCCTCTCTTAAGTAAGCAGATTCCAGAAATGAAAAAGACATACTGGTTAAACGATCTTTGCCAGACTCGCCTTTCCATCCTAAATGTGAAACAGACGGCATTATTCTAAGTGCTGAGCTGCTTTCTCCAGGAGGCTTCTGCATTCCTGAGGGTTCAAAAGGTCCCTGTAGGGGCTCTAGCTCTGCTGAGACCAAGGTGCTCCCACCGGAGAAGGGGCCAGCACGCCCTCGGGGAAGGTGCGAGATGGGAACGCGGGAGGTTGTTGTTGCGAAGGCCTTGAGACTTCTCCGCTCCGGAAGACCAACAATGCAGGGCGGTGGCCGGGAGGTCCTGGCTCGGTCTTTGCCCTGACGTGCTTCCTGCGGGACTGGAACAGTCGGTCCTAGAGGGAGGCCCCCGTCGCTGCGCGAGGTGCGGGTTAGCAGGAGCGCCGGCCCCACTCCTGGGAACAGGCTGCTAGTGGGACTTGCTGGGGTGCCTTGGGCGAAAAGTCCATCCGATTAAAGGTCCATCCGTGAAATCAGACACTCGAGGTGGGGCCTGTGTGGGGACCGTCTCGCCCCTCCGTGACTGGAACGGAGCGTCACGACTCAGGCTTCAGCCCCCGTAGGCCTGGATCAGCCGTCCCTCCCCGGCCAAGGTTACACATTTGTATCATTTATATGTTGATATCGTAAATGCTTATCCTACCATATAAGTTCATATCTATTTCAAATAGTCCTTCGATGTGACGTTCCGATCTTCCCACTGACATTTCGGGCTGAAGAAACAGCTGGAAGAAATGCAGGGAGGCAGCAAGCGTCCCTGTCCTTGTGACATGACCCGGAGCTGTTGGGTGGGGGGACAGTGCGCCTGTCACGGAGACCGCGTTGGTGCGTTCTGGCTGGCTGACTGCAGACACGGAATCACCAAGCCCCTTGGAATAACGGTCTAAGAACATGTAACAAGGGAACCACCTGCCGCCCTCAAGGTCCCATGTGTGATGGGGGAAAACCCCAGGGGAGGGTCGTTTCACACGTGTTAGAAGCAGCCCGCGTTTACCAAGATCGGCTTTGTCAGGCGACCCCAGCCCTGCCCTGACGGAGTGGGTGGGGAGGATGAGGGGTCTTGCGGGGGGCGGGGGGACCCCAGTGTGGACCCTGCGTGCATGGCACCAGCCGTGGGCGCCCAGAGGAGATGTGGAGTCACGGAGGGGAAGCAGGTGCCGGCAGGAGCGTGTTGAGCGGGTGCAAAGGTGAGTGTGGTTTGGCCCAACGCTGCGTGACCAAACGGCCCCAGGGGTCCCTCGAAAACCAGCTCCTGTGGAAGCCCGACGTGCAAGAGGCAGGGAGCAGGAGCGCAGAGCCACGCGTGCGGTACACGGACTTCTGCATCCACGTGAGTGCGTCCTGAGCACACAGCTCAGAACCCAGCGTGCTGCCCGCTGCCCTGACGTCCGCGTCGGGTTTCAGGTACAACGTCTGCATTCTGGCTTATGGGCAGACCGGATGCGGGAAGAGCTACACCATGCTGGGTCCGCTTTCTAAGGACGAGCGCGGCGACCTCGGAATCGTGCCCAGGGCTGCCGGGGAGCTCTTCAGGTACGTGGGGGTGGTGAGCCGAGCAGGGAGGGTGGGAGGCGGGCGGCGCGGGGAAGGCAGGGGCAGAGCGCTCCTGTTTGCAGGGAGCCCCCGCCCCACACTCCTACCGGAACGCCGGCAACCCAGTGTTTAAACACTCGGGGCCTCGGTACCACGAACGCTAGAAATTCTTATGGCACATTTATGTTGAAATTCTGTCATTAAGACAAAACATTTTTTTTTAAAGTTTGCTTCTTTTTTTTTTTTTTTAAGATTTTTACTTATTTTGTTGGGGACAGAGGGAGAGAGAGAGTCTCAAGCAGAGTCCCAGCTGAGCATGGGGCCCGACCCAGGACTCCAGCTCACGGCCCTAAAATCATGACCTGAGCTGAAATCAAGAGTCGGATGCTGAAACGACCGGGCCACCCAGGCGCCCCAAGTCAAAACTTCTTGCAGGGGCTCCCTAGCTGGACAGCCTCCCCGGTCAGGAGAGGGTAGAGCATGGAAGTTTTCTGTCCTAGATTGGGACAGGGACAGAGGGAGACCCCTGTTCCCTTTTGTTGCCTCCTGGGCCTGGGAAGAGGGGATGTACCTGGTTTTCTTCTTCGAAGTTAGGGTGAGCTGGGCCTGTTGAAGATGCTTCTGTTCTGGGAAAACCTTCCCAGAGGAGACCCACTGCACTTTTCGTGATCTTACCAACACAATTACTCCTGGAAAAAAGTAGTAACAGGGTGTCCTCGACCGCCCAAGTGACCAGGGAATCCAGGAAGAAAGCTGTGCTCTAGGCCTGGACACTGTCCCTGCCTTCAGGGGCCACTGTGCACCACACTCATTCCCCCTTCACTCACCCTATTCTGTGAGCGCCGTGGGCTCACTCTGCGACCGTCTGTGCCGTGTCCCCGCGAATCCCTGTGCCCCCGAGAGAAGGTGTCTTCCCGCCGCAGGTCTGCTGACGGGCTGGGTGCGTTCCAGGCCCCCCGCCCCCTCAGATTCGGGTTCTGTCTCTGTGTCTCCTTGCCAAGCTTCTCGTGGCTTAGAATCGCGGCGGGACAAGGACGGAAGAACCCCACACAGGTTTCATGTGTTGGGGCGTCTTCAAACCAATGTTCCTTAAGTGTTCGTGCTCACGGAGAACGCGTTCGCTAGGCTTGTTCCGCTAACTACTTCGGAGAAGCACGTGTGGGGACAGGTGAGGCTGTGCTGTGCAGCCGCCGCTCTGGACGTCTCAGTGGCGGCGAGGCCGACGCGGGCTCAGTGCAGCGACCCCGCTCCTGCCTGAGTGCCTGTGGGTGGTGGGGGCGGAGGCGGTGTGGGGCAAGCGCCGGCCCCACGGAGGACTTTCCTGCAGGGAGCACACCACCCCCGCCCTCACAGCTCGGCCCAGGAAGGCTCACCGCCAGCCAGCCCAGGCCTGGGGTTCCCTGGGCGGGGCTGGGATCTCAGGTGCCAGGGTCCTCCCTCTGGGGACACGGCTCTCCATCAGGTGTTTGGTTGTTTCGGAATTTCAAGGGACTGGGACTGTAGGGGGAGCCCGAGGCGTGCTCGGGCGTGCTCAGGAGAGCACGTCCTCCTCCAGGGAGACCTCACCTGGCAGCAGCCACGTTGCCCGGAAGCTGAGCAGCGGCCACGGGAGGCCACGGCAGAGCCGCTGCCGCTCTGGGCTTTGCTGGGTGTCACGTGGGAGGAGGGGTCCCGAGAGACCCAGGAGTCGTAGAGATGGTCTTGCGGTGTCTGCCGCAGAGAGGGGGGCCGGGGGCCGCTGCCAGTCCGGGCTCTGGGGTCCTCGCCGCCCCTGCCGCACCCTGAGCTCGTTCACTCCTGAGGGCGCCTGGCCCCTCCCGAGCCCGGTGACGCCGCCTCCTTCGCGGCCGATCTCCACTTACCGCTGACGTGAGGAGGCTCTTCCACGCCGCGGCTGATGCCCCAGGAAGAAGGAGCGCGTGATCGTCGCCGGCCCTGGACAGGCCCCGAGCGACGCCGCAAGGATCCGGGCCATGCGCGGGACGACGGGCTCCCCACTTCGTGGCCTCACAGGAACCCGCACGCGCTTCTGTGGAACATGTCCCACACGGCTCTGTGACTGTCCCCGCGTGCTGCCCGCTGACCACTTGCTTCCTCGAGGCGAAGCCCGGCGCCCGCTTGTCAGCACCGTCCGCGGAATCGAGCGATGCTGCTAGAGGGACCCTCGGGCTAGCGAATGACGCTGGTCAAGGACTTAACGTAGTGGAAGGAAATCTTCAAATCAGCTCCCTGGTATTATGTAGATGAGAAATTCTAAATTCGGGTTTTGCGACCTGGGAAGACACGGCCGTTCCCACGAGGGGACAGAAACGCAGGCGGGGGTCAGGCTCACGCACGTGGTGGCCGGAGCAGTGGGGGACAGACGCCCAGTCCCCAACTCGGCTGACCTGGCTCCTCGCTCTTCCCACGGTTACCCTCAGTCTTGTCCACAGACCCCAGCACAGAGGACGACCCAAATCCGAACTCTGAACCGAAAATTATTCTTACTGGAGAATTTTTTCTTTCATTTTGGACTTTCTTGTTTTCTTGACTGTGTCATTGGAAGACATTAATTGCTCATTTTATTCTGGGCTCTCTGGAGCTCCTAAGTAAACTCGATCTGTCGGTGCTGGCATGAGACGCCGTGTGTTCCGTCCACTCAGAAACGCTCCTCCCACACTGGCCTCCCGGCCCCGGGCGCAGAATTTCTTTGTGGACAAGACAGCACCGTCGTCGGACTCCGACTGGTCTCGCCATGCATGTGTCAGGCAGGCAGTGGTCCCAGAAGACAGGGCGGCCTCCGTGGGCTGTGTGGACAGTTTGGTGGCAAGGCGCTGGCAGGGACGTGGGCGGGAGGAGCCAGGCTGGTGGTCACTTTTCCCCTGACTGGGGTTATGGGGTTTTTCTCCAAGTGGGTAGTAGCAGTATTTTTAAACCTTTCCATGGTCAGCACACAGCACTTTACCAGATGCATTGGAAGAAGATGTGTGGTTGTTTCTGAGAGGCTGGTGGGTTGTCAGGAGGGCATGGGCAGGACTTGGCTGGACTTCGGGGCGCGAGCCGGGCTGTGGAGGGGTCTGCACTCAGTCCTCCCTGGAACAGAGCTAACCCGGCCCCAGAAAGGTGCCGAGTCCTCCTGTCGTCGAAGCTGGCTCCGGCCTTCTGCTGAGTGAGGGGCCTCGGGCCGGGGGCTGGCTGCGCGGCGGCTGCGTGTTCTCCCTGCTTCCTGCCCTCCTGGGCTTGGGATCCTAAGGGCCCCTCCCGGGGGCCGACATCACTGATCCACATACGGCTCAGAGAAAGCCGCTGTTCCCAAGACGGTAGCCCCCCCGCAGCTGGAAGAGAACAGGCCCCCCTTCCCGCCGGCGGTAGCAGGCCGTCCGGTGCCCGCGGGTGCTCGCTGGCCGGGAGTCTTGCTGCGAGGCCGGGACTGTAGCCTCCCCCACGAGATGGCTTCCCCGGCAGCTCTCCTCATCGGGCGGCCCAAGTTCCGCAATGGCTGAGTCCCTCGTGTCCCACCCCCCAGGCTTATTTCAGAAAACCCATCCAGGAGCCTGAAGGTTGACGTGTCCATAGTGGAAGTGTATAATAACGACATTTTGGACCTTCTGGCCAAAGAGCGGCATCCAGCGGTGTCTGGGCCCCGGAGGGAGGCACCGATGACCAAGGCCACAAAGCGGGAGGTGTTGCCGCCGACCCGAGAGTGAGTACTCAGCCTCGGCCCGGCCTCTCTGAGCGGCCGGCGGCTTCCCCAGGACCCCGAGTAAGACCAGCGTGTGGGCCAGAGCAGCGTGTTTATCGCTGCAAGGTTCCCTGTGTCGCCTTAGAACGCATCTGCCTCTTTCGACTTGCTTTAGAAATTATCTTTTTAAAATCACAATGACAACAGACACGTTAACTAACCTTTTAACTAACTAACCTTTTAAAATATCCTGCTGACAAACGTGTGGGACCGGTCCTGTCCCCACATCCCAGACGAGGGAGCGGGCTCGCGACAGTGGACGCCCCCACCCGCGACCGGTTAAGTGCACACGCCCTCACTTCCGCTTGTGCGCGTCCGTACTTGAGAGAACACAGCAAACCTCCGTGTGGTGAAAAAGGAAGTCCCCTCGCATTGCCTGATACGCCAGTTCCCTGGATCCACGTCTGGGTGTTGGGGGGCTCGCAGGGGGCAGGGGAGGCGGTCTCCCCTTGCTAATGAGGGTTGGGGGGCGAGCCTGTCCCGGGCTCTTCGAGTCAGTGCGGGAAGCGTCTGCACCGGGTGCCTTGAGCCGTGAGCCTGCGCGGGGGAACCCAAACCCTCAGCTTCTACTGAGACTCGCAACGACCCAGGTCCCGCTGGTGGGATGCTCCGAGTGGCTGTCATGGCTCAGCAGCTAGAGCAGGGACCCGGACTTCTGCTGGAGTCCACGGGGCTGCACTCCGTAAAGGAATGCGGGGCTGGAAAGTGCGGGCCCAGCTGACCACTGCAGAGGAAAGCCGTGGAGGACGCGTCAGCGAGGCCTCAAACAAGGAAGGGGTTTGACTTGCTGTTTTGTTTTGTCTAAGACACGCTCCAGCCTGCTTTCCTCCAGTAGGTCCGCTTGGTCCGTGGGAGAGGGAGGGGGCGTCCCTCGCCGCCGCGCGGCGCCCCCACCCCCCGTGTGCCCCTCCAGGCCCGTGCGCAGTGCGGAGGACTTCGTCGCGCTCGCTGCTGGAAGCCTGCAGTTCCGGGCATGGCTCGCCACCCGAGTGCACGCCCGTTCCTCCAGGTCCCACCTGATAATAACGGCCACCCTCACTGCAGCCCCCGCCAGCGGCAGCCCCGGTAAGTGGCCGTGCGCGCCTGGGCAGGGGCACGGAGGAGAAATGGCCTGCGGCCCGGGGGTGGGGGTCACGAACACACCTTCGGGGGATCCAGAACCCGGGCTGAGAAGAGAGGGGACCGGGGCTGTGGGGGGAAAGGAGGAAAGGCTTCGTCGGACAGGACACAACATGGAGGACAGGCGCGCTTGTATCTGGGAATAGGATTCCTGCTCTGTGAGACTGTGTGACTTGGGTTTAGAAAGTCACAAACCAGCATATAAAATGGTGCCAGTTCTGTAAGAAAAGCAAAGCACGTGTTGCCAGGGTCGTGCGTCCCAGTTGGCGAAGATGGGGCCAGCACCCAGGGCGGCCTGCGGGACTCGCAAAGCACAAGGCCCCCAGGCTGGGATGGGCGGGTCGAGCGCCCGAGTTTCTGCAGGGTCCTGGTGCCACAGTGCATCAGCGAGGGACGGCTGGTCCGGGGCCCGCTTCACACGCGGTCACACGGACGCCCGGTCCCGGTGGGCGGCACGCCCCTGACCCCGTGGGCACCAAGGTGGCCCAGGCAAGGGAGGACGGGGGCGGGGGCAGGTGGGAGCGGCACAGATGCCTGACGACCCTGTGTCCCCCGAACTCGGCCCGATGGCCCTAGGGCCGGGCGCCTGCAGGGGGGGCGGGGCCGTGCGTGGGCAGGCATCGTCCAGGGAGCCGTTGGTCGCCAGCCACGGTGAGAAGGCTGTGGAGACCAGAGTGGTTTTTATGTTTGTTTGTTTGTTTTGGTAAATTATGTGTATTTTTTGTGCTTTCCACAGTGAGTATATAGATTTTAAAAATCTCTTTAAGAAGACCACTTAGGATTAACACTTGATGAAACAGACACACACCAAAGTGAGGAAGGGCTTTGCCAGGACTTCTGTGGGGAGCTGGGAAGCGAACGGTGGGGTTCACCTCCGTTGGGACCCATCGGGTATTAATGCGTGTCATCGCTGAGTACTTCCAGGAACATCACTCTGTTCCTGGGACCACGTGGGCACCGGCCTGCCTTCTGAGGGTGACGCTGTCCGTCTCTATGTGACTCAGAGAAGCCCCGTCCCATGGCCAGACCCTGCCAGGCTGTTGGTCCAAGGGAGTGCCCTCCGGAGTGCGGTCCTTCGGGAGGAAGGCTCGCTCTCCGGCACCGTGGGAAGCTGAGGGAGGCCTCGTGGACGTCACTCTCGGGTACCTGTCACCCCCTTGCAGCGGACGGGCAATCACTCGGACCACGGCTCCAGGGGCGGCCGGTGGGAGGCCGAGCCTCGCCCGGGTCCCCCGGGGCCCAGAGAGCGGAGGAGCAGGTGCACGCCAAGCTGCAGCTCGTGGACCTGGCGGGCAGCGAGTGTGTGGGTGAGCCTGGAGCGGCGCCTCTGTCCGGGGCAAGCGGGGGTGTGGGGGGCCTGAGCAGGGTTCCCGCCTGGCTGTGTCCCTCTCCAGGGCTCTACGCCGCCAGCCGCTCCCAGCCGAGGTCGTGCAGGCCATCGGAGGAGGTCGGGGGTCCGAGGGTCTCCCCACTCGGGGCTCCCATCCCGAGAAGGGACGGTGTTGCTTTTCCCGTTCATGTCTTGATGTGGCCAGAGAACTCGTTGTTCATGCTGACCACGTGATGGGGTCTTGGCGCTGTCCCAGGTGTGTCTGGAGTGACAGGAGCGGCCCTCAGGGAGACTTCGTTCATAAACCGGAGCCTGGCGGCCCTCGCGGACGTGCTGGGGGCCCTGGCGGAGCACAGAGACCACATCCCCTACCGCAACAGCCAGCTCACCCGCTTTCTCCAGGACGTTCTCGGTAACGTGAGGGTCCCCCACCCAGCGAGGCCCCAGACCACAGGATGCCCGGGTGCCATGCCACCCTGTCCCCTGCCCTGGGGGGGGGCGCTTGCTCCTCCTGGCCATACCTCCCTGGGGGACCTCCTGGCCCCAGGGTCACTGTGGTCCCCTCCCTGCACGTTCTCTGTGTCACCGTGCACTGGGCTGCTTGGTTTGCACGAGCCTGGCAAGCTCTCCGAGTAGGGGCTCGGCTCCTCCGTGTCCTGTGTCCCTCCTGTCAGGTACACGGAGGGCCCACACTGCTGAGCCCACGTGGCACGTGGAGCGCGCTGGCTTCTGTCCCGTGTCCCCTTGTTCGTGCCGTGCGTTGGTTGCAGGTCCCAGAAACTCTCCTCACGGAGAGCGGGACTGGAGGAGACAGTCTGCTCTTCTCCAGGCCACGGCTCACCCTGAAGGCAGCTGGGGCAGAATGTTCTAGACTTTCTATGCGGCTCCTCTCTGTGCAGACGGCTTTCTCCTCGGGAAGAGGCCGGGCTGCATCCAGTGTTCATGTTACAGCTTCTCCCTCTAAGAGGATCCCCGATGTGCGTGGCTGGGTGCAGGGCGGCGGGGCCCACGGGGGCCACGTGCAGCCCCTGCCACGGCCTCCCAGTGTCTGCGCGGTTTGCTTTCCCCGTCCTTGTGCCCTTTCTCAGCTCTCCCTTCTCCCCGTTGTCCAACAAGCCGAGGCAGCCTGCTGGGGACCCCGCCAGCGCACGCCCACACCAGGCCTGCGCCCCCAGCCGGCGTCCCACTCGTCGCGGGCTCGGCAGGGGCTGAGCGACGCCCAGCTTTCCTCGGGCTCTTTTCACGGGCCGTTGCTTCTTATTTTAAAGGAGGGGACGCGAAGCTGCTGGTGATTCTGTGCGTGTCCCCCTGCCGGAAGCACGTGGCAGAAACTCTGCGGTGCCTGGGGTTTGGGGCCCAGGCGAGGCACGTGCAGCGAGGCCCCGCCGGAGGGGGCGGAGCAGCGGCCCGGAAACCCAGGTGAAGGAGGGCAGGTCGGGTTAGGGTTAGCGGGCTTGCGCCCTGGCCAGGGTCTCCCGTCATTACCAGACGACATATGTGTCCTAACGTGAGCTCGTTCACCTTGGACTTCATGAGCCTGTTGTTTTCCAGGAACTAGTGACACACGCTGACCTGTCGTCAAGGAGTGGGGGACGCCCAGCGAGAAGCCGGAGGGCCCCAGGAGCCCTGGGGGCCGGGGACGTGGGGGCGGGGCTCTCGGGCTCTCAGGGCCGAGCGGAAGGAGCTTCGGGGTCTGCTGGCCGGCGGGGAAGCTGTGAAGCCCAGACGGGGCTCTGGGGCTGGGGCTCAGGCCGGCCGTCTGACCCGCGCACTTTCCTCAGTGGTGAAGCCCGTTCCCGCGCCTGCAAGATGCCGGGTTTGCGCAACACGCCTCAGAGAGCAGATGTTTCATGTCGTTATTCCTCCTCCGAACGGCCCGCCGTCCCCAGCCAACGTCCCAGAGCTGGCCGTGATGGGTGACACATGGCGGGGGGCTCTACGCGTGGGGGTCGTGCATGGGATCCAGGGGCCCTGGGAGCCCGGCGCAGCGCAAAGTCCCCCTGCCAATTGCGGGCCGTGTGCTGTTGGAGACGCGCGTGTCGTGGCGTCCCCATGGCCACAAAGACTCCTCGGGTGGAGGCGGTTTAGAGCTGGGTCACGCAGGACACGCAGCCGGGGCGCACGGGGCACGCGGCTCTGGAAGGGGGCTCAGACGCCGCGTACGCGGCCGGAGTGAGGAGATTCCGCTCCAACCTCAGCCTGTCTGACAGGAGAGGGAGCGGGATGGGTTCTCGTCAGCACAGACCGGCAAGCCTGCTCCCCACGCGCGGCTCCCGGACGTGCGCGTGGCCACGAGGGAGGTGCGAAGACCTATGCCTGCCTCAGTCTCCCCAGGGTGGCCTCGGCTCCTCACTGACCTTCCCATCCCTTCCCACCCCTACCGGGAGCCCTGTTTCTGGCCAGCTTTTGGCCCACGGGACCCCTCCCAGGGCAGGGTGTCCCCTGTGGGAAGAGGACGCCACAGACGGCGGGGGCAGGGCCGTTCACGCAGACGACTGGGAAGGAGACAGGCCGCGATGAGCGTCCCCAGGCATGTGTGCGGCCCCGTGAGCGTGACGGTGACAGGAGCACGTGAACATGACGTGCAGGTGCTGTAGGGATACAGACAGGGTGAACCGCACAGGGGCAGTGATCTGACCTCCCAGATGGTGAGAACTCAGCAGTGTTGCCGACAGATCCATTTCCAAGTCCCCGACGCGGGAGACTCTACACCATGGAGGGGGTGACAGTGACAGACACGGTTCCCTGGACTTGAGGGGGAGCAGAGCGGGGCCGTCCTCACCTGTGAGTGTCGGGTAGGTGCTAGCCGGTGGGGGTGTCTGTCACTGCAGGATCTCCGTGGCCGCAGGACACGCCCCACGGCTCCGAGACGCCCCCGCATGTCTGCGAGGACAGCCCCAGAGCCGGCGGGCCTCCGGGGAGCCCCTCCACATGCAACCTGTGTGGGGCGCATCGCCCCGAACCCACGGCAGGCAGGGGACTGGCAGGGCCGGCCACCTGCTGACAAAGGCCCTGAGTGCGCACCTGGGCCGTGAACCTGTGGGTGCCCTCCCCCCCGCCGCCGGCTCAAGGGCGTCATCCCTGCTCCGTGGGGATTTGGGGCCACGGGGCTCCGGCGGTGAGGCCGGTGACTGCCTCCATTTCAGAGTCCAGGGACCGGCTAGCGGGAGAGTCCCGAGGGGGCGTCCGGGGCGGCGGGCACAGGACACTGGGCTGCAAGGGGACAGACGGAGTGGAGGTGGCCACAGCGCATGCAAGGAAGAAAGACCGCTGCCGGCGGGCAGTGAGCCGCGCCCCAGAGAGGGGCTGAGAATCTGCTTTGTGCCCTGCAGGCCAGCCCTAGCCGTCCCCTTGTGGGGTGTCCTGCGGCCACGGGGATCCTGCAGTGACAGACACCCCCACCGGCCAGCACCCACCCGACACTCACAGGTGAGGACGGCCCCGCTCCGCTCCCCCTCAAGTCTGGGGGAAGCGTGTCTGTCACCGTCACCCCCTCTGTGGTGCGGAGTCTCCCGCGTGAGCCCCCAGGACTCAGGGCGGCGCAGCGCCAGCCTCAGAGCCGCTGTTCCGTGCCGGCACGAGGACCCTGCGAACTCGTCTGTGGCGCGCTTGTTTGGCAGAGAAGAGAACACTTCATCTGTGGAGAAGGGAGCGGGGCCTCGGCTGCGTGGGGGCGTCCCTGTCGCGGCGCCAGAGCACGTCCCGGGGCTTCAGGGCCTCGCGAATTCCCAGACGTCCCCACTCCCAGCGCACAGCCTGTGCCCATCTCCGCCGCCCTGCGGGGCCTGTGTGTCCCCGAGGTGGGGCCCGCGTGCGTAGCAGGGAGAGCATGTGGGGGGCCTGTGGCCTCCGGCCCGGTTGGCTGGCCCCCAGATACACGCGGGGCACCGTCCCCCCTCCTTCACGGCCGCCTGCTGGAAGCACAGCGCTGGGGACATGACAGGGATTGCCGTGGAGCCCCCGAGACTCCAGAACCGGGATGAGAACCAGGGCTGCCTCGCCTGTCTGTCCCCTGGGCCCTGGTCCCCCCGAAACAAAACATCGGGGGCACAGGCGCATGGCAGGTGTGCGGACTAGAACCTGCTCCACAGGCCGGGCCCAGGGGGCCACAGCCCCCCCGTCCTCAGCGGCCCGGGTGGATCGCGGCTTCAGGTCCCCTGTCGCCCCTCGGGGGCTCTGCCCCCAGCCCTGCCGCTCCAGCCCCGGGCCGAGCGGCCCACCCTGTGGCCCCCGCGTCCTCCTGGCAGCCCCTGCCCTGGGGCCGGAGCGGCCCGACCTTCCTCAGACACGGTTCAAGCCGCAGTGCCGAGGACACGCTGTCGTGGGTACCTTGAGTCCACGTGCCCTGGGAGCCGCCGCGCCCCTCGGGCTTGTCTCCCTCATCCTTGGGACTGGCTTACGAGGACGGCTTCCCCTCCCTTGCTCGGTGCCCCCATCCCCAAGAATATTCCAGGGATCACGTCCCCCCTCAATGTACACTTTCCGTTTGCGCAGCAGCGGCCCGAACCCTGGACCTTGAGCCGCCGCGTCGGCAGGCATCGGCGGAGGCGGCCTGGGGCTGCAGGGGCGTCAGTGGGCGGGGTCCGCGGCTCACTGTGTCTGGCCAAGGGAGCAGCCTGTAGGGTGAGGTGAGGGCGGGCCCGGGGCTGGGGGCCAGAGCGGGTACAGCTGGGGGTCTCCTGCGGGGAACGGTGAGGCGACTGATTGCTGTGAGGGGTTCGTGGACAAAACAGAGAAGCCTCCAGGCCGAAGGTTCAGATCCCAAGACCCCAAGGGCCCCTCCCCCACCCCCTGTGCTGAACTCCAGGCTGAATTCGGGGTGAGCTCCCCCCGAACAGGCCTGCCTCTGCCCTTCCCACCTCCTGAAAGCCACGCTGTGCTTGCCCGGGGGACAGCAACCCGTGAACCCCACACGCCTCTCCCGACACGAGCGCCCTCGGCTGGTCCCGTGCTGCTGCCCCTCCGCGAGGGCAGTGGGGCCCGACCTTCCTGGTGACTTGTCTTAATCACCGACGGTCGAAAACATCTTCATTCTGCAAATTTTAAAAAACCACGCAGCCACGTGTGGATGGCGCCCAACCCCGAGACCTAATGGGCCTCGTGGTCCCTCCGCTCCCCTCCTTGGAGCCCCGGGCACTGTGCCTGGGGCTCAGCTCCTCTCTAAAAGCCCCAGGTCTCCTGGACAGACGCCCTGGTCCCCAGGCAACCCACTCTTCTCTGCTGAGTCTCCGAGCCCACGCAGGGGCCACGGACTCAGTACGCTTCTCTTGAGAAAGGACGTCCTGTGCTCTGGATTCTGTCTCCCAAGGAGGTGGCCTCGGTAACCCAGAGGTCACAGGGCAGAGTTCACCAAACCAAAGTGAAAGTTAGACATGTCCTCTGGACTCTGGGTCCAGAGGCCACGGGCCCCTTGCAGCGGCAGCCGGCACAAACACAACTGCCCCCAGGTCCAGTAGCTGCACCCCACCTCCCAGCAGGGCGGCACCCAGTGCTCCCCTTGCGCTGACCCAGCTGCCCGGGCCTCAACCCCAGGGCAGGCCCAGGGAGCGACATCAAGCCAGCCCTCGTGGTTTCTGTGACTCTGGACCTGGTAACCCGACCTCTGGCCTCCATCCAAACCGGGCCCCGGCCACGCTGGCCCCGGCCACGCCGTCTGCCCACTCCTGGGTCGCAGGGGTCCTGGGTGGGCTTCCTCTCCAGCACCCCCCATTGGCTGGAGTGCAGGGAGATGTGTGGGGGCTTTGTCCGGGACCCCAGGCCACCACAGCCCCGGGCCACATGACCCTCCTCACTGGTCACCTGTGGTCTCAGGGTGTAGGTGCCTCGGCCCGCTCCACAGCCCCGACCTGCCCTTCTCGCAGACCACCGATCGCTACTAGTTAAGACCCATTTTCCAGGAAAACGTCTGTTTTGCCTGAAGGACAGTCCTAATCACAAAGGAGCAGATGGCATTTCTGACTTTCTGGCCACGCCTGCAGCCGCTCTATGGCTTTCATTTTCTCTGGGTGGACAGGAGTAGGGAGGGCTGGAGACCTCGGCCCCCATGCCCTCTTGCCTCTAATTTTGCTTGCCGCTCACCCCAGCAAGCCGAGATTACCCTGTGGCTAACAGACACTTGGCGTAATTTTCCTTGTCTGTTGTTGGGGCCTGGAGGAAACACAGAAATAGGAGCCCCTCCCGCTTCTGGTGGTTTTTCGGGGTCAGCCAACGGTCCCTGCTGCCCCTTCTGCCAAGGACACGGGGCACTGGTCCTGGCCTGCCTCCTCCTTCGGCCCCGGGCCATCCTCCGGTGCCGGATCGGTGGGATCGGGGGTGATGGGAGATGGAGTCTGGGTGTGAGCCCCGACGTGCACCAAGAGCAGCTGGTCAGAGACCACGCAGGCCTGAGCGCGCCAGGTTGGTCCCGTGCGCCACATCCAGCCGCTCCGGGACACCCAGGCCTGGGGCCGCATGGGCCGCACGGCGTATCTCCAGCGCCCTCTCGTGGCAGCTGGGGACAGACGCGGCGTCACCCAGGGCCACCCGCCCCCCCACCCCCGCCAATGCCTGTGTGCACGCGTAGGCCCAGGTGCGGGGGCCGCCCCCCAGCTCCTTTCTGCCCCACCTGACACCTTTGTGCAGCAGTGACTCAGTCGGCTGGGGCCGGGCCGAGCTCCTGTGCCACATTTTCTCTGAAGGAAAATAACCTCCAGACGCCTCCCATCCGAGCAAGCCCGCGTGTCGCTATGGGAAGCAGTGTCGGTTCGAGTTTGGAAAATCTTGGGAAGCAGCAGCCCCAGACAGCTCTGGAAGCTCTTGTCCCACCCTTCAGGCCCCGACCTCCTGCTGCCTTGTTCGGGGGACAGCGGGGCCCTTCCTTAGCTTTTTGTCTCGCGGCCGCTAGGCTGGGTGCCCTTGGCAGCCTGGGGCCTGGGGACTTCTGCACAGGGACCAGCCTTGACCCTGGCCGGCACCGGCCCAGGGCTGGCCCGGGACGTCCGTCTAGTGACGCGGCCACCTCTGGCCAACCGCCACGGCAGCACTGCCCCCTGGCAACGTCGGGCCGTCACCGAAGGTGGCCGAGTGGCATTGCTCATCTCTAAGGAGCACATCTGGTAAGTGTGAGCCCCGCGGGGCGAGTTGTCCTCCGCGTTCCCGTCCCGGCAGCGCCAGCACACAGCACGCAGTCACGGGACAAGCCCTCTGGGGTCGTCTGCTCATGTGACTGCACCGCCCAGGCTCCTGGCCCACTGGCGCAGGCCTGTCCGAGTGTGTGTAGGAGGCGGGGACTTAGTGCTTCCTTACATGTGCCCGGCGTGCACACACATGATTCCCTATCACAGAAAAGATCAGGAAGCCCAGCCCCGGAGGCATCAACCTTGCTGTCTGTGTGTACGCACCCACACACATGCATACGCACACAGGCGTGCACACACAAACACGCCGGCTCTGCCCTCCATCTCCAACATGAATCTGAGTTGAGCTCCTGCGCCCACGTGGCCTTCCCAGCATGGGCACGAGACATGGGGAGATGTCCTGGGCACAGGGCCGTGTGGCGGTGCGCTCCCTACCACCCGCCGAGTACTCGGGGCCACCAGACAGGCACGAGCCAGGCCATCTAGATCCAGGGCACAGCAGGTGCGCGGGTGCGGATCCTGGGCAGGGGAGAGGCCAGAGGGGCCCAGGTGAAGGGAGCTGTCCCACAGCCATAAGGAGCCTCAGGCTCGGGGCTCGCTGGGACCGTCTCCTGTCCCTCTTGCTCTGGAGCGGCTGCTCTCAGGTCTCAGGAAGGGGCGTAGGTACCCAGAGGGGCTAAGAGGCAGGGGAGACCCAGCACCAGCCCTGCTTTTCCACCCGGGGACACAAGTGCTAGTCCGCTCACATGCACGCCCCCCCCATACACACAATGGGCTCAGCCCAGCGACTCTGTGCCATCCAGGTGGCAGCCGGCTCCAGGAAGGCCACCTGCAAGCACGGCCCAGAGCTGGGGAGCCTGCCCCCACCCCAGGGAAGCCTCCCCGCCTGTGGCCTCCTGAGCCACGCAGTCCAACCACAGTCCTGCTCACCGGCCTCGGAACGCCCTGGGTGAAGGTCAGCTGTCCCTCGGATCTTGCTACCACATGAACTCGGGTGCCCCGGGCTGTCGGGTGGTGTGCAGCCGCCAACCGGAGTCTGCGAGACTGGCCGGAACCTCTCCAAGCCCAGATGCGGACGAGGGTCGGGTGCAGACGGTGGGGCCGCAGCTGGCCCCCGCTCCGCCCCATCCCCCGCCGTCCTCGGATCCCTTCAGTGTGACCAGCACGGTCCCGGGCCAGGAGTGTGACCCATGATGGCAAAGGCCCAGGAAGCCTGGGCTCTGTCTTGGGCTCCGAGGGAGGAGGACTCAGAGTCCAGGCCCTGGCTTCTCTGGTCGGCCCAGCTGCCTCTGGCTGTAGGAGCCCCGCAGGGACCGGGAGTCCAGACCAGCCTGCGGCTCCAGCCCCTGTGCCTCTGGTGGGGTCTGCATCCCGCGGGCAGCGGCCAGCCGGCGGATGGGTCTGCACAGGTCTGCTCAGGTCTGGGTCACAGCGGGCCCACACCTCACAGACAGGGAACACAAACAGAACGGTCGAGTGGAAGCGGGCGGCCAGGGCGATGACCAGTGACCATGACCTTGGGCTGAAGACGTCAGAAGGCTGTGCACATAGTCCGACCGTCCATCACGGTCAGTGCAGAGAACGCAAAGGGGAACAGGGAACACCGCTTCCTTCCCAGACGGATGGGGGAGGGCGACCCGAGGGCCCAGGACGGCCCGGCTCACCCCTCTCGCCTGGAGCCTGCGTGGTCAAGAAGAACTTGATTTCTGCCTCCTCGTGACCCGGATGGCTAGAGCTGGGACCCGCCGTGGCTGGTGTGAGAGGGGGACCTCCTCGTCCCCTCTAGGCCCAACCCCAGAGTCTGCTCTGCACACTGACCGGCGAACGCACAGGAGGAAGGGGCTGGGGCCGGGGTGGGGGCCTCGGCCAGCGCGGCAGCGGCAGGAGCCTCCAAAGCAGGGAGGGGTGAGGGCCACACGGGACGCTGCTGAAGCGTAGACGCGGTGTGGACCAAACCCCACCGTGTGGATGCAGTCGTGCTGTGCAGACGGAGCCCCGTGTAGACAGGACTTGCCACATGGATAAGCCATGCTGTGTAGATGCAGTCGTGCTGTGCAGACGGAGCCCGGGGGCATGTGCCGTGTCCCGTGGACAGGCTGCGCGGTGTGGATGAGGCCCAAGTAGGCAGAGCCGTGTCTGCAGCTGTCTACACCACAAACTCCTCCGGGAGCCAGCTGTCCCCTCACAGGACCAGGCGGAGGCTACTTGGGCACCTCGCTGCGCTCGTTCCCGGCGGGGCGGGGGGCGGGCTGCAGCGGCGCGGGTCTGCCCCCGCCATCTGTAGGGGAGAGAGCAAGCGCGTGCGCCCTCCAGCCCGCCTCTCCTTCTCCGGCTACCCCCCGCTTCTGTCCTCAGTGAGCGCACACAGCAGCGCCCCTGGCTGGGGAGGCCCACACAGCCCTGTCTGCCCCCACCCCCAGAGTCTCTCATCTGGAGGCTCCGCCCTGCCCAGTCCTCACTGCACCCCGCCAGGCACACGGTCTACACAGCCCCCTTCTCCTACACAGGCCACAAGCTCTGTGGGCAGGAGTGGGCACAGACCGTGGCCCCTGCCTCAACCAGGACCGCTCGGGGAGGGAGCGCTGCTTTGCTTGATCTCCTCCCTCCTTCTAGCCTGGAGGGGACTCCTACAGGAAGTGCCTGGGTCCCCCTCCGGGGCCCCGGGGCAGAGCCCACTCCTGTCCCAAGGGGCTGAGGGGCTGCTGGGTGGGGGGCTCACAGCCCTGGTCCTTTCTTCCTTTGAGCTCGTCGGACTTAGTTCTATTGGGTGGATTTTAGGAGTAAGATCTGGAGACATCCTCGGAAGTCGGGAACAGCTTCCCACCCCAGTTCCTGCGTGAGGAAGCCTGTCCCGTGCTGTGGCTCCTTCCCCTCCCCCGCCGCCCAGGTCTGGTTCCATCCCTCTCTGGTCCATCACAGTGTAACGTTCTCTCCTTCCAGGGCACAGTCCCCAGGTCCACCCCCAGCAGGGCGGGGAGCCCCCCCATAACCATTGGCGTCGGTCCCTCTCCCTGCCCCTCGGGCGCTCACCATCCGGGATGGTGGCCTCCGCCCCCAGTGAGCACCCCAGCGGGAAGGCGGAGGCCCAGGGAGCCAGTCCTGCCTGCCCCGTTCCCCGGGAAGCCTCCCGCTCCGCCACGGCCTGATGGCAGGTCCAGGGCTCTCTCCCCGCAGGCCTCCAGTGGGAAGAGCCCAGCCCGGGGCTGCCTGGCCTGGGGGAACCCACCTGGTACAGGGCCTCGGCACTCCCGGCCCTCATCCCGATCAGTGTGACCTGCGCCACCGCCGAGGGCCCCGGGCCGGAGGCTGGGAGAAGCGAGGGGTATGAGCAGAGCCAGGGACGAGCTCCCGCAGCCCACACTGCTCCCTCCTCCGCTGGGGACTCTGACTTGGGACCAGGGGCCTCCACGCACGCCTCCTCCAGGGGCCTTGACCTGCAGGGACCGTCATCCACTGGGTCCCACGTGTCCCCGTGGAGGTGTCTGAGCCGCCCTGAATTGGCTTTCCGTGGACCACACTCGGGGCCACCGGGTTCCTCCTTGCTCAGGCGGTCCTTGCCTGCGGAAGTGACAGTCCCAGCACAGGACGCCTTCTGGTGGGGCCCCTGTGGCCCTGCGGGGCCCCCTGCTGTCATCCCGGGAAGGGTCCCGGCGCTCGCTGCCCCCCGCAGGCTTGCACCGCCCCCTCCTTCCTCAGTGGACGTGCTCCGGGTGACCGAATGCTCTGATGTCCAAACAGGCTCTTCCTCGGCAAACCCCACGTCGTTTTTGTTCCCGTCACAGCGGCTCGAAGATGGCAAACTTGGACAGAAACGCGATGGAGCCACATGTCCTTTAGCAGCAAACCAGACATGAGCGATCACCTGACCCCGCCTGCCCTGCTGTCCTGAGGTGACTCAGGGCGACCCTGGCGGGTCCTGGTGACCTGAGGTGATTCCGACCGACCCCAGCTGGTCCTGGTGACCCGAGGTGACTCTGGGCGGCCCCGGCTGGCCCTGGGTGGCTGCACTACGGCTGGCCCCCACCAACCCCTGTCACGTGCAGAGCCGGGAGCTCTGTGGACAGTCAGGAACAGCAGAGCTGATGGGACATTCCCGGGGTGGCAGGGAAGGCGCTCCAGGGCCCCGCACACCCGGACCACTGCAGAAACTGCCCCAAGGGCTAAGCTCAGCAGACACTGGGTCCTACAACACCCAGAAACCTCTTGTCTTGCGACCCCCATGCCCCGTGCGGCTGGAGGAGACCCCGGCCGGAAAGGTCCCCGAGGTCTGCGTGAGGAGTGAGGGCTCCAGTAGGCCGGGCTCCCGACACTCCGAGGAGCCTGTTGCAACCGGCTGCAGAGGAGGCCGCAGACCCACCACAGCACACCCACACCGAGGCCCCAGTGTCCTGTCTCTGACCCCAGGCCCCAGGGCCACCTCCTGGCAGTGGGGATGGATCCTGCTGGCGATTGGCAAAGAAGTCACACAGATCATGGTACCGTGTGCCCCAGCCTCTCCGGGGGTGGCCCATGTGTGTCACCGTGGCACCCACCGCAGCGGCCCAGCCCGTGTGGCTGGGACACACACTCACCATCGGCCTGACCCTGGGCGTCCCGCTCGGGCCTCTCCCTGCTGTCCCCGTCCGTGCAGTGCCTGCTGGGACTTGCGCTGGAGCCGCAGGCTGGCGTGTCTGCACCGGGAGCCTCTGCGCCCACAGGCCCGTCCACCGACGTCTCCCCGGGTGCCACGGGCCGAGCGGCAGCCTGGATGCCTGATGTGTGGGCGCTGCCGCGGCCATGGGCGGACGGGACGGACAGGGGGTGGGGGGTGGTGGTGGCGGCTGCCCCTGCTGTGAGGGGAGCCCCTGTTGCCCGGGTCTTCGTCCGGCCCCAGCGCGTCGCTGATGTAGGACTCGCGGTAGTGCTTCCTCTCTGTGCAGGGACAGGGGCACAGCTGGTGTAAGAGCGGGCATGGGAGGGGGTGACGGTGCTGCCTCACTGTCCTGGGCTTGCAGGCTGCCAACAGCAACCCCGGGGCCGAGCAGACGCCCACCCCTTCTGTGGGGGCTGAGGCCCGGGAGGCTCGCTGTGAGGGGAGGAATGTGCTGTCCAGGGATCCCGGCCCGGTACCCACAGCTCCGGCCCAGGCCACCAGCTGGCCTCCGTCTCCCGCCCGATGGGAGCTCCTGCTGTATGCCTGTGGGATCATTCCCGCCCCCCGCTCCGCCCGCAGCTCGTACAACCCACACCGTCACACTCACATGGGCACACGTCAGCCAAGGCCACCCGGTCCCCCTGGGAACACTTTCCCGGAATTTGGAAGGTGCCCAGAGTTGGGCTCTGGGGGGAGTGGAGTCGTCTCCGCCCCCCCAGGGGGAAACAGGAGCCAAGATGCCCCAACGGGAGGGAGGGAAGGCGCCCCAGCTGCTGCGCCAAGTGTCGGGAGACCCCGGGGCCCCGGGGGGGGGTCGGGGGGGGGGACAGGCGCGCACCTCGGGCTTCCTCCTGCCGCCGCAGGCTGCACAGCGCGGGCCGCAGGCCCAGGTGCACCTGGTGGCTGGCCCCAAGCAGCCGCAGCAGGTGGCCAGAGCGCAGGGGCAGCCCGTGTAGCAGACCAGCTTCTGCGCTGAGGGCGGCCCCTCCGGGCGCAGCTCCAGCTTCTTCCCCTGAAATGAGAGGAGAGGAGGTGGGGCTTCGTGAGGAAACCGTGCGGCGGCAGCAGTGTCCCCAACAGCAGCCATGACCCCACTGGGAAACCACCTGCGACTCCCGGCTCCATGCACAGAGGGCGGCTGGGGGGACGCAGGGCTCTGCGCTCAGGTCTAAGCAGAGGGCTGACGCTCCCCTCAGCCCCAGCCAATGGCCGTGGGGGTGCCCAGGGTCCAGGATGGGGACACCAGGCCTCGGGTCCACTGTCCAGAGGGAAGGTCTGCCGCCAGCCTGTGTCTGGGACCCTTATGCCAGGCGGGGCCCAGGGATACCCCTGAGGACGACAGGAGCCGCTGGAGGCTGGTGGCCCCAGCAGTTTCTGTGACCGACTCCTCGTGTCCCTTTTTGTTCTCCCCACGGGAGCCGGAGCTCGCAGGCCACCTGGGATCTGACGCCAGGGCCAGGGCACTGCCAAGCATTTCCCAAAGGCAGGGCCATCTCTGCCCTGGACGCCCGGGGGGCAGGGGCTCGGCTGGGCCTGCACCCCACGGAGGACATGCTGAAGTGCCCCCGGGCTGGGCTCTCCTGGGCTCCTGGAGGTTGAAACCCCTCCCACTCAGACCCCATCAGACACGTACCAGAAAAGTCACCTTCCCAGTGCAGGCCCAGGGGAAGTCATAGAGCAGCTCGGGGGCGTGGTTCCGATCCTGCCGGGTCGGACCACAGAGAGCTGGGCCCAGAGGACAGCACCACGGGCCGCCCTTCAAGGGTAAGGTTGGGGGAGGGTGGGGGGGGAGAGGGGAAGGAAGGAGAGAGGGGAGGCGGGGAGGGGGCGGGGAGGGCACGCCTCCAGTTCCTCCCCTGCACCTGGTAGATCTGTATTCCCCTGAGGGTCAGTCCCAGGATGAAGGTGGGTCTGTCCTCCTTCTTGTCCTAAAGGGGCACGAGCGTCAGACAGGCCAAGAGCCCTGTGCCTGGGGTGCTGGGGAGGTTCCGCCGTGGGCAAGCAGGACCCCATTTCCCTTTGACGCTAGAGGCCTGTCACCCAGCTCCCTGCCTCCTTCACCAGCCCAAACTCTCCTGTGCCCAGATCGTTGAGCCCCTGAACCCGCTCACCAGCCGTCAGTCCTGACTCCCCCCCCGAAACGAGCGCCGTGTTGCACGCAGGCACCAGCGGAAAACACCAGAACCGGTCCCATGCAGCAGACCGGCTCCTTCACTCCCGCGCCCGGTGGGACAGCTCTCAGCGCAGGGAGGCCCGGTGGGGCTGCGGCCCGGCCCCCACTCTGCCCGGGCTGAACGGACGCCACACACACGCTAGAGCCGGAAGGACGCCCTGCCCAGTGCTAAGCCACCCTTTCACTACAGCTGTGCCCAAGCCCTGTCCACCTCGTCCCGGGGTCGGGGCCCGCTCCCAGGCCGGCTGTGGGGACACCGTCCACCCCGTCCCGGGGCAGCGTCCTGGCTGCTCCCCTGGGCTCTGTCCCCTGGGGCCTTGGGGCAGAGGGAGCTCTGAGGCGGCCCGCAGTCCCAGCTCCAGCAGAGCTTGACCTTGTAGAGCCTGAAGAAGTGGACGGGCACGTCCTCGAGCCGGGTCGCCTCCCTGATGAAGCGCAGCGCAGCCTCCGCGGGGGGCAGGCCCCGCTGCTCGCGGCGCGCGGCGGGCACGTGCTGCAGGACGAATGCGCTGCCCCGCCTGCCGATGACCTGGGGAAGAGGCCACGGGCCGTGAGGCCTTGGCTGCTCTCTCCTCCCCCAACCCCCCTCAGCCCGCCCCACGCTCTCCGGGGCCGGGGCCAGAGGAGCTTCTCCCCGGGCGGGGAGGGGACCTTGCGCAGGCCGCCGCGGAGCCTGGGCGGTCTCACCCACGCGGGGAAGTAGGCGCGCGGCTCGAAGTACCTCCCCACGTGGACCGGCTCCCGGTGGTCGCCCAGGTCAGCCTGCGGCCCGTAGGCGGCCAGCAGGAAGTAGGCCTCCTCCCGGTGGACACACTGGGACCTCAGCACCCGCTCCTTCAGGTGACAGTAGTACAGGTGTCTGGCCGTCCTGTCGCTGGAAAGCAGTGGGCGGTCTGGGTGAGAGGCCGGCTCGCTCCGGCCAGAGGGTCCCGCCGCGGCCCGCGGCTCTCCTGCTGCCCCCGGCCCTGCGCCATCAGGGCTTCTCCGAGTCCCAGGAGTTCCTGTCCTCGTCACACCACAGGCCACGTTCCAGAGAGGCCTGGGAGCCTCAGTGCTGCAAGCGGAAGTGCCAAGGTCAGGCTCCTTGTCTGATGCGTCCCAGGCGCGGTGGGCAGTGCCTGGAGAAGGGCACGTGCACGGGGGTTAGCTGGAACCCACTGGAACGAGGGCCAGACCTAACTGACCTACAGAAGCGCTTCCTCCTGCTCATTTTCCAACGTAACAGGCAAGAACAGGTTCCAGGCTTCTAACACCGCTGACATGGTTGGCCGCACAGCACGGGGCCGCGACCCTCTGCCACCTCCGCTCTCCGGCTCTCCCATCTGCGACTTCTCCAGAACCTCCCACACAACCACCCAACCCTACTCTCCAGAACCTTCCATACACCACATGGCCTCACCCCTTCCTCCCCACCCGTCTGTCACTGGCCCACCTTCAGGAGCTCTGGGGGTTCCTGGGGACGCCGGCCTTCCTCCCCTGCCCCTGCTCTGGGAGTCACTCTGGTCCCCGGACGGTCCTGGGGAGCTCTGTGTCACCCTACTCGTTCTGGGGCGCATCTCGCAAGAAAGCCGCTCCCGCAACCCAGGAGGAAGCCCGCAGGGCGCCTGCCCGGTGACCCTTCCCACCCAGACGCAGACACACGCGGCAGGTCCGCCGAGAGCCTGGAGCCCCGGGCTGAGGTCTCAGGCGCCCCCGCCCGCTGGTACAAACCGGCCCCAGAGAAGGAGGCCCCGGGGACACATGTTCGTGGCGTGTTCCCGTGAAACCGAATCCTGTCGCTGCCGGCAGCAGTGACGCCAGGCTCTTCCCACGACTTGGGCCCCCAGGGACATTTTCTCGTCCCGGCAAGTGTCCTTGGATGTCGCTGACTTACCTTATGAGCCTCCCGTCCCCGACGTAGAACTGCGCCCTGAGGAAGGCGACGAAGGGTGCGTGGGGCCGCCCGCTGCGCTGCAGGGACAAGCACAGGGAGAAGAGAGAGCCCGGGAGCTGACGGGTGGGGGGACGCCGTGTCCCACCGGCTCCCCGCGGCCGACCCCAAAAGCGGCAGGCCTGGGGCACCGCGGGCCAGCTGCCGAGCCACCCGCGGGCGGCTCTGGGGCCAGGCCTGCTCTCAGGGTCTGGGGACCCGTCTGGGGACAGGCCCGCCGCCCACCAACTCACTCGGGGCCCTTCCTGCTTCCAGTCCTCGGAGAAGTGCTCGCTGAGCCTCCGCTCCAAGTCCACGAACACATACTCGCCGTCTGAGAAGAGAAGCAGAGTCCGGTTGGTGGCCCCCGGTGCCCAGCCTTCCGGGCGCGCTCCGCTGCGCCCCAGCAGCGCCCACGGCCCCTCCCCGGGCAGTCCGGGGGCGTCACTCCGTGGGCTCTCGGGGGGCGGCCGGGAGCCGGTGCGTCTGCGTCCCGCCCTCCGCCCAGCAGCTCATCTCCGGGCCGCCCACCACGTCCTTCCCAACCAGGAGCTCCCGAGTGTCCAAGCCATCACCAGCCTGGAGTCCACAGCGCCTGTCTCTGTGTCTGTCTCTCCGTCTCTGTCTTTCCACCTGTCTCTCTGTCTGTCCCTGTCTCTGTCCTAGCCCCGGGGCTGCAGGCAGAGGTTTCTTGCCTTGATTCTGGCTACAGACTCAGTCCCGAGCACGTGCTCTCGCACGACCACGGGGTCGCTCCCACCCGAAAGGCCCCGCTCCCCGAAGGAAGGGCTCCAGCCCCGAGACCAGGAGGGTCTGCCGCGTCCAGCCACCCCGTGGCCCACCGCTCAGCTGCAACGACAGGCCAGGCTGGCTGGGCCCTGGGTCCTCGCAGAGGGTGGGGCAGCTCTGGCCTGTCCCCCTTGCAGAGAAGGAGTCCCGGGCACAGGGGTGACCCCAGATTCCTTCCTGGAACCTGCCCCCTCCGCCCCGGCTCATTCTCAGTGTGGCCATCTCAGATGTCCAGACTCAGAAGAGCCAGCCAGGCATGGCTGCTTATGGGCTGCAAACCCTCCCCTGGGAACTCCCTGTTGAGTCAATGTCCCTCCTCCAGGAAGACCACCGACAGCCCCTCTCTGTGCAGCAATCCCTGGGGGGGTCTTCTCAGCCGGCCCCCAGGCCCTGCCGGCCCCCCGGCCCTCGACTGGTCCTGCGGGGACCCCAACTCCTGCCTGTCCCCTCATGGCCTGGCTGGTCCGTTTATATGCTGTTGCCCTGGGTGTAGCATCCGTGGGTACGTGCACACGTGCGTGTGTGCTCGCACACTCATGTGCCCGCACGTGCATTTACACACATGTGCACCCACGCAGCGCACACACACGCGCCCAAACATGCATATTCACACACATGCCCAGACGTGCACACTCACACGCATGCACACATATGCGTGTACGCATGCGCACAGTCACACACGCGTGCACACAGGTCACAGTTCAGAGTGCCGACGCGGCTCTCCACCTGGATTCGATCTCCCAGTGGCATCATTCGGGCGTCTGAGGTCAAACACCGTCAGCCTAAGGACAGGGACGCGGAGCCACCGGCGCTACGCCGTGAGCTGCAGGGGACCCTGGGGGCTCTGCTGTGACGCGTGGGTTCATCTCCTGCTGAGGGCGTGGTCCCTTCGTGTGTGGACCCCAGACCCGACACGGTTCCCATTCACTTTCAGGAACTGCCCCCGACCCACTGTCCACTCGTGCCTTCACGAGGCTTTCCCGGCCACAGGGACCCCCAAGGGCCCCTCTGCTCCTCTGCCACAGACAGGGGGCCTCTCAGGGCTGCCTTAGCCCATCACGTCCACGGGAAAGGGGGCCCTTTGGTGCGCCCCCCTACTAAGGAGAACAAGGTGGTCTCAATGCAGGGAACCCAGAACGTGCAGAAACAGAACAGGGCAGAGCCCGGCCCCCCCACCCGCGGGCGACCGTTTCCAGCCCCGGCTCACGTCCTTTACCACTACGGGACCCGCGCCTCGGGGTTTCCATGCGCCCCAATAGCTACTCTAAGGCCTCAAATACCAGATGCTGCCAAGAGCAGAGGGAACACTTTCTCCTCCACTTCCCGAAGGCTCTGTCCTCTGTTTCTGAGACCGCGGACGGTGACGGCAGCCTCAGTCCCCAAGGACAGCCGTCCCAAGAGCGTGTGTCGAGCCAATCTAAAAGCAGGAGGCCCGGGCGACCGTCGCGCATCTTGGGGACAGGTAGGAGGAAAAGCTCCTGCGGCTCCTTGCCCGACGCCCAGGGAGCGCGGACTCTCTGGGGGACCAGCCCCGGACGCGGTGGAGCCTGGCAAGCGCCCAAACCAAGTGTCCAGCCCCAGGGGGCCTGCCGCTGTTCCTTCATTCCCGCATCCAAAGTCTATCCACTCCACCCACGTCCGGAACATTCCCGCAAGCCCATCATGCACGGCCCACGGCCAGAAGGCCAGCAGGGCCGTGGGTAGTCGGCGGGGAGGCAGCCTCTAGTCTCCGCCCCGGGGCAAGCGGGCAGGCGGAGGGGCTGGAGGCCTTGCGGGACCAGAGGCCGGATGACAGGCTCCCGCATAGACACGGGCTCTAAGTGGTGCGGCTCAGGGAGGGGAGTGCGCCACGGCCCCCACTGCCGCCAGAGACCCAGGCCCCCAAGGCCGCAACCCCCCCCCAGGGCCTTCGGGAATTCTCGTGCCTCCCCGAGCCGCACTCGACGAGGTGGGCTCCGGTGCTCGGCCCCGCGGGTCCTGGAAGATGAGGCGTGTGTCCAGGGCCGTGGGTCCCCAGCCCTCCCCAACAGATACCCCAGAGCTTGGCCTCCACTGGAGCCCACCAGGAAGCCGGGGGCCTTCTGCTGCCGTGATGAGCTCTGTCCCACGAACCAGGAATAAGTCCATTAACAGAGCATAAAACCCCAACCCCCGGTGCACACACCCCAGATACAGCAGGCGTCTATGCAAACGTTTATCTCCTTTGATGTATCACCCGGGCAACAGCCAGCAGGTGGTTAAAATGGGGCTTGTGGACATAAACTTTAAATTGGGGGCAAAGCTACCCACTAACTTAGCTTTCTGGGCAGACTGGGAAAAGTCCACCAATATTAAAATTTAACAGCAAAGCCACAGTCTGCTGCTGGGGGCTGTAAACTCAGGCCGGCTGTCCGTCTGCCTGCAGCCCTGTCTGTCCATCAGGGCCTGGAACGGGAGGGCCTGCCTGGCGAGCGCAGAGCGGGAGGCCAGCCAGGGGCTCCGCCATCCCCTCCCTGAGCTGGGGCGGAGGCCGGGGGAGCTCAGGCCGCGGGCGGGCCGACTGGCGGATCGGACCCCCTCTTTCTCTGGCGCTCCGTCCCAGCGTCTTGGGGAGAAGGTGCTCCATCCCAACAAGCCCAAGCCCCCAGGGCTGGGGTCTGTCCCAGTCACTCACAGCACAGCTCGTGGGGGGGCGCCAGCCACTCGTCGGGCGCCCTCCCCGAGGCCACGTGCCCTCCAGAGCCCCGTGCGGTCGGCCACGCACACGCAGCCCCTCGGACTCCCCTGTTTCCCTCCTCCCCCCGGGGACCCCTCCACTAAGCCCGGGGGTCTCTAGAGGCCTAGAGCTGGGGGTCACAGAGGGAACCCCCAAGACGGGAGACAAGGATGGGTGGTTCCCCACTCTTCTTCCGGCACACCCCACCCGTGGGTTTCATCCCTTCAAGTCGCAGGGAAGGTTTCTTTTGGACCCAGAACTCTGCTACCGGACCCACGTTTCCAGAGCCCTGGACAGTTGAATCCGACCGCAGGCCTCGCCCAGGTTTCCAGTTCACGGTTTCTTCCAGAAAGAACCAGAGTGGACCCCTCTCCCCTCTAGAAGGCCAAGGCAGTGTGTGTACATGTGGGAGTATATGTAAGTGTGTGAGCATGCACGTGTGTGCACGAGTACACGTGTGTGTTTACGGGTGTTTGTGCGTGCCCTGTGTAACTGCATGAGTGTGCAGGGGCAGGACGTCGGTGTACACGTGCAAGCGTGCGTGTGCTCAGCGGCAGCACAGACTCATCCAGATAACCTGGGTGCACGCTAGAGCCTGTCCGCGGTGGCTGGCGCAGGCGGAAACTTCCCTGAAGAGGCCCGTGCCCCCGGGCAGAGAGTCCCTGGGTGGGGTCGTCAGGGCGCGCTGACTTACTTCTGACCACGCTGAGGCCGAAGAAGCGGGCTTCTCTGAGGTTGGCCCTGTCACACACCTGCCGGAAGAGCTCGCGCCCGGTGGCCCGCACCTACAAGGCATGGGGGTGCTCAGGGCCTGGAGAAGGGGTGCGCAGTGCCGGGGGGGCAGGAGGACCACGCTGCGTCCCACCCAGGCTCCTTGGTGCTGCCCGCCCTGTACACCCCCCGACCTGGCCGGTGTGGGGGGCCTGGGGTCTCCGTCCTGGCCCGTGCAGGGGCCGCCCACGGACGGGGTGGGGTGCGCTCTCCGTGCCCCACGGGACCCCTCGCTGGCTGTGCTCCTCACTGCACACCCACCTCACCCAGACCCTTCCCGGAAGCAGGGGGCGTGGGCACCCCAGAAATGGGTCCCAGTGGCTTGGGACCCAGAAGGGGATGCAGGTGCTCCGAGGGTCCCTGGCCCCACCCCCCATCCCTGTGGGCCGGGCTGTGCGCTCTGAGCCTTGTGCCTTCCCGCCTCAGCCTCGCCGCAGGCACCTCCGGCCAGGGGTCACCCCCTATCTCAGGGGACGCTGGCCCCCACCCCGAGAAGCCCTCCGGCTCCCACTCGCGGGGTTAGGAGCCGCCTCCACGCCTGAACCTGCGATGGCTCCTCAGGTGGGTTTCATCTGTGCGCACAGGGGAGGGGTGCCCTCTGGCCATACCTGCTGTCCCCTGAGGTTGGCCATGTCCCACACACGTGTGTGTCACCCCAGCAACACTCCATTATACCTCAAAACTGTAGCAAATACCCCGTGAGCGTCCCTATTTCCGGCTGTCTCGTGAAGACCAGCTTTTTTACGCCTTGTTGATTTGAATCACGGCTCGAGACCGGGCTGGTGCTGGACCAGGGACAGGTCTGCCCTCTCTCTGGCTGCCCTTGGTCCCAGCGCCCACGGTGCTGCCCGTGGCACTGCCCACAGCCTGCACCGTGCGTCTGGCATGCTACTAAGGCCTCTGCATGTCCCGGAGCTCCTGGCCTTGTGCCTCGGGGGCCACGGTTCCCCCGGCCAGGCCGTGGCTCCTGTGCATGTGGAAGTCCCAGCCCGCACTGTCCCAGGGCAAACTGCTCGCCGGCCGCACCACCTAGACTCCCGGCCCCGCAGCAAGCAGGAGCGCCCCGCGTGCAAACCCGCTCAGAGGGAGCAGGACCGGCCGTGGGCTGAGCATGAAGCCTGTGGGCTCTCGCCCAGCACTCCGCTAGGACGGGGGTGTCCCCAGGACACCCCAGGGATGTGCCCTGGGATTTCAGGAAGAGGCTTGCCACCATCTCAACTCAGGGGACGTGGCTCTCCTCAGTGGTGAAACGCGGTAAGATCGGCATCGTCCTCATCTGTCAATGCCGGCAGCACTACGGAGACGAGCCCGCGGCGCGGCTTTGCACACCTCCAGCAAGGGTCCTCCCCACTGCAGCTTCCTGGTGCCCAGGCTTGCAGACACGCGCAGGCACACGTGGGGCCGCCCTTGTGGCTCATGCGGCTGCACGCCGTGACGGTAAGCTGGCGGGGCGCCACGACAGGCTCGGGGGCTGTGGACTCATGCCCACCCCTCTGTCCATCCCACGTATCCCCACTCACGTTTGCTCCACAAACAGCTCCCAGGCACCCCCACAGCGACACACCGTGAAGGGGAGCCGCACCCCAGGCCCTCCAGCTCCCGCCCCACCCCTTCTCTCCCCGAACACCCCTAACCTCCTGATTCTCCTGCTTAAGGATGCCACCTCGCCAGGGAGGGAGGACACAGCAGGACCGAGTCTCTGGGGGACAAGAGGCTGGCTGACACTCCCTGTGACCATGGGCCACCTGGAAATGACGGCTTGGGGACCACTCTGTCCCTGGGGTGAGTGGTGGCATGGGAAAGGGCAGCTTGGTGTGGAGGTCATGACGGCACACAGGACTGGCCCCGTCTCCGGGGGTGTGTGGGTCTCCGGAAGCAGGCTCTGGTGGCTGGAACACTTGTCTGTGACAGGCAGACCAGCCGCTTCTGGTTACCCAACTGGGATTTTTAAACAGCTGCACTGCCTGGCGGACGAGCCACACGGCTCTGTGACGAGCATCAGGCCTCAGCCTCCAGAGAAACGCTCCAGTGAGTCTCGATCTGCGTTTGAGATGAAGGTTCCAGGGTCTGGTGGACATACCCCCGAATTAACGGGTTATGCGATCGGCATCTCACGAGAGCAGACCTGAGTAATGGGCCAGGCGGTCTGTCGCGGAACCCGTCCAAATGAAGCCGTGGCGCCGTCTGCCGCGGCCCCGGGCGCTGGCACTCAGAGGAGGGCAGGCAGCCCCAGCGGTGCCTCCCCTGGCCGGGGTGCTGCGGTCCCTGCACTTGCCGAGGCGGGGGGACATGCCTGTGCCAGCTTCGCCCTCACCGGTGGGCGTCCCTGAGGGAGGTGGACGGGGCTCCAGAAGAGCCAAGAACGTCGCCTCCCTGAAGACAGGAGCGGGCGGGGTACCAGAGACCTCCGGGACAGAGGGGCCGCTCCAGGAGCCAGGTGCGGCCGATGGGGAAGAAAAGGGAAGAAGGGCCGAGGCCACTCGTCCAGAGCAGAGCCCAGGGCCTTGAGAACCAGGTGCTTGTTTCTAATGCCACAAAGCTTTGGTGTTTGGGGCAAAATGTGCCACAAAATGCCGCCTACTCCCTAACATCATCACCGTGTTGGAAGAAGGGACCTATGACAGTTGCCTCTGCCCATCCCCCATGGTCCCCTCCCACAGTCACCCCCATGGTGTCCCTATGGTCCCCCATAGTCACTTCTGTAGTCCCTCTGTGGGACTCTCGGTCACCCCAAGGTCCGCCCACAGTTACCCCCCACAGTTTTCCCCAGTCAACCCCCACAGTCTCCCCATGGTCTCCCCACAGTCCGCCCAGGGTCCACCCCCATAGCCCCCCAGGGTCCACCCCCACTGTCCCCCCACGGTCTCCCCAGGGTCCATGCTCTTGGTCTCCCCAAGGTCCCCCATAGTCTCCCCACCGTTCCCCCGGGGTCCGCCCCCACGGTCTCCCCACAGTCCCCCAGTGTCCACCCCACAGTCCCCCCATGGTCCCTCCACAGTACCTCCACCATCCCCCTCACAGTCACAACCACTGTACCCCCCACAGCCACCTCACTGTCCCCTCCATGGTCCCCTCGCCCCCAGTTCTCCCCCGTGCTCACCCCCACAGCCAGCCGCAGCTGCTCCCGGGTGGGGAGCAGAACCAGGACGTCCCTGGGCTCCGTGGTCATCTTGCTGTGTCGCTGTGTCGCTGTGTCGGCTGCTCTCATGGTGGCACACAGGCTGTCAGGATGGGGCCCCCTCCATGGCCTCCTGCGGGGATGACTGTCAGGGGCACCGCCAGGGAGAAGCTGAGCTGTCCACACCTGTGTGCCACCCACACGGACGGGGCCATGTGTCACCACCTGTTGGGTCCTCCTCGGCCACAGGTGGGGAACATACCACCCTAACTCACCCGGGGACCGGGCGCGTCTTGAGCTCCTGGCTGGGGAAGAAAGCGGAAGACGAGTGGGGCCAGCAATCCAGCCAGGCCGGGCGGGGACAAGGTCCAAGCTCATAAACAGCCCGGACAGGCGCGCGCCCATCGGAATGCAAATAAACAGAGTCAGGCTGGTACCCGCCCTCCCCTGCCTCCAGATGACCCCACTCCCCCAGGGACCACCTCATGGCCCCTGTGCCTCTGCCAGCACTGCCTCCCTCCTTCCCAGGGAGCAGGACAAAGGGTCACGTAGGAGCCCTTGGCGACGACGCAAATGCCAGAACCAGGGTCATTCTCGAGGTTGCCGGAGAAGCCGGAGGGAGAGCACGAGCAGGGCCCACAGACCCCCAGAAAGGCACCTGGAGTATCGGGGCCGGAGTCCAGTCCCCAGTGGCCCTGCTACGGGAGGGAATGGATGTGGAATGATGCCGCACCACTGTTCCCAAAGTGCAGGCACACTCTGCCTCCCTTGAGCAGCAGGAGCCCACGTCGCAGCCCCTGGCCAGGGGTCACGGGCTACCTGCCCCACAGTGAAGAAGACGGCCACAGGGGAAGGCTGGGGTGAGCTGCCGCCGGGAACTCGGCCCTCCAGGAAGGGGTGACTCCAGACCTAGAATCAAAGGGGATGGAGAGCAGTGCCCCCGAGGGCCTCCAGATCCCTTGGATGCGGGATGCGGGAGCAGGTGTTCCCGCCCCTGCGGCGTCCAGGGGATGCTGTGAGGCAGCTGGGCAGGTCCTGCGAAATTGGGTGCCCCTGTCCCCTCTGCTGTCGCCCTGCAGGGGTGAGGAGGTCTGGGACGCAGACAAGGAGAGGGAGCGGGCCCAGTCTTTGCCCGGACGCCGGCCCTTCCAGGCTGAGCCGGTTCCCCGAGGATCTGCGCGGCCGCTGCCCCGTCCTATTCTCTGCAGAGCGGACGCAAAGCTGCTCATCGCCGGACACGTGCGTGGCCTTTCTGCGGGCGCTTTAACCGTTTTCGACAAGGCCAACAGCCTCGTCGTGCTGGTTTTCGTGATTCCACGGGCTTCCGAGGGCCTGGGGCCCAGTGACTACGGCCACCGCGGCTCCTGTCTCCGCGGACGGCGGGATCCGCTCCTCTCCACGAGCCTCCGCGCACACGGAGAGGACTTGCGGCGGCGGGCGACCCCCCAAGCGCGCACACGCGCACGCGGACGGTGGAGGAACCGCGCGCACGGAGGGAGCGGGGAACCCGCGCGCTCAAGTCCCGAAGCCACACGGCGGGGGTGACGCGCCCCACGTGCGTCTGGGGCTGGGGTCCGTGTCTCCTGGCTTTGGGCGAGCGGGCTCCGAACGCCTCCGGGAGACAAAAGGGGACACCCGGCGCGCCCGAGCCCCGCCCACCGAGCCCCGCCCACCGAGCCCCGCCCACCGAG